>CM052444.1:101981660-102152544 GCA_028533085.1 Varecia variegata | reverse complement strand
TACTCACTCTAGCCCGGGCAACAGAGTGAGACTCTTGTCTCAAAAAAAAAAAAAAAATAAGAGATGAATGCTAACAACTGGACACACTCTTTTCCCTTCTCATTTAGGCTCTTCCATTTTTATCTATTAACGTCTTGTAACTATTTTAGATAATGTTACATTTTAGCAACTACAGGCACATATAAGAGTATGTCAGCTTTTGCCAAATAATTCCATGAGCCAAACAAAATGAAGCTAAAACCAAAGGTTCCCTTCTTGTCCCTGAATCAAGAGAAGAAATGATCTGTTCTGATTTTAATGAGGCTTCCGTGGGTTACAGCACCCCCTCATTTCCTGTAACACATGGGTTTTTTCACGTGATAATTGCTTTTTATCACAGCAACTGCTGGAAAATTAGCTTTGCAAGGACATGACATCATCGAAGGGAATGTAATGTGATCTAAGGTCAAAACTGTAAACTAGCTCAAGCAGTAGGAGTTTGTGTGCTACCTGAAAGATGTCAAGATTGCTGGTTCCTTGAACATTTTAAATATCCTGTGATGCCCCTGAATTCCTGAGCCACCAGGGCTCGTTGGCATAGTTTGGGAGCCAAGGCCTTAAATAATGAATAAATAAAACCAAGGATCTCAATCCCAAATTTTTAAGCAAATGCTGCTTATTTCAATAAACTATAACAGTATTTTGAATTTAAAATACATATTTTTAATGTCAATTCTTTGTGTATTAAATACATGTAAAAAAACCTAGGTTTTCAGTAGAAAGGCATTAAACAATTTAATCTGCTACTCTATTACCCAAAGACACAGAAATCATAAAATCACAAACATAAACTGGCTATAAACAGCCAGTCACGTGCAAGGTTGCAGGACGTAGTTAATCTCTCTTAAAAGATCATAATTAGTGAGAGTGCCATTCACGCACCTGATTCAGCTTCCAGTGGAATTCTGCAGGTTTGTATTTCTTCTCCTCGGAAGGATCCTGGCGGAGCAGGAAGATAAGCCGGCACCCGTGGACGTAGAGCGAGTATCGGTGCCGGTTCATATCTGCAAAGGCAGTTTGCTCCAGGTAAATTGCCCGCTTAAGACCCATGGGAAAAGTAAAGGCTATTCCTTGAATGGATTTGGAAGACACGATTTTTTCTGCACAAACGAACTCCCCGGCTGGGCCACGGCAGGGTTTGGAAGCAAATGCACTTGGGTTTTGCCGAGAAGCTGGGCCCGTGATAACTGCGGACAATGCACTGAGTAGAAACTAACAGGTCCCAAGTGCCAAAGGGGCTCTCGAGGACAAAGTGTCCCTCGCATGACATGCAGAACAATGTCTGTGGCCAACCGGCCTGCTGGGAGGCATTAGGGGAAGGAGGAGGTGCCCGTCTCCAGCGACTGCCCCACTGGACTGGGGTACGACAGCGAACCCACCTGTTCTGTCCGAACTGCAAAGAATCGTCTCCTTCTTCCTGCCGAGAGGCCCGTGTCTCATCCACACGGAAATCGTAAAAGGCTCTTGTGGGTTGACCGAGACGATGCCGTCTGGGATCCTCACTGCTTGAGTGCCGTTGAATTCAAAGACCTGGTCGCTGTCGTGGCCGTTGTCAGTGGGGAGCCCGGCGGTCCAGTTCGCGGCACTGCTCGGGGAAGGGAGCAGCTCGGCGGTGCCAGAGGCAGCGCCTGAAACCGCAACACCCGGCGTGAGTGGCATGAGGAAGTTGGAAGGCAAATACGCATTTCAAACCACGCTAAGGCCCTTACCTTACCCTGATACAATTTGCTAGTCCCAGCTGACTTTCCTCAAAAATAAGAGTTTTTATTACAAAATAATAACAACTCAGTTTTTTTTTTTAAAGGAGGGGGAAAACGAACCATTTCTTGTAACCCCAGACAAATACATACCAGTTGGGTATAAACACTTCCAATCTTCTCTTTATAAATATATACACATATAATGCATTTTTTAATAAAAATGGAGTCCTGCTGTATACATAATGCACATATATTCTTATTGATATTATTCCACAGCATAATTTAAAATGTCTGAATATAATTTTGTAGCACTGTAAGTTACTTAGCCCATCTCCCTGGTGGAGCCTGAGGCTGTTCCTAATTTTTTCCTGTTAATAAACCTTGCCTTGATGGGTGCCTGTGTGTGTCCATCATTATTCTCTTAGGATACATTCCCAGAAGTAAAATTACTAAGTCAAGGAACCTAAAAAAGTTTTTTACAACTGTTGTTACATACTGCCTGCCAAGTTCAAAATCTTTAAATTTGTCCACAGAACTATGCTTTGCAAGCTCTCTCAGTCGCATGACCTGGCGGGACCAGCCCGATCTTTCAAGTAACATCTCAGCTCTACTCCTCCCTAAAAATGCGACCTCAGGTAAGCTACTCGACCTCCTTCAGTCTCGACTAATTCCTCTGTAATGACAAGAGCACCGCCAGCTACTGCGTAAGCCTGTCAGGAAGATTTAGTTAAAACACGTGTATTAATAGAAGTACCTAGCATATAATATGCACTCAAATATTAAATTCTTTCTGTTCTTCCTAACTTTATTTTGCTGAGAAAACGTTCATTTCATACCATAAAAAACAGTGGCCGTATGAGAGAGAAAATAAGTTTTATACGTTATACCTATGTGCATAAGTTCAAATGGAAAATGTTCCGACCTCTGAACTTACGCATATTTGGGTACACGGCTATGAACAACTGGACACAAGTCACAAAACATCCGGTGTTCACCATCAGGATGAGCTAGCACAATCTGCACTTTTCTCCTTTTGCTTATTTACCGTATGACAATTTTCAATCATAAAAGAAAAACTAGTTGCCCAAATCTCATGGTTGTTATCAAGCCAGTGAGAAGATAGATCAGTTTAGGAAAATGCTCCCTGCAAAGTTGTTTCCAAGTAGCTCTCGAAGCACAAAAGACACTTCTGATTATGAAGAGGCCGCTTAAGTTCCTGGTATTTCTTCACTGGGCCAAATACAACATTCTTTCCCTCGGAATCTTCCATAACAGACATCCCTCCCCCTCACCTGTTCCTCATCGCGATGAACCAGAAAAATGCCCACAATTGACAGGGAAGACAGAGCTGGCCTTCTGGTCAGTTTCCCAACAATTCTGTCCCTCAACTTCCCCAGAGAGAGCTCGTGAAACACAAAATCTGCTGAGATCATAAGTTAGACGTGGGTGTCCTTGGTTTTGATTTTCTGCTTTGTGTTTGCCAGAAGCTATTGTGTTACCTACTTTTTTCTTCAGTGCTTACACAAACATCTCCTTTCATAGAAAACTGACTCCACTTACTCTTCCACAATCTCTATTCGGATAATTCTTGATGTATGCTAGAGAAATACTGTCTTCAAGTCAGTGGTTCTTAAAATGCACACACATGTAAAACTTTGAACAGACTTTTAGGGACTTATGTACCCCTCAAAGCCCAACCGGTGTGAAAACTGCCCAGTAAGGCAACAAGCCACCTAGGAAACACAGAGTCTCCGTTACGGTCTGTAACTACGAACACAACACACACACACACATTTCTAGTTGTGAGGGACTCTCTCGCCTTCACGGAAAATGGCCAGACTCAGGAACGCCAGGTCTCCTTACCACAGAGTCGGTGAAGGGACTTCTCGGAGTAGGTGTCCCGGTCACAGCCTTTGCCTATGTGGCTGGTCTCCAGCTCCACCGTGGTCCGCACGGAGGCCACCGGCTCGTCGCACGTCTCCAGGTGGATGTTTGGGAAGACAGCCAAGGCACCCGTGCCAGGCTCGTACTCGATCCTATTGTTCCATCCTGCGTTGTCCCCCATTTGGCACAGAGGAAGGGAGGAAAACTCACACGTTAGGTTTCTGTGGTGTATCAGTTAAGAACAGACGTGAGTGCAGAAGAGAGAATGAAGCTCACCTTGCCAGCCGGGGGTGCAGGTGGGCTTAATGCTGATCTTCACCAAAACATCCTCCGTGGCTCTTTTCTTCCCGCAATCATAGGCAGTGACGGTCAGCTTATACTGATGTTCTTTCCCGTAGTTTAACTTCTCTGTGTTTTTTATATAACCTTACAGAGGAAAAAAACAACAGTGAGGGCCAAAACCCATGCTATTTTTTATTTTGTTGTTTTTTAATTTCATTTCATTAAAAAAAAAAAAAAAAGATGGGATTTCGCTTTTGCTCAGGCTGGTCTTGAACTCCTGAGCTCGAGGGATCCTCCCACCTCAGCCTCCCAGAGTGCTAGGATTACAGGTGTGAGCCACCTCGCCCAGCCAACCCATGCTCTTTTTACCTTTACTGTCCTATGCTGAAACACAGAATGCATGTGCTTCAAGCCCTGTAAATACCGACCTAGAAATAAATCTACACTTGAGATGCTTAACACGTGACCTGTCTTACCTGAGCCTGAACACACACTAAATCCACCTTGAAGTGTTTAAACAGAAGAGATGAGTCTACATAATCTGACCTCCGATTACTCTAACAGTTTGACATTTGGTTTTACATTAAGATTTAAAAGTTTACATATATATATGAGATCAAAAAGACAAAATAATTCAAGTAATTCCAATATTAAATATGAGATCAAGCTGCATTAAAGACTTCTTTCTTCCTAAAAGATCTACTACTTTGTTAGAAAGAAAAACAGGAAAAAAGAGAGAGATTTCCTACCCTACCCACAGCAGATTTCCTACCCTACCCCCTACCCACGTGTCCAAGCATTCCTCCCTGCTCAGGGCCTTTGAGAGCACCATCCCTGATAGATACTGCACGCATCCAAGCATTCCTCCCTGCTCAGGGAGGAATGCTTTTTGAATATGAGTGCGGAATGTCTGCAAAGTGTTTGCAATGTCCATAAGCCCATCAAAGATTCTGGACTGTGCATTAATTAACGATGAAGACACTGCCTTGCTAAGAAGTGATAAGCTTACAAATTAGCTGAACGCTAGAGTGAATTACTTCTGTTCAATCACTCAGGACGGAGGGGCCTGGCCGTGGTGATACGGTATAAACCCTCGTCTTCAAGATGAGGCAGAAGATCCAAATTTAACAGAGAACAGAAAACAGACTAACTAAAGGTTAGTCTCATTCAGATGCATGTGGACTGAAAGGTGAAAAGATTAAATTCAGATGCTGAAAAAAAAAAAAAAAAAAAGAAAGGTGAAAAGATAAAAAAGTAAAAACATGCTAAGGGGTTTTTTAAATAAATTCAAATAAATTTTTATTTGATTTTGGTGGGAAAGGAAAAAAGGAGAGAGCCCCACAAGAGAACACAGATTTTCAGACTCCAGAGAAGCAGCTGTCGGGGGACCCAGTGAAAACTAACTCGAAGCAAACACACTTCAACTGCACAAAGTTCTGACGAAGCACCTAAACTTGGGTTTAAAGCCAGTGGGGTGAGGAGGGACCGTCTGCCCAGAGGCCGCGCATCTAGCCAAGGGAAACCTGCCCGTCTGCTCTTACCGTCTTTGTCCACAGCGAACGGCACGTCTGGAGTGACGATCTCATAGCTGCAGATCTGGCTGAACTGCGGGGAGCAGTCTGCGTCCACGGCCTCCACTCTCAGGATGCTGTCGTACTGCTTCCCTTCGGTGACGGTCGCTTTGTAGGACTTCTCCTTGAACACGGGCGCGAACTCGTTCACATCGTTCACCTGGATATGAACAGTTGCTCTGGACGAACGGGAAAAGAGATTTGTCTTTGTTGTGTTTTGTTTTTTCACCCGAAGGATACCGATTCCACCCTACTCTTAAAATTTCCTTTTTCCGATACCTTGTTTCATGAATGTCATACGATGAAGACAAAAACTAAACCAAACTAGTCATTGTTTTTAATTCAGCATGGAGACAACAAAAATAGGGATTTGGGTTGATGGTTCCATGTCCTAAGAATAAGGCAAAAAAGCAATAATATAAATTACAAGAGGCTTAGGATTTTCTTGGACAATATGGAATAGGACGTGCAGAAGGGAGATAAACTGTATCAGACACCTGTTTGCCCTCTATTATTGAGCATATTTTGTTGCAAAATCCTTAGAGCTAACGAAGAAACAGAGACAGCACAGGAAGGTTTGATTGTGAGAGTTAAAACGAATTCCGTCCTACTTGTGAAGAACAGGACAAAGACATGGCATCACCCAGTACTGATTCAACACACGAAGGAGCTCAGAAAGGGCAACCCCTTGTCGCCACTTCCCATGACCCCAGCTCGGTCATTAAGAGAATTAAGGTGTCCTCAGACTAGGCTACAAATAAAGAAAACTGTGGGTTTCAAGGGCTGCTGATCGGGGCACGTTTCAGAATCGGACAAGGTCTTTGGTCAAAATACCACCTTTTTCAGGGGAAAAAAGGTATCATCACACCGTGCAAGATGAGTGATTCCCTGGCACTCGGCACCGCGCTGTTCACCAAGAGCCTCCTCATCCCGGGGCCGCGCTCTGACCCTCACCGTGGGTCGTGTGACACCGTCTGGCCCATGTGCCCCTTTCCTTACGAGATGTACTAAGTAACTGAGCCCCAAAACAATCAAATTTGCCTAGCATCAGAAGGCTAGCAAGTGGTGGAGAAAAGACTAGAACTCTAAGTCTACGTCTCGTCCGAAGTCCTCTCCTTACGCCAGGAGTTCCCGAGCGGCAGGCAGCAGCTCGCTCCTGCCAGCAGTGATTAATTTTAGGCTTTTAGGATTTACAGGGAGAGATAAATATAACAAAATAATCTTGCTCGGGAAAACGTGGGCTTTCTGCATTTTTAATGTAGGGCCTTAGTTTCTTTAATGGAGTATTTGGTGGGAGGAAATTACTCACTCATTTATTTATTTAAAACCTAATATGTGCCAGGCTCTTGCTAGGAGCCGTACCACAGGGACAGACAGACAAGACTCTCCCCTCGAAGAGCCTACAATCTAATTGCTGACCCTTGAGAACTAACGTCTGCCTTCTATCTCAAAAACACACAAAGACCCGGGACAAGGCGACAGTCACCGTTGTCACCGTTGTTTTCTTTGCACGCACACACGTTTACTTGGTGATCTCCACTCTTCGCCCAGCCTGCTTACTTATGAGACTTTTTCACGTTGGTGCCGTCGGGTCCCTTCCCACAGTCATAGGCCTGGATGGTGAACGAGTAGTCTTTCTGCAGCTCACAGTCCAGCTTCTCCTTTGAGCGAATCACGCCCTCACCAGTGGACTTATCCACTACCACTGCATCAAAGGGGACACTCTGCCCGTGAATTTTAAAGCCACAAATCTCACCTGGGGAGTCAAAGCAGAACAGGTTAGAACTCCTGCCACACAGACCTTCTGCACCTTGCCCTCCCCCCCATCTCTCCACCCCGAAAGAAAATAAATGACAACAATTCGGCAGCCAGGGGTTTGGAGGGTCTGTGGAAAAGCAGGGGCGCGGTGCTTTCACATGGGGGAGTTCTGGGGCTCTAGTAAAAAGAAGCGCTTTCTGGCTTTCCAAGCAACTTGTTTACTTTGCATCCATTCATGCAGGAATACAAAAGAGAGAAAGAGAAAATACAGACAGGCATTCCACAGGAGCACTTAAGACAGCTCGAGGGTAAACGGAGTGTCACTAGCAAACAGCCAAGGCCTGAGAACGCCAGTGCTGCCCCAGCCACCGGGAGGGCTGGGCGGCGACTTTGATTTGGACCAGAGAGAAGCTAAAATGCAGTTAAGTGTTGAGAGAGGAAGAAGCGTGAGATATAGGATCAGCACCGTAATTACAGAAATTCTGTCCAAAAAAAAAAAAAAAAGGAAAAAAATCAAAAGAAACAAGTCTTCCTGTGCAATGAGCCTGGCTAAAATTAGGGAATCAAAACAAACTACTAAATGAGACAGGTAGAAATACCAACTTTTCAGGCATCCATTTCAACAGCTATCATCCACGATTAAGACATAGTTTCTATCATGGGGAGGGATCTGCTAGACTTCCCTTTGTTTCGGACTTTATCCTACCAAACCTGAAAAAGACACCAGCCTGGGAATTTAACTACAGCTGAATTGGCTCACAAGCTTCATTAGGAGTTAAAAATCTATGTTTCCATTCTTGCCTATGGGAGAACAATTATAAATGTTTTGAGGTTTATGTAAAACTGTGCAGAATGTTCTTCACATAAAAATGAGACTGAACTCTTCCACAATTCCAAATAGAAAATTGTTATGAAGCAAATCTCTTAAGTCTCTGAAGTTCAATTACATAAAAATGTGGAGTATGATCCACACAGTTCAAATGGATGTCTGATTTCCAGATATTTCTAACCAAGGGTCTGGTTACATATAATTTCCGTCAATATGTTTTAAAATAGGAACAAAGTAGGAGTATAAATAGGGTAAAAGAGCATGACAGTGTCTTCTGTTTAAGGGCTGATTCCCAATTTTATAAACAAAGTTAGTGGGTTAATACTCATAAGGGGGATAGAAAGAACCCTTTATCACCTTCTTTGGTGACTGTCACCTCAAAACTCTCTAAAGGGAGAAAAGATAAACCCATGTCAGTAATACAGGAAAGAACGAAGACGGAATAATAAGGAAAAAAGTCAAAGATGCACATTTTACACAGAAAAGCTTGACACATAATTTAATAATGAGCTCAGTAGCCAGCTACTAGGATTGCTACAGTGAAACTGGATCCTCAGTAACAAAACGTCACTTTGAATCCAACTTACCATGAACGACCGCATCATTCTGCAGCTACACTAACTGAAGGACAAAACACTGCTGCGAAGTTTCCTTACACCCTCAAGTGTCATTTTTTATTTAATGAACACTTTGATGACAACAATTAATAAGGAAACCTATTTGTTACTTTACAGTTTTCAGACTTTCATTTTCAAGCTATTAATAACTTCTCTCAGCTAGATTCTGGTAACGTTCAACTCATCATTAGATTTAATGAAACAAAAATTTGGAGCAAAAGGTTTTAACCTTTTGAACTGAATAAATAACAATGTTTTTCTAACCTAAAGTACCCAACCAAGGCAGCAAATATAAACCCTTCTGCTAACAGAGCACCTGTTTACATGTGAACAGAAAACAGATTTAAAAACTGCAGCGGTGCCACCACGGCCACTGTCTTCACTACGTGAAAACGATGTTCTGCGCGGTTATACCCGGTCAACACGCGTCCTGCCCGCCACACCCTCTATCACAGAGTAAAATCTGAACAGGTCAGTCCCGATGCCCCTCAACACACACAGCACACGCTTCCCAGTGGCACCATCTCTCCTGCAAAGGTGACACAGCCTGGACTCCCTTGCTTTTAAAAATAACGGTTTGTATATTTCCCCTGAACAGTGTTGCTTCGTTTTGCTTGTTTTTAAGATTTTAAAAATGGTATCATATGGTATGCGGTTTTTGTGACTTGCTTTCCCCTGCCACCTTGTGTATCTAAGATTCAATCACCCTTGCCGACGTATGTCGCTGAAGTTTATCCACTTTCTACTACTACCTAATAAGTGAGAATCCAATGAGTTAAAACATGTAAAAGGCTTAAGACGTTGCCTGGCATACTGAGAGCACTCAGTAAATGTTTGCTATCAATTAACCATCTTCCCTTATGTGAAAATGCCATAATTCCTTTGCTTTGCTGTTTACGAACGATGCTGCAACAGGTATTTCTGTCCGTGCTTCCTGCTGCACATGCACAAGAGGCTCTGTAGAGCCGCGGTGCCCATACGGCAGCCGCTGGCCATGTGGGGCTATTCAAATGTAAGCTAAACTTCATGTTAACATGAACCGGTATTAAAAATCCAGTTCCTCAGTCACACTGGGCACATTCCAAGTGCTCAGCAGCCACACGTGGCTGGTGACTGCTTTAAGGAGAACGTGGACACAGAGCCCTCCTGTCACCACAGCAAGCTCTACTGGACAGCACTGCTCTAGAGCCACGGTCTGCCCACCATGGTTTCCGGGCCACATCCAACCTGCCCGTTTTGGAACAGCCCACTTGCAAAGAATGGTTTTAACCTTTTAAAATAGTATTTCACAACATGAGAAAATTAAATTCGAACATCAGTGTCCATAAATAATGTTTTATTGGAACACAGACATGCTCATTAGTTTAATGTATGACCTCTGGCTGCTTTCACACTGCAATGGCAGGGTTTACTGCAGAGTTACGTCATTGCAAGAGAGACCCTGTGGGATGCAAAGCCTAAAATAGTCACTGTCTGGTCCTTTACAGCAAAAGTTTGCTGATCTCTGCTCTAGAGCTACACTTATGAGTAGAACTGCCGGGTACCAGCTATGTCAAATCGCTTTCCAGGATGTGCTAATTCACTGTATTATGATTATACTTTCTGGATGTATATTAACATTGCATAACACATTTAAAAATAATTCAGGTTGCCCAGCTTTAATTCACAGAAAACTTCTCAATTGTCAACTTGGAGTTTACTGCTCTAAAGAGAAATGGTGAGCTCCAGAGCATCTGAGTTGACAGTGACTGCAGTGTGCCTTCCTAACAAAGGCCACTATGTAGGTGAGTGCAGATGTAAGTCCCCTGGGATGAGGTATGTGGCCTGAGGAATGCTGCCAAGGCAGTGCACTGCTAAATAAAGAGTTAGACACATTCAAGCAATGCCTTTGAGATTGTTTCTGACCATGAGATTATCAGGAGTGGAAATGTTTGCCAATAGTCGTAAACTCGCTACATCTCTCCCTGAGATATCAGACTGCGATGAGGGGGAGGCAGAATACGCAATGCAGGAGGGCACCAGAGTGTCTCAGGTTTTTTTGTTTTAAACTAGTCAAATGCAGTAATGACACAGGGGAAAGAATAGAACAAGGAGTTCCATCTGTAATTGTGTACAATCAGTTGAGATCACTGACTATACCTTCAGACCAGCCTGGGTGTTTCAATTTTAGATTTCAGGCATTCTGGGAAGGCTTCACTGGTAAGACAAGGTCTGAGTAGAGACTAGAGGAACTAAGGGAGCAGGCCATGTGGTATCTGAGGAGGAATTTCTTTTTTTTTTTTTTGAGACAGAGTCTCGCTCTGTTGCCCAGGCTAGAGTGCCCTGGCATCAGCCTAGCTCACAGCAACCTCAAACTCCTGGGCTCAAGCGATCCTTCTGCCTCAGCCTCCCGAGTAGCTGGGACTACAAGGCATGCACCACCATGCCCGGCTAATTTTTTCTATATATTTTCAGTTGTCTAGCTAATTTCTTTCTGTTTTTAGTAGAGATGGGGTATCGCTCTTGCTCAGGCTGGTCTCGAACTCCTGACTTCAAGCTATCCTCTCGCCTCAACCTCCCAGAGTGCTAGGATTACAGGTGGGAGCCACAGCACCCAGCCACTAAGGAGGAATTTCAAATAGGAACAGCAAGTGCAAAGGCCCTGAGGCATAAACCAGGATGTCTGTGTGGTTGAGGTGGCTGAGCAAAGGGGAGAACAGCAGATGAGGTTGGCTATGCTGCAGCTTTTCCTCTGAGTAAGAAGGACGTGATCAGAGGGTTTGGAGCATGTCTTATGTTCTGAAAGGACCCCTCTGGCTGGTGTGCTGAAATAAGTCTATCAGAGGACAAAGACAGTTATCTGAGTAACCCTGGCAAGAGATGGAGAAGGCCAGAACCGGGAAGGTGGGAAGCGGTCAGGTTCAGCTGCACTCTGAAAGCAAGGGCAGCGCTGTTGGGTTGTGAGAAACTGTGATGAAGCTGCTTTGTACGGACACGGGAAAGATTCTGGAGGGAAAGTCTGGGGGAGGACTGGGAGTTAGCACGCCAGCTGTGAACATGCATCGGTATTACAGTTTGGCAGGGGGAATATATATTCTACTACCTTGGAATAGTGTCTCAAAGGTATGATTATCAAATATAAGAAAATACATTTAAAAATTCATTGTGTATTTCCAGGCTATTCTCCAGAAGACTAGATCCGATCCATCTATAAGGAGAACAGCAAAAACGTGTAACTGTATCTTTTGCACACAGCCTCACCTGAGAATTTAAGTTGGCTACTTTAACGGGTTCTACCAACAGGACCTGGTGCCTCAAACCCACTGGTACTTACTAAACTACTAGTCAGGCTGTGTCCTTAACTATGATGACTTAAAAACTGTCTCACCAGGGAGGTGGGCCGATGTGGCAGGGGCTCTGCACTCAGGCAGACCCGGGCCCCGAGCACGACAGGGCTGGGTCTGCTGAGCCGTCTGCAGAACCAGCCAGGATGCCCACACTCTGTGCGTCCATCTGTTCATTCAACCTACAACCCTGATTTTAATGCAGAAGACGGATCCGACCAGGGCAAGGCTGGGGCAGTGAACAAGTCACAACTATGGTAGCACCTCAGATGCGTCAGGATGAGGGCTGAACGAGGACAGTGCTGGCAGGAAACACTGAAGGGACTTCGTAACCAACTGGACAGAGAGTGAAAGTCTGGAGTCACTGCCCAGTCTTTGGCTGATGGGGTCATTGCTGGAACTAAAGGACAGAGAAAGAGAAAAATGATTGGGAGAAAGGTGACGAGCTCAGGAGCCTATTTCATTTCTCCCCGGCAACTTGCTGGTTTGCTTGCTGGAGTATTGTAAAGCAAATCCTAGACATTACATTGTTTCACGCATGAATACAGCTGTCCCTCGGTATGCTCAGGGGGTTGCTTCCAGGACCTCCTTGGGACACCTTCCCTCTCTCCTTCCTGCACTGTGTGTACAGCTCACAGCGGTTACGGGCATTGCATGGAGTCACCACATATTAATAAAGGCACAGCCCACCCCTCGGCTGCTCTAAACCCAGGCTTCCCTCAACCTCACACAACCCACACACCACAAGGAAGAACCTCCCAAAATCACCCCTCACGTCCTGGTTCCGTTCTGCCCCGCCCCTCCCACTCAATGCAGACTCCGTGCACGGCTCTGCAGGGGAACCCACCTGAAACCTGCTTTCATCCTGCTGAAGATGCCCTGCCAGGCTTCCCAGAAGACCTCTAGCTAGGCTAGCTGGGAATGGGACAAATCTCTTCCCCAGTCTCTTTTCCCCCACTTCCTTTCCCTAAGACCATCTAAAATAGTCAAGGAACTTTTCGGAAGAATTTTTTAAAAGCAAAACATTATTAAAAACAGATGAACCCAACCATGTCTTGATTTGAGATCTCCAAAGTCACGCCCAGGGTTCTCAGCTGACAGCACTTACTCTTCACTTCCCTCCTCTGTGCCTTTGAGAAACCCCAGCTTCAGGCTGGCCCTGCTGTTCTTTCAAAGTCTTCTTCCTAATCCAAGTGGTCTCTGCTACAAGTCTCCCTGGCTCTCAGGGGATCCTGCCCTTAAATTGCAAGTGGTTCCTTCACTCCTTATGGAAGTCACTAGTGCTGGCTCTAACAGTTCTCCCTGGTTGCAGAAAAAGGGATTTGGAAACAGCCAGATACCAAGGTAGTTCCAGACACCAGGAAATAGGAACCACAACAGTCCCATGGCAAAACCACCTGGACAGATGGAATAGAACGGCAACTGTTCTTGGCATCTTTGTCACTATGCTCAATATTCAAATTCCAAGGACAGACAGAACATCTGTTTAGCCTAGCTTGGGTTGTACACACACTTGGCTAGGAGAGGAGGGGTCATGGGTTGTGGACCCACCATCTGTACCCCACGGGGAAGAGATCAGGGAGCTGTTAAGAAGGAAAAATGGACACTTGCTGAGCAGCAAGTATGCACCTTCCATGTAACCGCGAGTCCAACCATCTTCCCTAACCCACTTCTCACTGCTCTACTTGGACTTGATGCCCAAGCTTATCAGCAAGGGGTCCAGGTTGTCCTGTACTTTTTATGAACTTTGGCTTCCTTGCTTGCTAGTCCAGGCTAGTTTCCGGGATAAGCTTACATGTGGCTCTAATCAGTACAGCTTTTCAAGGTGCCTTAAATATACAGTAATAATAACCACACACACTCCAAGGGTTATACTCTCACAAGTTCCTCATCAACTGCAGCACTGCTTCTCAAATTCTAGGGTGCCAAGAATTATCTGCAAAACTTGTTAAAAATGTGGTTTTCCAAGCCCCATTCCCAGAAATTCTGACTTAGCAATTCTGGGGGCAGAGTCCAGTGATCTGTACTCTGAATGAGCACTGCCGGATGGCTCCAATGCAGACAGTCTGAAGACCTAGAAAAATTGGCCCATCAGTGGTTTCCAAACCCAGCTGTCTGGTACGAATTTCTTAGGTTCCACCCTTGGAGCTACAGACTTAGTCGGCTGAGTGTGGAGCACGGGAACCTGAATTCCACACAGACTCCAGGTGATCTGGACGCAGAATTGGAAAACTGAGTGCACGATGACATCTATTCAGCTCAGCAACAAAAACCACATGGACTCAAGTTGACTTCCAGCCCTGTGCCCCTCCATGCCCCTTAAGTGAACCCACCTTCTACCCCCGGAAGCCCTACCAGCTCCCACCTCTGCTCCTACCTCTCCCCTGCAGTCGCTGCCTGTGCAAATCCCACCCATCCTTCACAGGGATGTGGGCCCTGCCTTGCGAAACACTCCCTTGCTTCTTAACCTACACCATCTTTGCCTTCCCACTTGGCACTGAATGACACGCCTCCCAGGATCCCTGGCTAACTCTGCCAATGCTGGTTTTGCCTTCCCATCTAGATCATCAGTGGCTTTGAGAATAGGGACCAACTTTTATGCATTTTTAATATTTTCTAGAAGATCTAGCAGAGTTAACTAGTATTTAATCATCATTGTTCCCCAACCTTTCCTGGAAGGCAAATACATCCAAAATCAGAGCTCATTCTAGTGAATTAACATGAAGTGTCTGTCCTAACGTCCAGATACTTACTTAAAACTGCTACTCAATGATTATTAGGTTCTATTAGGTTGAACCATGTGAAATTTTAATTTTTTTCAAATATTTTTATATTTTCAACATACAAAAATGGCAATTTCACACAGGTCAACCTGACACATCCAATTCACTGCAGCAAACACAATGTAAACTCAGCTGCATGAGCTAAAAAAGCAAATTGGGCAGTGAAGGACAGTCATTAACCCCATCAGCCATCCTCAAGGGACACAAATCACCAAGAATATGGAGAAAAGTAGCACAGATCTTCTGAACAGGTTCCACTTGAATATCAACGAAAATAAAGTTCCCATTTTTGCCTTGAAAAAGCATGTGCCACCATGCTTGGCTAATTTTTCTACTTTTTGTAGAGATGTGGTCTCGCCTCTAGCTCAGGCTGGTCTCAAACCCCTGGCCTCAACTAGTCTTCCCTCCTCGGCCTCCCAAAGTGCTAGGATTACATGTGACATGAGCCAATGAGCCCAGCCTGAAATTTCTTTTGGATTCTATTCATATCATTATTATTTAACCAACCTTGTAAAATATCCATACTTAATCTGGATCTGGGAAGGCAGGAAAAAGAATGCCAGCATAGAACCACCTACTAAAGGGAAACACTTAAAAGGGAGGGGGAGGGGAAGCACTCAGCCTTCTGACACAGGCAGAATAGAGGTGTCATTTTCAAAGCAGCAACAATGTGGCCCACATACCAGGTTCAAGCTTTTAACTCTTCATTAAATACATAAAAGGTAAGATATGTTTTCTTACTCACGTCTACTCAGGCTTTTTAGCAGTTTAAGGAAAAGAATTAGAACAAGAAATTGAGTCATTTAAATTTCCTAAAATACTTGACAAATATCAAGACTTTGTTCCCGTAGTTTCACCCCAAGAAAACAATCTGGGCTAGACTTTTTGTTTAACACGGATGTCTGATTAGTGACAACTTACAAGGCACTTCAATGACTGAGCTCCCAACGTTACTCATGATTTCAGAGCTTTGACAAGTGAATGCCATTGGTTACCCACACACATGTCTTATATGTTCACACACTGAACCTAAGAATCCAGGCAGGAGTCAGACTGCTTGGCCTCATGGCGGGCACTGTTTGAGGTTGAACGGTACTATGGGGGCAGTGTTCTAGGCTGGATGGTACCATGGGGGCAGTGTGCCATGTCGGGTGGTACCACAGGGTCAATATTCTAGGCTGGATGGTACCAAGCCAACAGAAGAGGGAGGAGGGGGTGATATAGGCTGGAAAGGTGCTCCCTTCCCCGCCATGCAAGTGCTCACTCCTGCACCAGAGAGACCTGGACCCCATGCTTCAGTCAAGAGTATCAACTCCACTCTAGGTGCATACCCAAGAGAACTGGAAACCTATGTCCACACAAAGACCTGTACACAAATGTTCACAGCAGCATTATTCTAACAGCCCCAAAGCAGAAACAATCCAAATGCCCATCGATGGACGGATGGATAAACAAAATGTGCTCTATCCATACAATGGAATATTATCCAGCACTAAAAAGGAATGAGGGACTGATGGATGCTACAACACGGGTAAACTCTGAAATCGCCATGCTATAAGTGAAAGATGCCAGTCACAAAAAGCCACATATTACACTTATATGAAACATCCAGAAGAGGCAAATCCACAGTGGTTGCCAAGGGCCAGGGGTGGAGGAAACTGAGGAGTGTTGCCAACAGGTGCAAGGCTTTCTTCTTGGGGCGATGCAAATGTTCCGCAATTAGATAGTAGTTGACAGTTACACAGTTTTGTGAATATATTAAAAACCAGTGAACTGCACACTTTAAAAGGGTGATTTTTATGGTATATATCTTCAAAAAAAAAAAAAAAGGAAGAAAGAAAAAAGAATGTAAGAGTAATTGTGCTCCCCCAAGACAATCTCCAGAAAGAACACTGGCTCATCTGTCGACTATGGCAAATAAAGTCACCAACGTGGGTTGGATCTAAATTGCCTCTTTTTATAGTTAGTAAAAAAAAAAAATCCCAATATATAATTTTTTGTACACCAGAAAAAAACCCTGAAAAATCCCTAAAAACATAAAATGTTATGTTATTTCATTTATAATAAAGTTTGATAAATGATACAATAAAATTAAATGCAATGTGAAAGGAAAAATAAATGACATTGCATGGATGTGACTTTTTCCTTCAAAGTTAACACTCGATGTACATTTTGCTTCCTCCTCCCTCTGTAATTTCCTGCAGTAACAAACGCAGTTATGGCCTCGTGGCAAAGAGCCATCCTGCCTGGGGTGGACGCCTGCCCCTGTGACACACCAGCTGTGTGGCCCAGAGCAAACTGCTCTCTGCCTTGTTTCCTCTTTAAAATGGGAATGGCAGAAAGCACATTTACCTCTTACAGTTGTTGTGGATTAAATACAAATCTGTATTTGTAAAGCACTTAGAATAGTGCCTGGAACATTGTTATAAATGCTCTGTAAGCATATGGGGCATCACAATGTAGTGGGATCGTGCTCCGCTAACAATGGGACCACACACAACTGATACATCATGGAGTAGAGAGAGGCCTGAGGGAATAAATACAGAATTCTTGACTGCAATCACTTCTTGAAATGCATGAAATGTCAGAAATGGGCCGGGTGCAGTGGCTCATGCCTGTAATCCTAGCACTCTGGGAGGCCAAGGCGGGAGGATCGCTTGAAGTCAGGAGTTCGAGACCAGCCTCAGCAAGAGCGAGACCCCCGTCTCTACTAAAAATAGAAAGAAATTATATGGACAGCTAAAAATATATATATAGAAAAATTAGCCAGGCGTGGTGGCGATGCCTGTAATCCTAGCTACTTAGGAGGGTGAGGCAGAAGGATTGCTTAAGCCCAGGAGTTTGAGGTTACTGTGAGCTAGGCTGACACCATGGCACTCAAGCCTGGGCAACAGAGTAAGACTGCCTCCAAAGAAAAAATAAAGTAAAAAATGTATATAAATCCACTAAAAAACAATCTATTAATAGATAATCCCATTAAAATGATCTACATGGCACTCAATGTACACTCATGAGAGACTGTACATACCAAACATGGTGTGCATGGGGTGTGCGTGTAGTCATGCACCACGTGATGATGTTTCAGTTAACGACAGGGGGCATATACCACTGTGGTCCCACAAGATTATCACACCATATTTGTACTGTACCTTTTTGCTTTACTGTTTAGATACGTCTAGATACACACATACTTACCATTGTTACAGCTGCCTGCAGTACTCACTGCAGCCACGCGCCGCACAGGTTTGTAGCCTGGGTGTGCGGCAGGCTGCACCATCTAGGCTCGTTTAAGTACACTCCGTGATGTTCGCACAACGATGCAATTGCCTAACGACGCATTTCTCAGAAGGTATTGCCGTCATTAAGCGACCCAAGACTGTATATGTATATGCACAAACACTCAAAAATCTAGTTAGTTACAGAGAAGATCAATGTGCAGTGCTAAAAACGATTTTAAATCTGGGGGGGAAACAAAAAATATCACCTCGGCTACTAGACAAACACCGTGTGCGTGTTCACGGCACAGTGTGCTTCCTCTACCGTCTGCCTCATCAGATTTCTCCCTAAAAATCAATAAACACGTAAAACCGATCGGGAGGCTCAGTCTCCGTGACACGAGCACTCACATAGCACACGCTGGTTCTCGGGTTGGTTTTCTGAAAATGGGGTGTGGTGCTGGAACAGAATGAAGTACAAATTTATTTTTTAACTAGCCCTTCAGAAACAAACTCACATTCATTTCCCTCAATTTACTACAGTGAAATTAATGTGCGATATATTTAATCCAAGTTCATCCAATTTCTCTCACTTGTCCCTAGGCAAAACTTTAATATGCAAAGTTTTGATCTGGAAAAACATCATGCAAAAAAACGACTCTCTAAAAATTAACTTTACGGTGTCAGTTCCAATTCCGAGGCAAAGACGGGTGAAGCGGCACATTCCTCAGACCCACGAGCAGCCAGAGCAGCTCTGGCTTGGGACGTGCTACGAAGTGTCAGCCCTGCAGAGGCTACCACATGACGAAAATCTCCAAAGCAATTCTAGAGATTTGTTTCTACAAAGACATGGGTTACAATCTTAGGAAGTAACTCAAGCTAAAAATTCATCAAAGGTAAACTCTATGCCCAAAGTACTCCTCTATAAAGACTGCTCAACTTTTTAAGTCAGTCTTTGCAGGTTGCTGCCGTCTAGGTAACGCAAGGAAACTCTTCTGGAGATCCTGGCCACGCAAGGACCGGCAGGACCAGCAGCACCTGGGAGCCCGTGCAAGAGGCAGAATCTCAGGTCCCCCCGGACCCACCGTGTCCATGTCTGCACTTTAACACAATCCTCAGGTACTCCACGTGCACACTACAGGCGGAGGTGCACTGGTCTAGGTGTTACCTGGCTACATCAAGACAAAGAACATAATGATGCAATTAAGTTAAATACGCTTTTCAACTGTAAGAACAGGCTTCTTTGTCAGCTACCCCAACAATTAAAAGGAAAAAAAAAACATGGTGCACAGGAGCCACAAACGACCCTCCACTATGGAGACCTTTTCAGAAAGGCTCAGAATGACCCAAATGGGACGTGGGAAATGCTTCCCGTGCAGTCCGATTTTAACAAGAGTAAATAAAAACCACGTTCCTACCTGCAAAATGCAGAGGTGCATCTTTATCCAGGGCGATCAGGGGGGGATCGAGCAGCACGGTGTTGTCATTCTCTGTAACTATGCCGTGATAGGTGGGCTCCAGCCACGGCTTGTGCTTGTTAACTACATTTAAAACCAAAGAAAATGGACGAGGTTAGAATTATTATTTCAAACTCCACTGCTTTGAAGACATTCATCTTCTATTATTATTGTTGTTGTTATTGTTATTTAGAAGACAGGGTCTCGCTCTGTCGCCCAGGCTGGAGTGCAGTGGCATGGTAATAGCTCACTGCAGCCTCAGACTCCTGGGCTCAAGCCATCCTCCTGCCTCAGCTTCCCAAGTAGCTGGGACTACAGGGTCGCACCACCAGGCTTGCACCACCAGGCCATTTTTATTTTTTAAATTTTTTTGTAGAGACAAGGTCTTGCTCTGTAGCCCAGACTGGTCTCGAGCAATCTTCTCACCTCAACCTCCCAAAGTGCTGGGGTTATAGGCAGGAGTCACTATCCCCAGCCCACAGATCCATTGAAATAAAAAAACTCTTATTAGACTGGAAGGTAATACTCATATTTCTCTTGTAAACTTTGGTATCAAGATTCAAATGGAATAAAATACTAAATTCTAGAGCAAGTAGTATAGAAAGTATCTGAGTCCATGAAGGAACCAGTGTATAAGAAATAAATTGCTCGCCAGGCGTGGTAGCGCACACCTGTAGTCCCAGCTACCCAGGAGGCTGGGGCAGGAGATCACTTGAGTCCAGGAGTTCTGGGCTGCAGTGTGCTATGCCGACCGGGTGTCCACATTAAGTTCAGTCGGCATCAATATGGTGACCTCCCGGGAGTGGGGGACCACCAGGTTGCCTAAGGAGGGGTCAACCGGCCCAGGTCAGAAATGGATCAGAAGTGGGACCGAGCCTGTGAACAGCTACTGCACTCCAGCCTGGGCAACACAGCAAGACCCTGTCTCCTATAAACAAAAAATAAAATAAAATAATAAAAAATAAATTGCTCCAGAAATCAAGAGAGAAAAAAAGGACTGACGGCTACGGACAAACTCAAATGATCTCTGTTTATCTCTGTTTTTAGCCTAACACAGAAAAGTCACAAAGAAAGATGTGTTCGTTTCTTTATGACAATAGATATTACTTATTTTAAATCAGCATTATGAACAAAAATGCAAAACATTTATAAATGTACTATAATTATGAATATAAAGTATTAAAATAAAACTAAATGTAAAAGTTCTTAAAAAAAAAAAACTTGACTGAAAACAAGACAGTTTAAGAATAATCCACATTGGAGTCAGGCTGGGGGTCCAATTCCAGCTTCCCTCGACCAGGAGTTGTGTGACCTTGAGCACATTAATTGATCTCTTAATCTCAACTTCCTCGGTTGTGAACCTGGGACATCGCCAACCCCCACGGGGGTGACACGCATCACTGGAGAAGTGATATTTTTCCTTCTTGACGGGGCACTAGAACTGCGACTTTTGTTTTTATGGTAAGAACTGCTGTTCTGGCCCCTGCTTACTTCACTCTCCTGATAAAATAAATGTTTCACTCCACTGCGTTTTGCCGGGGGCTGGCGATGCCAGACTTTCTCCTGGTCTGGCCACAGCCCCTGGACCCACTCCCAGCCCTGCCCCTGCAGGCACACCGGGCTCTGCCTCACAGCTGGAAGCTTTTCTTTTTCCCTTTACATGCCCCTTAGGAGCATTAACAGCTCACATTATGACCCCGGGATATGTATAAGCAGGGAACTCCTTAATTAGGCTGATCTGAAAAGACAAAAAGGAATGGTAGGAAGACTTTATTTCCAAGTAGTCCATGCCTATTTGTTGAATGAACCACTCAGGTTCTTTTCTGTAAGTGTGATGTCACTCCAGAAGTGTCTTCATGCAACATCACCATGGCATGGTACGTGGTGACTTTCATGGGTGACAGGAGGGTGTGACGATCTCAGGATGGCACGTACTCACATGTACAATTCAGATTGAGTAGGCACGTGAAGACCTACGTCTGGAAGGGAAAAAAGACCAGCACAAAGCTACCTTCTCTGATTAACACCACGTTCAGGAGACATTTACGTGCACCGGAGCCAAACTAAGAGCAGATCCTTTGCCTTCACTTTCAATAAACGCAGACCCACGGGGGGCTGCTGCTTCGTGGATGTAGTTTCAGTTCTGCGAGATGGAGCGACTTCTGGAGACTGGCTGCACAAGCTGTGAATGCACGTACTGCTTCGGAACTGTGTGCTTAAAAATGGCATAGGTGGGCCGGGCGCGGTGGCTCACGCCTGTAATCCTAGCTCTCTGGGAGGCCGAGGTGGGAGGATTGTTTGAGCTCAGGAGTTCAAGACCAGCCTGAGCAAGAGCGAGACCCCGTCTCTACTAAAAATAGAAAGAAATCATATGGACCTAAAAATATATGTAGAAAAAATTAGCCAGGCATGGTGGCGCATGCCTGTAGTCCCAGCTACTCGGGAGGCTGAGGCAGAAGATCACTTGAGCCCAGGAGTTTGAGGTTGCTGTGAGCTAGGCTGACGCCACGGCACTCACTCTAGCCTGGGCAACAGAGTGAGACTCTGTCTCAAAAAAAAAAAAGGCATAGGTGGGCAATGCTGTGTATTTTACCACAAAAAAACTAGATGCAGCCATTTCTTATCCTCCCTACGGCTCACCTGGCTCTCACAGAAGCTAAGCAACCTGCCCCCCCTGTTCCCATTCCCGCACTTCCTGGACCCTCAGTAGCTGTTTTTATGTGGGTCCGTCTGTCTGTCTACCTGCCAGTACTTACTGTACTGGAAATGAAAACCAAACCCATTACCTGTTCACATAAATAGTAGTTTATGAAAATAACTATATTTTTTGAAAACAAAGCTTACTAAGAGGAGTGGCACCAGTTTACATGTCTGTAAATCTCTTGGCTGTCTGGCTTCACGGAAGACAGCCAGGTTCTGTCCCTTCCCCCTGCAGTCAGCATGTTGCCTGCCACCCACCACGCAGCCTCCAGAAAACTCCACTGCACATCCGTGAGAGGATGGAAAAGGCAAATAACATCAACGTTATTAAAATAGTTCTGCCCCCTGAGTATCACCAGGTTCTCAGGGACTCATTAGTTCACTGAGGCTCTGTTCCAGGGTCCCCCCTGGAGCTGCTCTTGCTGCCTTGCCTTCCCTCGGCCTGTCCCTTACAGCACACAGGGAGGGGACAGCGGGGGAGGCGCTGGACCCTGGGCCCACTAACCAGACAGCCCTGCCTGGCTGCTGACTGGCCTGTGACCTTGGGGCCTTAGCCTCCTCACCTGTAAGACAAGGACAATGATGTCCCTGTTTCATAGGCTGTTGTGTGATTAAACATGTAATCACATGTCACTCCATGAAAAATGCCCAGAACAGTGACCAACACTCAGTAAATGTCAAAAGGTGGTGGTGTTATTTCTCTTCCCAGAGACAGACAGACAGACACACAGACACACACACACACACACACACACACACGCAGACTCCGTGAGGATGTGGCCTTTTTGTTCTCTGCTAATCCCCAATACCTGGAACTATGATTAGCACAAAATCACTCAGTAACTGGTAAATAAATAAATACATAAGTAAATTCATATGGTACAAATATTAATAAACATCAGTTGCCCTGGTTTGTAAATTCTCTCAGAAAGATGATAGCTTTAGAGTGAGGAACTGAAAAATCGGTATGAGTTGGGGTTTTAGACTCTGGGAAGATGTCTTCTGTTTTTGTCTCATTCTGGCAGGTGGATGTTCTGAGCAAGGAAGCTAGAAAACCCAGAGGCGGAGCATGAATCCAAGAGGTCCCAAGCGGCCAGTCTGGAAGCGGTTAAACTATGGGAACAGAGGGACCGAATGTGAAATCAAACCCAGACCATAAAGACCAAAAATCTGAAGTACCTTTGAAACCCGCCTGCTCCTCTTCCAGGCTGCTTCTGGGACAAGAGACTGGCTGAGAGGCGGTGGCACTGCGCCCTCCTCTTCCGGCAACGCTCCCCAGGCCGGTGCAAACTGGCAGGGCGTTTGGTCTGGGAGGGGCCCGCGGCACACAGAGGACAATTCCACTTTGCACTGAGGTTGCACACGTTACGCTAACGGCTGGAACTCAGCATCCTCTCCAGGTATCTTTTTTAACCAACCACTCTACGACCTAGGCTGGAACACAGCCTGTTGTTATAGAGGTGAGACAGGTCACAGGCCACTTTAAAGAAAGGACTCTGAAAACCCCACTGTTTGTCACCAGTCTCTCATTCTAAAACACAAGCTATTAGTTCCATTTGCCATTAATGGCAATATTTGGTTCTCATATGTTTTCATACTTTAAGGTTTTATCAATATTACAAGCATAATAAATAAAAATGAAGATTATTCCAATATTTGAGTCCACAGTATTCCTGAGACTCAAACTAAATTGCCTTTATTTAACCCAGCAGGAAAGTGAAGACACTAGGCAATGCAAATCATAGAAAACCCGTGACGAGCAGTAACATAAAACGTGAGTTTCTGCAGCCCTAATGGAAAGGCTTACAGCCAAAAAGGGTTACCGGTTCAGGAAAAAATAATTTCACAGCTATATTCCCAAGTATTCTAATTTTATAATTCAAAATTTCTAAATTGCTCCTTTAAACTGGCAGTAGAGTGACGAGATTTGGCCAGTTCCAAAGACTGAACTTTTAAATATTTAATGAATGATATTTTTAATATTTCATCACATTCAATTTTCATTATAAAACATTTATAGAAACAAGTGACTGATGTTTCTGTAATCATCCCAAAAAAAATCACAGACAAGAGACAACTGGCCATGAGTTTAGGACCGTGTCACCTATATGGAAAGTCTATACCTGATTCATTCCATCACATTCTAGAACATTAAAAAGCCAACTAAAATTTTAATGGTATAGCACTAACTTAAAATAATGGAACAGCAAAGCTGGCAATCAGACCTTCTGCTAAGTGTGGGATGTATCCGGGATATACACCTATTATTTTAAGACATGACTAGTTTTTTGTGGTTGTAGATTTCAGTCATTAGAAATGATCTTTAAATCAAGATGAAAAGAATAAAATAGTCAACTTCGGGCTTAACGTTCAAGATAAAAGACATGCCTCCCTGGCTCATCCCAACTCTGTGGGCTAAAGAGAGGCTGGTCCCGTGCCCAAGTCACGCAAGTAAAAGTCTCTGGCAGGTTGGTTCCAAAGCCTACATGCTAACCACAGCACACCACGGCGGCCCAGACACCAACTCAGACCACACACGGCTCCCTGCTGGTTTATCTGTTTATACAGACAGTCCCCACTTACGATGGCTCAACTTAGGATCTTTCAACTTCACAATGCATTTATCAGAATGCAACCCCATCGTAAGTCACGGATCATCTGTAAGTAGAAACCCACTGCCTCCAGACGAAGAGTTTGATGTCTCTTCTTTCAGAACACCTAGGATGGTCGTGTTGGCCCTTAAATAACAATAGCCGAATGTTTCCAGAGACTGTAGGCATTTCACCTAGAAATTCTAGATGACGTTACGTGTTATTTGCAGATTCAATTTTCAACCTTGGTCATCAGAAGAATCTGCAATTAAGAGATACTGCCACCAGGTGGCGAAAGGCACCTTTGACTGCATGCTCCAAATTACCAGGTTTTGATTTGAAAATCCTGCTAGTTATCTACCAAAGGAGTGCTAGCAGGCCCTTCATTAAAGATGATATGCATAGAAAAGTGTCTTCAACTATATGTTTAAGATCTCCAGATGATTGTTTTTTTCCTCAAAAAACATTTGGAATAGGTAAAATATTCATACAGTTCCAGAATAAAAACATAAAAAGACATACACTCTCTCGGACAAAGTACTAATAAACTCTTTTATTAGAATCAGGCCAGGCTAAGTGCAGTGGCTCACGCCTGTAATCCTAGCACTTTGGGAGGCCAAGGCAAGAGACTGCGGCCAGGAGTTCAAGATCAGCCTCAATAACGTAGCGAGACCTCTGTTATTCAAAAATTATCCAGACACATGCCTGTAGTCTCAGCAGCTACTCGGGAGGCTGAGGCAGGAGGATCGCTTGAACCCAGGAGTTGGAGGTTGCAGTGAGCTACAATGACACTAGCACAGGCAACAGAGACCCTGTCTCAAAAAAAAAAAAAAAAAAACACCCAGACCATGTCTGGCCCTTCAAACCAGCTTAATGTCAAAGGTCCTTTTAACTTCTCATAGCTACTGACTCTTGAGTTTGTTCTAACAAATCTTCCCTGAATACCTACTGTGTATAAGGTTCACTTGCCGCAAGGTGCTGGGCTCCTAGGGAACTTAAGTCACATTTTGTCGGAGAACGCAAACACCATCTGCATTCCAATGACGTGGCTATGATGAAAACACGTACAAAGTGTGGTAGAAAGTCAGAGAGGAGAGCGATGCACTCAGTGTTGGGGACTTTGTCAGTGGGCAGGTGGCCCATCGCAGGTGTGCCCACTGCCCACACTAGGGCAGAGGGGGAGCTCTTTGTAGGAGCCGAGTCTTCCACCCACAGGGGACACAGGTCACCTCTCCTCCTTGTCCATGGGCCAAAACTAGTCACAGGGCCTCACCCAAACTCAAAGGGTGGGAAGTATGATTCTGCCACGTGTGCAGAAGAGAGCTGGGAGCTCCGAGAACAACCGTAGGTACCACCAGAAGCACAGCTGGAGACCTCAAGGACAGCCTTAAAGGGATCACTGAGGTTCCTTGGGTGTGAGGGAATATTTTAAACGAATAAAAATACACATGAGGTACAAAGGTAGAAAAACGTATGGCTCACTCTGGACTGAGCCACACCGTGACAAATGTCTGGGCCTAGGAGTACGTGGAGGTGCAGCTGGACCTGTAATTTGGGGCAACACTGCGAGCATCCCTCTTCCACGCCGCACCGATGGCGATCCCTAATGCTGTTGGCAACAGGCGTCCATTTGAATTCTGCTCCTGACTTGCTCTGCTACTGGGAGCCGATGACTTAACCGCCCCGTGCCTACCTCTGTGTCGTCCACCAGGAATGGCCCCGACCTTCTTCCACACCCTCGTGAGGACCAAAAATAATCTAAGCGAAGTGCCCGCTCGGTGCCTGCCACACAGACACTCCACAAACATTTGTTGACAAATTAATCACACGCAGAACTGTTTTAGAAATAACTGGGGGTGGGAGGGCAGGAGGGGCAGAAAGACCGACCTAAGCAACGCGGAGGCTTAGGGAGTCACCGACCCGACTGCCTCCCATCATCTTCCCAAACACACAACACAGCCAACGGGAATCCCTGCAGTTTCTGACGCTGCAGAGGCCTTATTTTGTCCTTTTTGTTCAGTAAAGGAAAAGAAACAATCCCAAATAAACTTAATTTTAAAGTGATGAAAAACCTATACATGAGACATTACTTAGACCAGGGTTTCTCGATCTCAGCGCTGCTGACATTCTGGGCCAGATGATTTTTAGCCGTGGGGGCCGCCCTGTGTGTCGTGGGACGTTTTGCAGCATCCCGTCCTGCGCAGCATCCCTGGCCTCCAACCGCTGGATGCCAGCGTACCTTCCCCCAGCCGTGCCGACCAGAATTCTCTGCAGACATTGTCAGAAATCCCCTGGGTGCCAACTGCCTCCCTGCTCTCTCGAGAACCACTGACTCGGATCCACCTCATTAAGGAAAACAAACATTTTCCACATTAAAATCGCTTCAAAGAGCCACTTTTATAATGTGTGTATTACATCAATGTGAAATTAATTTCTGAAATAAAAACGTGTTCAGGCCAGGCACGGTGGCTCACGCCTGTAATCCTAGCACTCTGGGAGGCCGAGGCGGGTGGATCGTTTGAGCTCAGGAGTTTGAGACCAGCCTGAGCAAGAGTGAGACCCCGTCTCTACTAAAAATAGAAAGAAATTATATGGACAGCTAAAAATATTTATAGAAAAATTAGCCGGGCATGGTGGCACATGCCTGTAGTCCCAGCTACTCGGGAGGCTGAGGCAGAAGGATTGCTTGAGCCCAGGAGTTTGAGGTTGCTGTGAGCTAAGCTGACGCCACAGCACTCACTCTAGCCCGGGCAACGGAATGAGACTCTGTCTCAAAAAAAAAAAAAAAAAATACATATATATATATTATTTTGAAGCACATTCTGCAAAGTAGTTTTAGGAAGCAAAATGATACTTTCTATAATTCCAACTTTTGACAGCTTAAAGTGGGCCTTCTCATTTTTCCTCCAAATTCCAATTAAGTTTTTTTAAATTGTGGTAAAAGGCAACAATATAAAATTTACCATCTTAACCATTTTTCAGTGTACAGTTCAATAGTATGAAGTGCATTCACACTGCTGTCCAACCATCACCATCATCCAGTGTCAGAACTCTTTTCTTCTTGCAAAACTGAAACTCCGTACACATTTAACAATAATTTCCTATTTCCTCAGCCCAGCCCAGCCCCTGACAACCACCATTCTACTTCATCTCTGTGAATGTGATTACTCTGGGCACCTCATATGAGTGAATCATACAGTATTTGTCTTTTGTGACTGGCTTACTTCATGAGCATAATAACCTCAAGGTTGGTCCTTGCAGCATGTATCAGAATTCCTGCCTTTTCAAGGCTAAATAACATCCCATTGTATAGACAGACCACACTGTGTTTATCCATTCATCTGTCAATGGACACTGGGTGGCTTCTACCATCTGGCAATTGTGAATGACGCTGCTACGAACATGGGTGTACAAATACCTCCTGCTTTCTATTCTTCTGTGTATGTACCCAGAAGTGGAGTTGCTGGATCACACTGCAATTCCATTTTCAATTTTTTCAAGAACCACCACATTGTTTTCCACAGTGACTGTACCACTTCACATTCCCACCAACATGGCACAGGGTTCCAACTTCTCCACATCCTCACCAACACTTGTTATCTTCTGTTTTTTGACAGTAACCTTCCTAATGGATGGAACCAAACAAGTTTTATATCAAGTAATTTTATCTTTTTATGTTATGTAAAATTTATAACAGACACAAAAGTAGACAGAATAATGAACATATGCATTCATCAGTCAGCCACTACAGTGGTCAGCATAGGGCCAATCTTCTTGGACGTCATTCCCACTCCCACCACCTTTTTTTTTTTTTTTTTTTTTTTGAGACAGAGTCTTGCTCTGTTGTCCCAGGTAGAGTGCTGTGGCATCAGCCTAGCTCACTGCAACCTCAAACTCCTGGGCTCAAGCAATCCTCCTGCCTCGGCCTTCCGAGGAGCTGGGACTACAGGTGTGCACCACCACACCCGGCTAATTTTTCTATTTTTAGTAGAGATGGGGTCTCACCCTTGCTCAGGCTGGTCTGGAACTCCTGACCTCAAGCGATCCTCCTGCCTCAGCCTCCCAGAGTGCTAGGATTACAGGTGTGAGCCACCATGCCTGGCCGCCAATTGTGTTATTATATTCAAGATCAAACACAACTCGTATTTACTGAATGATGTGCACATATCAGGCACAGTGTGTGCTCAGTTTTGCTTACCACCTAGAATGATTTTCCAAAGGATTCAGCTACCTGATTAGGCAAGACACAGCAACAGTTACAATGCTGCTTTTTTTTTTTTTTTTTTTTTGCCTTGAGACAGGGTCTCCCTCTGTCACCCAGACTGGAGTGCAGTGATGTGATCATAGCTCACTGCAGCCTTGAACTCTTGAGCTCAAGTGATCCTCCTGCCTCAGCCTCCCGAGTAGCTGGGACTACAGGCACGTGCCATCAACGCCCAGATAATTTTTTTTTTTTTGGTAGGTAGTGACAGGGTCTCACCATGTTGCCCAGGCTGGTCTTGAACTTCTGGCCTCAAGCAATCCTCATGCCTTGGCCTCTCAAAGTGCTGAGATTACAGTTGTGAGCCACTGAGCCCACCCTACAATGCTATTTTTGAGAAATCAGGGTGTGATGATCACAAATGTGCTTTTAAAAATTAGGATAAAAAAAGCCAAGTGGAATTAATGTTTCTGCTGTTAAATGTGGCTTAAATATAGCACCCCCAAACCTGAAAGACAACTGAATGTCTGTAATTAAAAGTGGCAAGACCTTCTAAAGCAAAGTTCATAACTTTTTCAGCTAACAGGCTCTTCAGAGTCTGACTAACGCCATGAACCTTCTCCCAGGGGGAAAAAACGCACATTACACAGAACACTTGACAGGAGGTTTAGGGGCTTCTCACATCTGCAGAAACCAGTCCAGGTAAAAGTCACTATTCCAAAAGTACAGTGAAATCGCCCTTAACTAACTGACCCTCAGAAATCTGGCATCTTCATCCAGCACTGCAATGTAACTAGAGATCAAACTGTGAAACTGCCTTTCTTTCATGTTTATTGTTCTAAAATTTTGCCCTTTTTTTTTTTTAAGAGACGAGGTCTTGCTATGTTGCTCAGGCTGGTCTCAAACTCCTGGCCTCAAGTGATCCTCCTGCTTCAGCTTCTTAAGTAGCTGAGACTACAGGTGCACACCACTGTGTCCAGCTAAAATGTTACCGGCATTTAATGGCCTTTGGCAGCTATATCCTAACAGTTCACAGAGACTTCCCCTCGACTCCCCCCAGGAAAGAGATCAGAGAAAAAGCACAAATAAGGTTGCTACATCTTTAGAGGGCTTAAGGGCTGTGACACAGAAAAAGGTTGAAAGTAACAAAGAAGTTCATCTGAAGCTGAAACAACAGAATATGCTTTGAATACCGGTGAGTGCCAGTGACGGGGGCAAAAACCTTATGCTCTTATTGTGAGTAACTTAAAAAATAACTTCCAAGAGGAATGCTTCCTGGATTGGTTTCCTAATTAATTTTATAGGTGGGTATCTTTGTGACATTATTCAGGAGGTTATACAAAAACATTCTCACTTCACTGTTTTGAGAAAGATGAGAAGGAAACTATCTGGACAGATGAGCAGGTGGATAGATGACGGCTGCGTGACAGACCCGAGGGCTTCCTTCTTTAAACAAGTCCAGGTATATGCTGCAGAGGGCCCTTGGAGATTTGGTCCATGCACACACCATCTACTGCACGGGACAGTAACTGACCATAAGCCATCAAGGATGGTTAGCATATTTGATTTACTAATATTTGTCAGGGAAATGTGTATATTTTAAAGAACTCTCCAACAAAAATGTTTTGTAACGTTTAACATTGAAACAGTCTATCCTCCAGTTAACCATTAGCTCAATTTTCTACCACGTGGGTTTTCATAAAAGGTTATATTTAATTTTCCAAAATACCTTAATCTCACATTCACAAATGTTTCTAGCAAGTACATAAAAACACTTCAGTAGGATCAAGTGCAGAAGTCAATTACTTTTTTAATCAAATTCTTTTTTACTCAATATTAAGATTTACCCCATGAAATTAACAGGCCAGGCACCGCCCCAAAACACAAGCAGCAAGTCTAACAGTAACGTCCGCATTCCACATTTATTTCCGTCCCTGAGCTTTGTAAACAACTCTCACATGTACTGACCGAGAGCCTCTCTTTAATGTCACAAATGTGATGTGGCAGCCACTCTAGCATGGGAACCTCATGTCCACCTATGGCAGTAAGATTTCTAGCAGCAAAAGCTTTTGCGTGACTCTTCCAGAAGTTCCAAACGTCGACGGGCAAGGTACACAGGGAAGGCCATTCCTAGAGGCCATTTAGGAAACAGGAGGTTGCCCCTAGGATTTGGGAGAGTCGAGATGGAGGCACTCCTGAGGTCACAGGATTCCTCTTGGGTCCTGGTAATTAATCACCTACAGCCATCCCTGTCCCCCAACCAAGGACACAGACCCCAGCTGTGTCGGGAGCTGTGCCCTTAGCTGCAGTATCCCTGGAAACAGAGCACACACTTCGGGCCTGAACCTTGGAATACTCCAGAGATCCTGCATAAGGGTGGGTGCCTCCAAGAAAAGCACCTTTTGCAGGTCGACATCTCCAGGGAACTTTGACCAAAGTGGATGGGGGCTGGGTTAGGTTCAGAGGCACTATCAGTTTTTCTCAAGCTCTGTGCCCCAGGTAGCAGATGTTCACATATGAATATTGAGAAGCAGTATTTCAGAACTAAGTTCTATGAGGAGTGAAAAGGGGCTGGGGGGGAGGAAGGGACAGAGGTAAATAGAGAATGTCTTTCTCGTTCAGATGTTTTATCTCTGGAGTAAGCAGAGGTGGGAAACTGGGAAAACTTCATTCATTAAAATGAGTCTCCTAACAGAGGAGGAGAGACCAGACCAGAGAGAGCACAGAGGTGTGTCTCCACTCATTGACAGCAGCAGTGGTCCATAATGTGGTGCCAGGCAGAACCTTCTGGCATCTTCTGTCTAACTGCATCTCCTGGGCCCCAGCCTGAGTCTGAGTCAGCCAGTCTGACCTGCAGCTCAGCAAGGTTTGCTTTAGAACATTCTCTAGGAGATTCTGACGCACTCCCCAACAGAGAACTGCATCACAGAAGGCTCATGCATAGAGGCCATTTGGAAAGCTTTTTTGCAAGAGTAGTGAGGTTCATCACCTTACTGGGCGATTTTCACTTTGCCCTCTGCATGTTCCGCCTTGGGTGGGCACCTGCCCTTAGCTTTGTTTCTCTAGGATATTTACTCGCAAATGGTACCAGCTACGGCCACTGCTCCTAGCTTTTGTTTTAGAACAACAGCCCTCCGCAAGCAAAATCATCTCATGCATGACTATTAATCCTCTGAAATGTAACCTACAGAATTTCCCACAGGCAAAGCAATGCAAAATTGTGAATTTTATTTTCCACGTCACCCCACTGCCTTTTCTGTATGTGCTGCTACCAGGTTTCCAGAGCCTCCCCTGGTACCTGCCCCTCCTTCTCCCTCAGTAAATGCTCCTGGATTTTCCTAACCACTTCATGAGCATCACATAAAAACTCACCTGCTCCAACTTTCCATTTCTCCACAGTCCTGCTAACACCAGCCAGTTAGTCTGAGCAAGGAATTTGAGTTGGGCGCTAATGAACGGTAATGACTTAAGGTACCCATGATCTCATTTTGCAAAGAACTTCAACAATTTAATATAAAAGTAGAAACTAAGCTAAGAGTGCAGGCCACCATGCAAGCTGGTGGAGGGAAACGTTTTCAGAACAGAACCCTGTAAGCCCTTCAGTTCATACCCTACATGTTCCAACCACCTTCATCAATAAGCCAGCCACACAAATTATTCAGAGCATGTACATGTTTACGCAGTTTTCTCCAGAATATATAGCACCACAGCAACAAACCCACTGCCAAACCACTATTAGAATATTTCAAACTGCTGACCTGTAATTATTAAACACTTGTTTATTAATTAACTCTTACAATGCAAGCCAGTCGGAAATCTAGTTATGCAGCAAAGTACAAGCCATGATTTCCTTCAATTTCCTATTTTGCAGTGTTATCAGAAAATACAGGCCAGGTTTGCCCTTTTCTTTCTTCTTTATTACATTTGTCTTGAATTAAAATGGGACAGGGCGCTATCTGAATCGTAACATAATAGTCCAGTGGTAATTTCCAAGTTCTGTGTGTGGTTTTGTCTCTTGACCTTCATATACAATGGAAAATTTTATCATATAGAGTTCAAAAAAGTCACCCAGTACTCAAGACCTGCTGACATTTACTGTCAGTGCCAAGTTCTTAACAGCTGTTACCCAAAGTACCATCACGAACTGACTAGGATTGTCTAATAAATCTGTGAAAGCCAGTCAGAAAAATCAAGATTCTATCCTTGCTCCCCCCTTTTTTTGTTCATTACTTACATTTCTAAAATACTAACAATAGCAAGATTAATGGTTTTACATAAGAGTTCCTACATTATTTATAAAATAAATGTTAAGGTTTTTAGATAAACACAGAAAATGAAACTGCTTGATCTTATTTTGCCACTGAGGCTCTCAGGAAGCACATAATTATTTTTATTAGAAAGAGCAGAATCAATACAACGAGAGAACTATAGTCCGAGAGTGGGGAGGACATAGAGAAGAAAGAAAAGGATGTTTTTCCCTAAGGTATCCTGGATGTTTTCAATCCCAGGACACATGGTATCGCCAACCCACACTATGGTTGATCTTTAAAAAACTTGGATATTCAAAATGGGGAGAAACATTGCAACCTAGGCACAAAATTCTAGATTGGTTTTTGTGTCTTTAGAGGACAGGAGATCACAAAGAGCTGATGACATCATTTACAAGAACAAGTTCTCTAAACATTTTCTCTTTTAAGAGGGCTATTAGGAAAGCCAAGGAAGGCTGGAAGAATAACATCAGCTATAATTTATTTAGTGCAAAGCACCTTGCCACAAACTTTACTTATCACAATTCGAAATTCCAGAAATAGTAAACTGTGCTGAGGCATTTGATTAGGCATCTCCTCATTTCCTGGTGATCAAGAACAAGGTGGAGAAATGGGAACTGGATAAAAATAAAGGTGGGTGGACTTACAATAGGTTTAGTGGCCACCCCGAAAGGTCACTGAATAATGAACCTGGCACAACCTCTGGTAGGTAACCTTCCAAAGGCTTCGTACTTGGCTGGCTCCCTTCAGCCACCACACCAAAGCGGAGAATGACATGAAACCAGCATGAACAGATGCAATGTGGAGTCAGGATTCAAAGTTACCCGACGGAATGGAGGGGTCAGATGTGACGAGATGAAGCGTGACGAAGATAAACGCAAAGACTTGCACTGGAACAAAACAACAAGTTGAAAGGTGAGAAGCGCGGTTAAACATCAGCACGCGGTGCTGGGGCCTGGGCAGTGCCAGCCCCCATGCCACTCCCGGCTGCCCTTGTGCAGGGAACTGTTGAACTCTCTGCCCCATCTGAAAGGCAGGGTCTACACCACAGAGACACTCAAGGACAAAGAAACTAAGGCTGGCTGGTGGGGATTTTGGAAACAAAGTCACACAAAGAAAGGCTGAAGGAACAGAGGAGGTTTGGCTAGGAAATAAAGTTGATGTGGGGAGGGAGAGGACATGAGAAACTTCTCTGCCGGTGGGAAATGTGAGAAGTTGCAGCCACGGTTTGGCGGTTCCTCAGTAAGTTAAACACAGAATTACCATATGACCCAGCAATTCCACGCCTAGGTATATGTACAGAAGAACTGAAAACAGCTACTCAAACAAATATTTACACATGAATATTCATAGCAGCACTATTCATAATAGCCAACAGGTGAAAACATGCATGAACAGATGAATGGATACAACGAGCCATACACAGGAGTGAAGAACTGATAGCTACAACATGTATATACCTCAGAAACATTATGAACGTCAACAACATTATGCTAAGTGAAAGAAGCCAGACATAAAAGGTCACATGTTGTGATTCCATTTATATGAAACATCCAGGATAAATAGATCCATAGAGACAGAAAGCAGATTAGCAGTTGCCTGACACTAGGGGAAGAAGGGAGTAGCAAGTGCCTGTTCAATGGGTATGAGGTTTTCTTCTGGGGTGATTAAAACATTTTAGAACTAGACAGAGGTGGTGGTTGCACATTGTGAAGATACCACTGAATTGTACATTTTTAAATGTTATCCTGGGAACTTGCAGCTTCCAGTCTGGCACGTAAGTTGCTTGGAAGCTGCCACTCTATCCTAATATTGTAAAATGCTGAACAGGCCAGACTCGGTGGCTCATGTCTGTAATCCTAGCACTTGGGAAGTCAACGCAGGAGAATTGCTCGAGGCCAGGAGTTCGAGATCAGCCTGGGCAACATAGCCAGACTCCATTCTCTATGAAAAATAGAAAAATTATGCGGGTATGGTGGTGCACTCCTGTAGTCCCAGCTACTCGGGAGGCTGAGAGAGAAGGATCACTTGAGCCCAGGAGTTTGAAGTTGCTGTGAACTAGGCTGACACCACAGCACTCTAGCCCAGGTGACAGAGTGAGACTCTTTCTCAAACAAACAAACAAAAAAAAAAGACAAAGATATTACAAGAAAACTACAGATCAGTATCTCTCATAAAATAGACATAAAAATCCTCAACAAAACAAACAAAACACAGCAAACTGACTCCAACAATGTATAAGAAGAATTATACACCACAACCAAATGGGATTTATTTATCTCAGCTATGTGAGGCTGGTTCAACACTCAAAGAATTAATGTAATCCATCACATCAACAGACTAAAGAAAGAAAAGTCACATAATCATATCAAAGATGCAGAAAAAGCATTTGACAAAAATCCAACAACCCATTCACGATCAAAACTCTCAGTAAATTAGGAACAGAGGGGAAATTCCTCAACTTGATAAAGAACATCAAAAACCTACAGCTGACGTTATTCTTAACGGTGAGAAACTATAGTTTCCCCTGAAGATCAGGAACAGGCAAGGACGTACCCTCCACCACACCTTTCACCACCATACTAGAAGTCCCAGCTAATGCAATGAGATAAGAAAAAGAAATCAAAGGTATACAGATTGAGAAGAAAGAAATAAAGTTGTCTTTCTTCACAGATGACAATGTAGAAAATCCAAAAGAATGGACAAAAAACTCCTTGAACTAATAAGCAATTGTGGCAAGGATGCAGGACACAGGTTAATCTACCAAAGTCAATCATTTTCCTATATGCCAACAATGAAAAAGTGGAATTTGAAATTAAAAACACATTACCATCTATATTAGCACCCAAAAAACTGAAATACTTAGGGATAAATCTAACAAAAATATGGATAAGATCTATATGAGGAAAACTATAAAATTCTGATGAAAGAAATCAAAGAATAAAATAGAACTAAATAGACTTATGTATATTAAAGAAATTGAATCAATGAAGAGAAATTCCATGTTCATGGATAGGAAAACAATACTGTTAAGATGTCAGTTCTTCCCAATTTGATCAACAGATTCAACACAATCCCAATGAAAATCCGAGCAAGTTATTTTGTAGATATTGATAAACTCATTCTAACATTTATATGGAGAGGCAAAAGACCCAGAATAGCCAACACATTAATGAAGCTGAAAAACAAAGTTTGAAGACTGAAACTACCTGACCTCAAGACTTACTACGAAGCTACAGTAATCAAGACAATGTGTTATTGGTGAAAGAACAGGCAAATAAATTAATGGAACAGAACAGAGATCCCAGAATTAGATCCACATAAATATAGTGAATTGACAAAGGAGCAAAGGCAATACAAAGGAGAAAAAAGATAGTCTTTTTAACAAATGGTGCTGGAACAATTAGAAATCTACATGCAAAAAAAATGTAAAAAGGAAAAAAGAATCTATACACATATCTTTATACCATTCAAAAAAACTAACTCAAAATGGATCAGAGACCTAAATTAAAAATGCAAAACTACAAAACTCCCAGAAGAAAACACAGGAGAAAATTAGATGACCTCATGTATGTATGGTGATGACTTTTTAGATGCAACATCAAACGCATGATCCATGAAAGAAATAACTGGTAAGTTGGACTTTATTAAAATTTTTAAATTCTGCTCTGCAAAAAATACTGCCAAGAGAATGAGAAGACAAGCCACAGACTGGGAGAAAATGTTTGCAAAAGACATATCTGATAAAGGACTGTTATCTAAAATAAACAAAGAACTCTGAAAACTCAATAATAACACAAATGATTAAAAAAAAAACAAAAACGGGCAAAAGACCCAAAAAGACACCTCCCTAGAGAAGATCTAAAGATGGCAAGTAGGCATATGCAAAGATACTCCACATGCTATGTCACCAGGGACATGCAAATGTGAACAATGAGCCACTATTATAAACCTGCTAGGATGGTCGAAATGCAGAACACTGAAAAACGCCAAATGCTGGCAAGGATGTGGAACAACAGGAATGCTCGTTCATTGCTGGTGGGAATGCAAAATGGTACAGCCACCTTGGAAGACAACTTGGTAGTTTCTGACAAAACTAAAGATACTCTTACCAATCACACTTGCTGGCTCTACCCAAATGAACTGAAAACTTAAGTCCACACAAACCTGCACACAGATGTTTGTAGCAGCTTTATTTTTATTTATTTATTTATTTTTTTGAGACAGAGTCTCACTCTGTTGCCTGGGCTCGAGTGCCGTGGCGTCAGCCTAGCTCACAGCAACCTCAAACTCCTGGGCTCAAGCAATCCTCCTGCCTCAGCCTCCCGAGTAGCTGGGACTACAGGCATGAGCCACCAGGCCTGGCTAATTTTTTCTGTATATTTTTAGTTTTCCAGCTAATTTCTTTCTATTTTTTAGTAGAGACGGGGTCTCACTCTTGCTCAGGCTGGAGCTCCTGAGCTCAAATGATCCGCCCGCCTCGGCCTTCCAGAGTGCTAGGATTACAGGTGTGAGCCACCGCGCCCAGCCTGTAGCAGCTTTATTTATAATTGTCAAAACGTGGAGGCAACCAAGATGTTCTCCAGTAGGGGAATGGATAAACAAACTGTGGTATGTCCAGACAATGGAATGTTTTCCGGTGCTAAAAAGAAATGAGCTATCCAACCACGGAAAGACATGGAGGAAACTCAAATGCCTATTACTGAGCGAGAAAAGTCAATCTGAAAAGGCCATATACTGTACGATTCCAACTACATGGCATTCTGGAAAAGGCAAAACGAGGGAGACAATAAAAGGATCAGTGGCTGCCAGGGGTTGGGGTGGAGGGGCGAGATAAGTCAGCCGAGCAGAGGATTCTCAGGGCAGTGAGACTGTTCTGTACAGTATTACCATAGTGGATACACACTATTACACAGCTGTCAAAACCACTCCAACAGTAAACTAACATAAACTATGAACTTTGGGTGATAATGTCTCAGTACTGGTTCATCGATTGTAACAAACGTACTCCTCTGGGGCAGGACATTGACAGTGAAGGAGGCTGTGGGGGAGGGGAGAGGGGTATATGGGAAATTTCCGTATCGTCCACTCAATTTTGCTGTGAACCTAAAACTCCACAAAAAAATAAAGTCTTTTAAAAAATAAAACTAATTTTTAAAAAATTGTTCATTTTACGTTACATAAATTTCACTTCCATTTTTAAAAGGGGAGGAGGGAAGTTACAAGGAATTAAGTTAACAAAACAGCAAATGCACATTTACTATAGTGTCCTCAACACTTTACAAAATTTGCTTAATCCTCCTGACCACCTTGTGAGACAGGTATTTTATTACTATCCCCCTTTTACAGATGAAGAACCTGAGGCACAGAGAGATTAAGCTGTCCAACATCACCCAGCTAGTGAGTGGCAGAGCTGGGAACTGAACCTCAACAGTCTAGTTCTGGAAGCTATGCTCTTAGCCGGTCCACCGTACTTCTATGGTGCCAAAGTTTAGGCAGAACTAAGACCAAGGACTTTCTGACAAGGCAGGCTGCCCTCCAAAACAAGAGGGGCTCCCTGATTAGAAGAGTTCCAGCAGAGACCGGCTAACTGATGCCAGTATACATCGTAGAGAGGAATCCTATATCAAAAGCTGCACCAGATAATTTCTAAAGTTCTTGTCAACTCTACAACTGTGATTGGACCACAGTGTGCAAAACTACAACTAATGTGACTTTGTTAACACAATGTACTATCTGTCCAGAATTTTTAAAATTCCACTCTCATTTGATAATCTACTTTCCTAGCTCAACTGCACATGAAAGAGGTATGTTAAAAAGTCACCCAAATTTATGCTCTCTGAATATTCTTTATCACAGAAAAAACAGACACTTCAGACTGGACTTCACTGTTCATTCCTGCATTTCATATTCTGAGCTATAAAAGCATCACACTGGCAACAAGAAAAACTTCACCTGTTTCCTGACTGGGCTAAATTCTAGAAATTCCATTTCTAAAATTCTAGCCATAAAAGTTCAAGAGCTGATTTTTAGATAGATTAGATTTTTTTTAAGTTTAAAAAAATACTTAACATTCTAATGCATTAATATACAAGTAAGCAGAGCTTATTTAAGTGGGCAGGCAAGTTGCCAGATGTTAACTGCAAAGGACTCTATCGTAAAAGGGTAGAAGGATTAGATAACCTCTCATGGGGAAACTGGATTTATGGAATGCAGTCCAGGCCAAAACCGGATTACTGGTAATCAAGAATAGGCCACAACAAACAAACAAACTGCCCCGGACCAGCCGTTCTCAACCTTTCCCACCGAAACACACAGCGCAGGTACCTGTCCGTGGCACTATTCCACGGGCAAAACCAGATTCTGACAAAACCCCAAAAGATTTTTCATGAAAACAAAGCAAACAGCAGCACAGACGTCTTTTATCAGCGTAGATATAAAAAGTATTTTACAATGACATCAACCATTTAAAGGTCTCAAAAAGGCCATCTTGTATGGAAAAACAAAGATGGTAATCTTTTTAACTATTGAATTTTTTTTAAAGCCTCGATTTTTTTTTCTAGATCTCATGAAAATATTAATAAGGTGAAAAGGCTATGCTACCAAAGAATAACCCCAAATAAACCCGATTTTACCGTTTACTTACATCTTTTCATCTACTCTCACCTTCTTCCTTATTAAAATGTGTCCCGTAGTAAAATTTAAAAGGAAACCAAGGTAAAAATCCACAAGCACACAAGATCCTGATTCGCACACGGACTCCCACTAATTGTCCACCTGTGAGGGTCCCTCACTGGCAGCAGCACGTGCTGTGCATTCCAGGCAATTCCAGGCCTGGGGGCTGGAACTCCACCCACCTTCCCTACTCAAGAAAGCAAAGGATCCAGCCCTGGCAACAGCAAAGCCCTATCTACAAAAGAAAAAAAAAATTAGTTGGTGCAGTGGCTCACGCCTGCAGTCCCAGCTGTGCAGGAGGCTGAGGCAGGAGGATGGCTTCAGCCCAGGAGTTGGAGGCTGCAGTGAGCTATGATGATGTCACTGCACTCTAGCCCAGGCAACAGAGCAAGACAGTTTAAAAACACACACACGCACACAAGAAAAAGCAAGGGACGATGTAAACAACGGAGAGACATAATTACAGGAAAAAGCAGAATTAACTCTAATTTTTTTAATAAGGAAACTTTCTTAATTCCATCGCCTCTTCATCCCAGGTGTGAGCCAAGGAGGGATTGATCGTGACGCTGCTCCCTGTAAAATCTTTAGAGCTACCCTACCACTCCAAGGCCCACTCACCACAAAATTTTTTTTTTTTTTTTTTTTGAGACAGAGTCTCACTCTGTTGCCCGGGCTAGAGTGAGTGCCGTGGCCTCAGCCTAGCTCACAGCAACCTCAAACTCCTGGGCTCAAGCGATCCTTCTGCCTTAGCCTCCCGAGTAGCTGGGACTACAGGCATGCGCCACCATGCCCAGCTAATTTTTCTATATATATTTTTAGGTGTCCATATGATTTCTTTCTATTTTTAGTAGAGACGGGGTCTCGCTCTTGCTCAGGCTGGTCTCGAACTCCCGAGCTCAAATAATCCGCCCGCCTCGGCCTCCCAAAGAGCTAGGATTACAGGCGTGAGCCACCGCGCCCGGCCACCACAAAATTTTAATAGTACTTCATCGCTGGTTTATATAACAATAATCTTCCCTCAGTATCCTTGGGGGGACTGGTTCCAGGACCCCCAATGTACACCCAAATCCGCACATATTCAAGTGCCACGTTTGGCCCCAAGGAACCCGAGTCTTTGAAAAGTTTCACATCCCGCAAATACTGTTGCATTTGGTTGGAAAAAACCACGGATAAGTGGACCTACACAATTTAAATTCATGGTGTTCCAGGATCAACTGTACTTACATTGTAATGGGGTGTGTGTGTGTGTGCATGTGCGTGTGTATGCGTGTTTTCACTGCAAATTTGCCCAATTTCCACTTATTACAGGTTAAATAGGTTTCTGACGGTCACTTTTGGAGCTTAAACAGTTTATACAATGTTCCCAATGAGAAAATACATTCGGGTTCCAACTTGAACTTGTAATAGATAATATGAGTTGCCTTTTGGGTCATCTGGGAATCAGAAATGGCTGAGGTCCCTGGAAACAATGTATCAAAATGCTGGGCTGAGGCCGTTGAACAGTCACTGGAAGATCCCATAGAGAGGAGGTGGTCAAGGAATTTCAGCTGGGGCCAGGCAGCTCTGCTTACCCAGGCAAGAGGACCTGAGAGTGGAGAAATACAACCTGCCTGAGCGTTCAGGTGAAAAGGTCTCGACCGGACCAGAACTAGGCATGGACTAACCCTCGTTAGCCACTGCTGGGGGTTTCTCAGATGTCAGGGTTCCACGCTGCTCTCAGCACCAGCTTGCCTCAGTTTGCCTGTTTGTACTTGGGTTTCCAAATGATAAGGAAGTACAGTCAGGGCTGCTCTATCCCAAGCCAAGGCTTTTGCCCCAAATCCTTATCTGCTCTCCTACCCACTGAGCTGAGTTTCTAGATAAAACAGAAACCTCAGGAAACCCTATTACCTTTCTCCCTCAGGCCTCAACAACCCAACCTGGCCTAAGTGGCCTTTGCCTCTGGATTCACTCTGTCCATCAGGAGTGACCACCCCACAAGCAGAAGACACTCAGAAGTCAACCTGACCGGACACAAGGGCTCTCCAGGCTCTGCCCTTACTCTCTGCCAGGGCTCAGACCTCTGGCCTCATGCTGTCACTGTGACCCCCCGAGACCTCGGACAGCCACCACCCAGCAGCCACTCTGAACCTCCGCACACCTTACTCACTTGACATTCTGTCCTTTGCCTGGGTCGATACCCAGCCCTTCCACCCCTGCAGGGAGGCTCCTCCAAGAACCGCTCCACGCTGCGTACTGCGGAAGATCACCAACGACCCCTCAATCACCAGCCCAACTGCCTTTCCTCGGTCCTCCTGTGTTCATTTATCTCTCGAAAATCTAAACTGCTGACCACATCCACCTGGAACGCCTCATTCCACACACACCCTGATTCTCTCGGCTCTCTGCTCTCACCCCTATGCCCCCGCAACCACCTAAGAGAGACTTCATATGAAACAAGAAAAATGCAACACAGACACAAGCTGTTCAGATCCACTGTTATATGCATTACTCTAAGTAGCAATAAAAAGTTCAAACCTTTTAAAAACAGTCAGAAAGAATAACTGTAGAAAATATGGGGTCAATAAACTTTACCAGGTGAATAAACAAATATATATTCATCACTGGCATTAATGACCTCTCTAAAACATTTCATTCAAACAAATATTAATGTTGTAGCTATTATTAAAGTCACCAAAAGGGAAGGGAAAGGCTATGTTATGAAATTACCCCAGTGTTACTTAACATGTTCCAGTTTAGAAAGTTTTAAAATGTCATATTTCATACAAAAAAGAATTTAAGTCAATATTTATTTTCTATTCAAGGCTTTGAATGTTTAGGTGTGTATTAGTTGCTTCTTAGCCAAGCAAGAGAAGGCTCCTGTACACTTGGGCACAGATTTCCTGAACCCTTGCCAAATGAAAACATTTTATACAGGAATCATGAGCAGATATCAATGGATATTTACAACAACTCAGAGGCAAGATCAGGTCCTGCCAACTCAGAGCTTTACAATCCAGTCTAGGATTATCAAGATGCCTACCATTAACACAGCACCAGTAACTGAGGTGCTCAAACACCGAGAATGACTGCAGCCCACCTGTTAGTCCCCCCCACTGTTCCTTTAATAATTTTAGCCCAGAGTGAGCAGGGCTTAAGGAGAAAATTAAATTCAAGTCAGTGCATTTTGCTACTTACTTACTACTCTGCAAAATGTTTGAAATGCATGGCAAAAAGAAAGATTAGGGATTATCCAAGAATTTTAATTATTTCTGTTATCCTTGTTACTAATTCCATAAGTAATAGGAAACCAGCATGAGTTAGTCAAGGCATTTAAAAGGTAAATATAATCTGCCTGACACAGGACTTCAATCCCCCAAATCATAAGCGACCCTACTCTCCAATTAAGCCTCTATCTAGGATTTGTTTCCATTGTCTACTGTGAACTGAGTACAGTCTGTCCCCGGCACCTAGCAAAGGGCAGAAAAAAAAGAGTGGGCAGCCTCCACCTGGAGGCCACTGGAGAATAAAAGATGGGAGTCTTCCCACGTGCAGGGAGGGGATGGGGGGAGTGCAGGGTGGGGATGGGGGGGATGGGCCAGCAGGTGCAGCCAAGAGGGGCTGTGCATCAGCTGCTTCACCTGAGAGGATGCCCGTAGGATCAACGGCTCTGGAGAAAACCTCAGGGCTAGGCCTATATTCTGACTATAAATACTCTGCCATCTAAGTGGATCAATATGCAAGGCCAGGTTCCTTCGTGTGCCAGGCCCCATGCTTAGAAGGGTCCCATGGATGGTTTAATGCTCTGGTGCCATATTGAAACCCTTTCTTTTTTTTAAGAGATAGGGTCTCACTGTTGCCCAGGACAGAGTGCAGTGGTATGATCATAGCTCACTGCAACCTCAAACTCCTGGGCTCAAGTGATCTTCCTGCCTCAGCCTCCTTAGTCACTGGGATTATAGACATGAGCCACCACACCCAGCCTATTAAGAATTTGATTTAGCATCACATGGTGGCTCGTGCCTATAATCCTGGCACTTTGGGAGGCCCAGGTGGGAGGATCGCTTGTTCAAAACCAGCTTAGGCAACACAGTGAGACCCCATTTCTACCAAAAAATTTAAAAATTAGCTAGGTGTGCTGGCATGTGTCTACAGTCCCAGCTACTTGGGGACGCTGAGGCAGGAAGATTGCTTGGGCCCAGGAGTTCGAGGCTGCAGTGAGCTATGATCATGTCACTGTATTCCAGCCTGGGCAACAGAGTGAGACTCTGTCTCTCAAAAAAAAAAAATAAAAGAAATAAATAAAAAGAAATTCTTAATTTTTGAACAAGGGGCCCCATACCTTCACTGGCCCCTCAGATTATGAAGCTGGATCTATCAATATTTACCATCAACTATATCTGAAACACGCAAAACTAAATGCGACTGGATTCTGTATTTCAGATGGCATAAATTATATTCTGTTAAAGCCATTTAACAGACAACCTTATACATATCATTCTGAAGTTACATTTCTTTAATATAAGTTTATGACATTCGACTGTTTCCAGGGGGTCCTTAAAATGAAAGTACTACATAAGAAAAATTTTGTATTAGGAAGAGCTCAGAATATGTCTGTCACACTTTAAGTACACAAACAGAGACGACATTCATTTTTACTGAGTTTTAAAATTCACTTAGAATCTAAAGACATATTTCTAAGTGATTTATGCGATGATGAAGATTGGGTAAATAAGGAATAGCTAAAGTATAAAATCAAAGGACTAGAAAAAATAATTTACTTTTTAACAAAGCACTTTTAACCAATTAGCAGAACAAAAAACATAATGAATGAAGAAATGTCATTTTCTAAACTAGTTGTAGTTGGAGAATTCTAGGATTTTTCCAGTCCCTTTCGTGAAATTAAACCCCTGCTCCTAGGGCCCAGGTATTTAGTCTGCAGGTGGCTGGGTGGGTGTCCCCCGATCACTGCTTCTGCAGCACTGAGCTGGCGCATTTCTCAGAAATCCACCAGAAATCAAGCTCTAGGCCCCAAAGGCTCCCAGCCTCTCAACGTGAGAGGTGGTAAAACACAGAGTTGCAGGGCTGGATACAAAGGAGTGATAAGATTCAGTTCTAAGGGAAGCCGACTAAAGTCTCAAACAGTGTTTTTAAGAAAAGAGCTGCTTCGTGAGCCAGCAAGTGCCCGGCACAAGTAATGTTCACAGAGAAGCTGAATGAGCAACACTAAGGGACATGTAAAGAAACGTCTGCTTCACAAGGAAGGCTACTTAAGTATAGAGGACAGACCTTTCAAAGTTCCTTTCAACTCAAAGGCTAAAGTCCTGGGTAGAAATTCTATGGGAGACAATGGCAAAGGAAGGAATTGCTCACATGAAATGCCAGTTTGCACCTAGAGAAGGAAAAAAAGCAGCAACTTAAAAGTCTAATAAGAGGTCAGGAGTTTGAGACCAACCTGGGCAACATAGAGACCCTGTCTCTACAAAGAATAAAAAATTTGGCCATGATAAATTTTAAAAAAAAATTTAGCCCCAGTTACTTGGGAGGCTGAGGCAGGAGAATTGCTTGAGATAAGGAGTTTGAGGCTACAGTGAGCTATGACTATACCACTGCATTACAGCCTGGGCGACAGAGCAAGACCCTATCTCTCAAGAAAAATAAAATAGAATTTAAAAAATAAATTTTTTTTAAAAGTCTAATAAGAAAACTCCTTGAAAATTGTGAAACATGTATTTGGTTAGAAAGATGCACCTGTGAGTGATTATGGAGGTCAAGAGAAGGTGTAGGATGGTACAGCCACCTTGGAAAATTCTGGCAGTTCCTCAAAATGTTAAACATAAGAGTTACCGTAAGACCTAGCAATTCCACTCACAGGTTAATACCCGACAAAACTGAAAACATAGGTCCACACGAAATCCTGTGCACAAATGTTCAGAGCAATAGTTTTCATAATAGCTACAAAGTGGAAATAACCCAAATGTCCATCAACTAATGAACGGATAAGCAGAATGTGGTATATCCATATAATGAAATATTATTTATCCATGAAAAGTGATGAAGTTCTGATACATGGTATAACATGGTTGAACCTTGAAAACATCACACAAAATGAAAGAAGCTAGTCACAAACGGCCATATATAGCATGATTCCACTGATATGACATGTCCAGAATAAGCAAATCCATAGACAGGATGTAGACTAGTGGTTGCCAGGGGATGGGGAAGAGGGACATGGGGAATGACTGCTAACAGGCTTCTATTTGGGGTGATGAAAATGTTCTAAAATTAGATAGTGGTGATGGTTGCACAACTTTGTGACTATACTAAAATCTCTCAATTGTATCCCTTAAAACGGTGAATTTTATGATATATGAATTATATCTCAATAAAGCTGCTTAAAAAAAAGAATGAATATATTAATAGAAAAAGGTAATCTTTTGTCCTGAACAATGAGTTAAAGGAAGTACAGATCAAAGTAGACTTGAAAAGTAGCAGGTTCAACATAAGCTCTTGTCACAAGAGATTCAGACGGGCCCAGAACAGATGGCTGAAAGGTATTATTCCTGTCTGACCAAAAAGGTAAATGAGAAAAATATGATTCTTCCTTTAGTATGCTGCCACATACTTCTCATTGGGGTTCTGGAATGGAAAGAAGTTAACTTTCAGATGTGTTTTATAGGTTTTTAAGCTGTTCTAAATTCAGTTTCTTTGAAGTAACTAAATCTTTGCCAAGAAACTTTAAAAATAAAAAAAAAAATAAAAAAAACCTTAGCAACAGATCTTGTGAAAATTTTTAATCTAATAATAATATCCTAAAGCTAAATGAGAAAATGAGCAAAAATATGCCTAAAACATAGGGGAGAAAGGACCTACCGAATCAGAAACAACTGAATACACCATCCCAATCCCTATGTGGTAGAGGGTGTTAGGGAAAAGATGGGTATCCTGTGTCAGTCTGACATACAGAGAAGGGAGGCTGTCACCCGTTTCAGGGTTCCCATCTGTGGCCTTTGCATGGCCTCTTCTGGTGTCAAATGTCACTTTTGAGGTTGTTGGTTTTTTAAAAAACAATGCAAGAACATGACATTGCATAAATAATTTCCACCAATCTTGAATCCATATTCCTGAAACTCCACTAAAATCTGTATTTTATAGCAAATCAATATGTTAAATTTCATTTGTAAAGACACATTTCTTCAAGCAACTCTTTTCCTAGCAAAGCAAGACCACAGAAAAAGCAAGTCATAATGATATAAAACTTCAAAGTGGAAATAACCCAAATGTCCATCAACTAATGAATGGATAAGCAAAATGTGGTATATCCATATAATGGAATATTATTTATCCATGAAAAGTGATGGAGTTCTGATACATGGTACAACATGGTTGAACCTTGAAAACATCATACAAAGTGAAAGAAGCTAGTCACAAAAGGCCATATATAGCATGATTCCACTGATATGACATGTTCAGAATAAGCAAATCCACAGACAGGACATAGACTAGTGGAACACATGAGAAATAGAGTCTTGGTGGTTTTGACGATCAACAGATCTTCTATTTTATTTCAATTCTTATAAATGAAAACTCCAAAAAATTACATTGACCAGTCATATAAAGCAATAATAAAAATAATTCAATCCTTTTTATCTATGTTCTAATATTTTAATTATCCCAGCTTCCTCATTTTAAACATTTGTACTTGGTTTAATAAGCTTAACCAAGTTCTGAAAGTAGTGTTATGAAATTATGGCATTTTCTAGTTTCAATACAAAAATAATTATATTTTACATTTCATAAAAATTTCATTTATTGGTCATATTCCTATCTAAAACTGAAATATTAGTTGCTCCTTTTGCCTTAAAAATCAAATACTGGCATAGGTAACATATGATATGAGCTCCTAAACCTTCCCTTTGAACTGCTTGGCATTATGAATTTTCTCCTAAAAGAGGCATACAGCCAAAGGATGAATTCTGGTTAACTGAAGGTTCCGGTTAAAAGGGTTAAAGCCCCTAAATTGGAATATCCAGTTCAGAATTAGCAATGTTTTATTATCCCTTTAGAAGTTATAGGTCTCCTCCATGAGAAGTAAATGTTATTTAATTTCACCATTAAAAATGTTAGACTAGGGGTAATACTGAAGTCTACATTCAAATGACATTTTTCCTCATAGTTGCTTCTAAAAAACTAGGTAACAAATTAAGAAACCATCTTCCCCAAAAAGCTGAGAATTACAGTATTTTTTTAAATGGACTCAGTGGTAGCCACAGAGCTACAAACTTCAAAGGCTGAGACAGATTTTTATCATCTAATATCCCCAACACAGCAACCAACAGAATGGATCCTTGAAAATTTACCTACTAATAAATTCCCACATCCACATTGCAGAATTTAAGTTTTTATACTCCATGTCTACAATGCTTTTTTTCAGTATATAGCATTTATCTGTCAGGTGAAAATTAAGATGTAAAAATACTATGCTGGCTAAACTGAAATAATAGCTATCCATCCATCAATCACACAAATGTTTTGTGCCTACCATGTGCTGGTCATAGGATAAATATTCGAAATAAACACCCTTCCACCTTGAGGCATATGTTCTACTGAGGGTAACAGACAATAAACAACGTAAATAACTAAAGAGGACTAGAATGGGATAAGTACTATGGAAACATGTAACACTGAAGCAGGGAAAAGAGGATTCAGGAGTTCAGGGAGAGATGATTTCAGACAGGATGGTAAGGAGAGGTCTCTCTGAGAAGACTGTATACAAAGAGAAAAATAACAGTGGATATTATTTATTTGGCTTTGAAATGCACCATATGATTGCATCTTTTTAAATATTCATATAAGATTTCTATTTTCTCTACTTCAATCTTCTATTTCCTGATCATATTTCCAGATCTCCAAGACTGGAGAGAAGGCAGGCAGCCTGCAGACGTTGACCAACCAAAGCACGCCAAGGATATATTTCCTAATATTTCAGTTTACTTGATGTTTTTCTGAGAACTATAGCTACAATTAAAGTGAAATTTGGGGGTCTCTACAAAACAACTAAATAATAGTCAAAATGCAATTTATATTAGAAAATCTATCATTCTCTCCAGCAGTTTGTACATACTCTCTCATTAACAATTATTAGAAGTAGCTAGAGGGCCAGGCGCGGTGGCTCACGCCTGTAATCCTAGCATTCTGGGAGGCCGAGGCGGGTGGATCGCTCGAGGTCAGGAGTTCGAGACCAGCCTGAGCAAGAGCGAGACCCCGTCTCTACTAAAAATAGAAAGAAATTATCTGGACAACTAAAATATATATATAGAAAAATTAGCCGGGCATGGTGGTGCATGCCTGTACTAGTCCCAGCTACTCGGGAGGCTGAGGCAGGAGGATCACTTGAGCCCAGGAGTTTGAGGTTGCTGTGAGCTAGGCTGACGCCACGGCACTCACTCTAGCCTGGGCAACAAAGCAAGACTCTGTCTCAAAAAAAAAAAAAAAAAAAAAAGAAGTAGCTAGAGTACGAAGTAGTTCATGCCATACAGTTTTGCAGCAATGGAAAAATTCAGATATTAGTTGAAATGATCATCATCTTTTAAAATGAGTCCACAGAAAGTATCTCCACAAATTGCATATTTACATATGAAATTCATTTGTGTTATTTCAAAAAGAAATTGTTTTATTAGTACTTCATGTAATATCGGAGACATTTTCTAACTTGCAAGCAGAGAAAAACAAAAGCAACAATCACTGACATCCAAATGTTTTTATTTTGAAGACTAAGAAGTTTGAAGTACATAACTGCACCAAAAGAAAAGCTTAGAAAAAGTTAGCAAATTACAAATGACTCAAATACTCAACACATCTTTCACATCAAATTTCTGTCAGCCCACCATAATGAAGATATTCAGTAGTTACAATGTATGCTGTTTAAGTAACCAAAGTAATTAAATAATGAAGAGCAAATGTAGGTGAATGTGCAAACTTAAGAAAACATGAATTTTAACAAGAAATGCTATCACTGACTAAATATACTTGAACTGTTCCAAAAATACCAATCCAAGCACATATTTTTAAAACGTGTGGGTTTTCCCCAAGAGAAGCAAAACTTTGACATTTTTTCTCTTGGATATATTAGACTTTCAGAACTCCATCCCACATCTGGAAAGAACATTTCAAACTTAGCTTGATGTAACTTTTAAAAATCAAATTGAGAGCCATTAGATACTCAGTGGGTAAGAGCTGAATCTGACTGAGTCAACAGAATGTTACAAATGAAATAAAAGAAGTATTCAAAGTTTATCATCCTCCATGTGAAGAAAGGGACACGGAACAAAAGATGCATTTGCCTCTTCTGCCCTTTAATTTGTGAACACCATACTTCTCTCCTTATGTCATGCCAAGGAGGAGAAAACGAGAATTATTAAAAGCTTGCTAAATTTAAAGATGGCCATTTCATCTAGACATCTATCAACCTAGTCCCCAAAATTTGATTTAAAAAACAAATCAGAGGAATAGATAGATTCAAGCACTGTATAGAGTACATCCAGATCACTCTGCTCCGAGGCCAAGGAAAATGTTTACGATTTCAAGACCCATTCAGAAGCATATACAGTATCTGCAATGCGTAAGCTTTTCGTTGGCAAGACCAGTCAATATCAGAAGATTAAGTGGATGAAGGTTAAAAGACAGTAATCAGTTAGCCAAGAAACACTATTTGCCACCTAACCGTAAAATAATTTTGGTCCTACAATCCTAAGGAATCAGGAGGGTTCCTCGTTTCTGTCGAGGCCACCTAACCCTCGCATGATCTAAATTACCGTCAGAAAAACTGACCGCACCAAGGCATCCGGGTGGAGGAGACGGAGATTTCTCACACAGGGTGAAATGACAGTCTCAAGCCCCACCAGGATTTCACCTTGGGGTGAAAAGGTGGGAGGGGAGCAAGAAGTTTCGGCCTCTGCTGGATCGGAAACAGACGACGTTTAAAGGACCCTGGGAGGAGGCGGAAAGGGGCGAAGTCGTGGTGTCCGCGGTGCAGCAGCAGAGAATCGGGATCTCGAGAAAGGGATGCGGAGGAGTGGGCGCTTATGTAAGCAGACACCAAAACCTGAGCGTGCACCCCCAGCCTGATGCACATCGGAGCACACAACACACGTACACAGCATCGCGCCCAGGGGTGCATCCCCAGCTTGCGTGCGCTGAGGAAGGCAGACTGACCCCTCGGCCGGTCCGCACGCCCCCTGAAATCAGCGCAACCACCACCTCGGGCCGCAACGGGGGTGGCCAAGGCCGAGGTGCCCCACCTGCGACCGAGCCTAGCTTCCCCGGGGCGCCCGCAGCGCGCGCTCACGGTCTCCTGCGACCTGGCCCGGCTTCACGCGCCCAGCCCCGAACCCCACGCCCTGACTTGGTTCCCAGCACTTGGACCGGGTTCCTCGCACTCGGACCCGAACCTCTGCGCCCGACCCGACTCCCACACTCGGACCCCAGCCCCGAGCCACGACCCGACTCCCGCACTCGGACCCAAACCCCTTCGCCCCGACCCGACTCCCGCACTCGGACCCGAACCCCTGCGCCCCGACCCCGCGGCCCGGCTCGGCCCCGCCGCTTACCTCGCACGGCCCAGACCCCGCCGCCGCACAGCAGCCCGGCCAGCAGCAGCCAGGCGGCCGGGGCCAGCGCGGGCGCAGGGCGGTGCAGCATCGCTCGGACTCCCGGCGCCGCGGCCGGCCCGACACGGGAGCGGCAGGGAGGCGCGCAGGACGCCGCGGGGGCTCTCGCGGGCCGGGGCTGGCTGCTTCGCCGCGCGGCGAGCACCGGGGTCCGAGGAGCAGCCGCTGCCGCCGCCGCCGAGACGCTGGGCCGCGCGCTCGGGCCGCGGGCGCCCTCCCCGCCTCGGAGCAGCGCTTCGCTGGAGGCAGCGGCAGCAACTAAGATGGCGGCGGCGCTCTCTCTCGGGTCCGGCGAGGGTACCCGGCCGGGGGCGGGGTGCCGTCGGGAGGGGCGGGGAGGGGAGCGACGCGAGGCGCGCGCACGGCGGACCCGGGGAGCGCGCGGGCACGCGAGGGCGGGGGAAGGGCGCGCGCGGCGGCGGACCTGGGGAGCGGGAGCGCGCCTCCGAACCCGCCGGCGGGGCCCGGAGCGCGCGCACGCGGAGATGCGCCTTGGGGGCTGGCTCCGAGCGGCCGGGAGGGCATGGGGACTGCGCCCCCTGCGCCCCCTGCGCCCCCTGCGCCCGGCCGCAGCCCCAGAGCACCCACTCCCATCCCCCACGCGCGCCCCGGGCACCTGGGGGCCCGCGCCTCCCGTGTCTAACCCGAGGGACTCGCCCTTCCCACCTCCTCCCCCAAGCAGTGCGGGGCCCTGGGCGCCGGCACCCTGTCACTTCGGCAGAGTCACGTCGCCTCCCAGAACCCCGGTGTCCTCTTCTGCCAAGCGCAGGTGAGGAGAGGGAGCTGGCGGGGTCGTGAGAGGTGTTCACGGGGACAATGTCAGCGAGACGCGTGTGGTAAACAGTCAAGGGCTGCGCAGCACGTGCCGCACTTGGTCCAGCCTGGGACCAGGGTGCCCCAGGGAGTCCGTCCTGGATTTACTAAAGAAATTTGTTTGTGGCTTTTTACTGGCGGCCTGCGTGCCCCCTCTTTCTAAATGATCTTAGTGCGATGCTGTCTCAGAAATGTCCCAAGGCATAAAGAGAATAAAGAAGCCCCTCCCCGCACAGCGGAGTCCTGCCCGGATCTCTGGGGTCCTCCCATCTTCCTTGTCCTGGGGCCCCTTCTCGCAGCTGGACCCCTGGCACTTCCCCCCCGCCCCGCTGGAGGAAAGGCCTGGTACCGTCAGGATGGGCTCTGTGTGCCAGGCACCGTGCCCTACGAGAGACATTATTGGCTGCATTTTGCAGGTGAGGAAACTAAGAAAGGTGAAATGACTTCCCCAGTTGGGACAACTGTTGTAAAAAGAATGGTGGTATTAGAGAGACACCAAGAACAAAAATTAACAATAAAATGTTGACTTTTCAAGACTGTGCTGGAAGAGCTATCAATGGACATGGAGGGCCATGTCTTCTGAGAGGGTCCCGCTGCCAGCGTGGGGTCGGGGTGGAGGAGGCTGGGTGGCACTGGAGGGCGGGGGGAGAATGGCTTGTGGGTGCAGAGAACTTATTGAGGAGAGCAGTGGGCAAGCAGCCCAAAAAGGTAGATTGAGGCCAGATTGTGAGGTGCCTGACAGTAACAGGTTGAGGGGCTGGGACTTGATCCTACAGTCAACAGGAAGACCTGGAACTGCTGTGAACAGAGTTTGCTGTGACCTGAGGGAAGCTTCTAAAGCAACCTATAATCGAATTCACTCCTCCCTGTGCTTTGTTCCCCACGAGCGTCCTCCATCAAAGCCTGAAGATGCCACCTTCATAGCGTCCCTCGTCCCCTTCCACCCTCTCCCCTGGTGGAGGAAGGCTAGCCTCACCTGGTTGGACCCTTCAGCAAAGGCACCTGCCTGGCCCCTGCCATCTCCAGGCCACGCCCACCACTCCTTTCAGCCAAGGCTTTGAGTCATCCTCTCCCGCCCTGGGTCATAAACTCAGTGAGTGCCTCCCTGCTGCCACCCCATCAGGTCCAGACAGCTCTGCTGTGCTTGTTCCCACTCCTCAGCCCCAAGCCCCACCCAGCTGGCCTCAGGGCATGCTGTCTGCCACTGTCTTCGGATCCGTTCCTGCCCAGGGCCACCGTCACATGGCACGTTCTCTCCCACCCCTGCCCGGTGCTTGAGGTCCTTATAGGGAGCCTCTGGGCTGCCTCCTCCAGGAACTCCTCCTATCAGACCCTCCCTCCCAAACCTCTACCTGCTCTAACTGTACAGTCCAGGCTTTGTGATCTGCTGCCAACTGACTAATCCTCTGTGTCCTTGTCTCCTCCCCACTGTATTCTAGTGGGAAGGACCCAGATGGCACAGTCAGGCAGGACTGGACTGGAGTTCTGGCTCCCGCTCCTACAAATGACCTTGGACAAGTTATGGAACTTTCTGAGTCTCTTTCCTCGCCTGTGAAATGGAGTAACAATACCTACTTCCATGAGTTGTGAGAATTAAATGAGATGATGCAATTAAAGTGCCTCTTAGCGCCTGGTATACAGTATGTCTAAATATGTGGTAGTTTCTCTTTCCCTCTGGAGTAGTAGCCTTCTGAGCTGCTAGTATACTGGTGAACACATAGTAGGTACTCAACAAATACTAGGTGATGAACTAAATGAATCACTATGTTTTTAAAAAATATTATTATTATGAAGCTCATACCTCAGAGGGTGAAAAAATGTAACCTGTAGGTTTCCAGGGACCTTTAAGCTTTACAAAACATAAAATCATAAAGGTATAATCTCAGAGCTATGAGTGGAGTCAATAGGCTGATGATGCCAGGAGGGGAAATTTAATGTGTTCGGATCCATTAAAATACAAACAAAAGCTCTTCGGTGTCTGGAATCCTGATCCCTTTATCTTCTCACCCTCACTGTCCCTTAAAGAAACAAAGAGATCAAAAAGGTCCCCCGGCAGGTGGGGCAGACAGACGGCTGGTGAGATCAGCGCAGCCTGCACCTGCTGAGATCTCGCCCACATGAGAGTTAGTCCAGCTGCAGTGCTCAGCCTGCGAGTCCTGGCGGCGAGGGAAACCAGTGCAGTCGGTTTCTGGTCTGCCTGACAATGGCCTCGGCCATACTGGCACATTTCAAAGGTCTCCCCCATGATGGATTAGTTAATCTTTAAAATGGCCCCGAGATGGGGGTTAATTCAGGCTTATGCTGTGGTTAGCAGGGAGAGGGGCCTCGCCTGAGCTGAGCCACCGACAGAGTGGCAGCATCAGGGGCCCTGGAGCAGTGGGGACCAACGCATCACCCAGGCCTGTCGTTAGCAGGAAACAGAGACTTGGTAAGGAGGCGGCTTGGTTAGCTGGTCAAAAACACTTAAACTTTGAATGTACTCAACCCATTCGAGGCAGTGGGTGGAGAGGACACAGAAAATTTTCCAAGATGCTGCACCTTTTGAGATGACTCTTGCTAATAACAACATATCATAATAACTTATCCTTTATGTCTCCAGCAGCCCTTTGCAGAGGGTAATTCTATTGTTTCTATTTTACAGATGAGAAAAATATGAGATTTGCTCAGGAGCATGTTGCTAGAAAGTAGGACTCCCAGGATTCAATTTCATGTCTGTCTTAGCCCAAAATGGAACATTAGCCCCTATGTGAAATTACCCTCACGGATACCAAAATAAGCCCTGCACGTGCTGGAATCAGCCTGCTCCACCACCGTGGGGTGGGGCTTCAGGCTCTGGATTTGCCGCCCTCCCGCTGTACGGCACAGGGCAGGCAGATCTCGCCGAGCCTCGGATCCTCTCTGGGGACGTTAATTCCCAGGTGCAGAGCTGCCGTAAGGAGGAAATGAGATCTCACGCAGGAAAGCTCTTTGCTGGCGACACGGAGCCATTCTCGGGTGGGCGTGTTGTTACTGTTGTGCACAGTGTGCCCTTGGCTCGTGTGTGCGGAACGGAGTTGGAGGCAGGTAAGCAGTTATTATAGCTGCTTTCCTAATGATGTGCTTGGGAACAAACCCACGTCAGGGCAACAGCAGGAGGAGGTTATGAGAATCTGGATGAAGCAGCTAATTACAAACTCCTGAAAGTACTAAAACCACAGCCCCCAGTACCACCACCAGGGTCCCCCCAGAACGCCAGAAAGTGCAAGGCCTGGCCCCATCTCTGCCTTCTGGCCAGGTCACTTCATTGCTGTTAAAAGGGACAAATGGGAGGCAAAATGATGTCGTGCTTAGGAACAAAGACATCTGCTGTCGTGGTTGGACAGACCTGGGTTCAAACCCGTTTCTACCCACTCCTTCCTTTTTATAAAATGTCAATTTAATTTTGTTTTATAGTTAAATATTTAAATGGTTCCAGAGTCATATCTAGAAAACAGGGTGTTCAGAGAAGTTTAGTTCTATCCCTGTTTCCTCCTCCCTGTCTCCTGCCCTTGTGGTTACCATTTTGTCCATGTTTGGCTTACCTTTCCATTGTGTTATTTTTTAAATACAAATATTTGTATATATTTCTCTCCCTTTTCTTAGATAGAAGGCAGCATATGATACCTGCTATTCTGCATCTTGCTTTTTTCAGTTAATAAAGCATCCTGGAGATCACTCCGTCGCAGCGTATGGGTACAGTTTTCCTTCGTTGTCACAGCTGCATGGCGCTCGCCTGTGTGGACATACCAGAGTTTATTTCATCAGTCCCTTACTGAGGAATATTTCTGCCCTATTGATGGGTTGTTTCCAACCTTTTGCTTTTACACAGAGTGCTGCAGTGAAGCCTTTTTGTATTTTTTACCATTTGTGCCTCTTTCTACTTTTGCGATCTTGGGCAGGGTCCTTAACCTCTCCAATCTCGGTGTCTTTACCTGTAAAATGGAGACAAGTCAGCAGCCCCCTCCCTGGGAGGTTGTGAGGAATAGATGAGCCGCGTGCACAAGGCAGAGAGCAGAAGGCCAATCGCTAGAAGCAAATGTTAAACCACACTTGCTGGTTACTATTATTCATTGTTCTTGCCTTGGAGCTTCAAGCTCCTCTGGCAGAGACCCTGACTTGGGAAAGGGCGTGCCTGTGGTCTCCAGCGAGTCAGGTTGGGGCCGGTGGGCTCGTTTCAGACTTTCCTGTGCTTTCTATGGCTCTCCATTTGGCAAGGAACTAAGAGAATTCCCAAGAATAAAGCATCAGCCATTGCTGGCTGGTGAAAATTTCCAGGGAAGGAAAGCCTCACCTTCCCACAGAAGCCAGGTAGCTCGTTTCTGCACCCGAAAGGTGCCAACTTTGCTCCCTCCCGCCACAAAAACAAAGGTGACACACAGCCAATTCCCCTCCCCACTTTAGATGGGCAGCCAGGGAGGTACACGAACCACTCAGAATGAATCACATACCCCAGTGCACTATGAAGCACACGCAACATATGGGCGAACACGGTCCCCACCCTCTGAGGATGCACAAGCCAAACATGATGTGCCCTGTCCACACATAACACCTGGTGGAAAAGGCCTGGGCTGGGTTTCCAGGAAGGACTCAGAGAGGAGGAGGGAAAGGCTAGGCAGAAACGGCCACCGCTTCCCCAACACTGCAGAGGAAACACAGCCACTGTTTGGGCACAGTGAAAACAGCACCAAACTTAGAGTCAAGAGACCCAGGTTCCATTGGTATCTCCATCACATTTGTTGGAATTGTGGGGAGGTTGTAGGGTAAAGTGGTTAAAAAAAAAAAAAGGAATGTCTCACTCACATAGTCTTAATTCAGATAGAGCTGGGTTCCAGTTTCTAGCAGGAAAGAGCAGACAACCTAATTACTCTGAGCTTCACTTTCCTCATCTGTAAAATGGGCACAATAGTAACATGTCCTCTAGCTTCTTGTAGGTATTAAATGAGAAGATGTAGATAAAGGGTTTAGCTCAGTGTGTGACACATAGTAAATGCTCATTTAGTGGAGACTGCTCTTAGGATGATGATGATGGTGATGATATATTAATATGAGTGTACTTTGAAAAGTCTAAGGAGATGATGATGGTTATCATAACTGCTTTCATGTAGCATTTTAGAGTTTGGGCCAGGCGTGGTGGCTCACGCCTGTAATCCTAGCACTCTAGGAGGCCGAGGCAGGAGGATCACTTGAGGTCAGGAGTTCGAGACCAGCCTGAGCAAGAGCGAAACCCCGTCTCTACTAAAAATAGAAAGAAATTAGCTGGACAACTAAAAATATATATAGAAAAAATTAGCTGGGCATGGTGGTGCATGCCTGTAGTCCCAGCTACTGGGGAGACTGAGGCAGTAGGATCGCTTAAGCCCAGGAGTTTGAGGTTGCTGTGAGCTAGGCTGATGCCACGGCACTCACTCTAGCCCGGGCAACAGAGCGAGACTCTGTCTCAAAAAAAAAACAAACATATCTAGAGTTTGCCTTTGTTTTGTGCACTCCCTTTTTCAAAGGGCATCTACATGCATCTAGGCCTCACAATAATCTCGAGGTAGAGGTTTTGATTCATCCGTTTCTAACTGATGGGAAGCAGAGTCCAGAGAGGTTGAGTGGCTTGTCAAGACCACCCAGCAGAGTAGAGAAGTAGCAGAGGTGGGCCTGAGCCTTGGATGAGGCTTCTCTGGCACTTTCTCCTTGATCTTGAAGCTTCCTGGGCCAGGAAACTGCAATAAAAATTGAGAATCAGACTTCAGAATTTATGGTCCTCTCCAGCCTCCTGCTCATTTAGTTGCTTGGGGACACCTCTTTTTCCTCCTTCCTCATCTGCGTAGCCGGGATTAATCACCCCTACAGAGATCAAGAAATAACAAGCACAGTGCACACATTGTTTGCCATAGGCCAGCCCTCCAGGAAGCACTCTCCGGGCATTATCTGATTTCAGGCTGGCCACAATCCCATGCAGTGAATGCAATTATTATCTTTCTTTGACAGAGGAGCACGCTGGGGCTCAGAGAGGTTAAGTGATTTCCCCAAAATCACACAGCAAAGTGGTAAAGCCAGGATTTGAACCTAGATCTATCTGGCCCTAAAGCTGAATCTCAGCCACATTACTGCTTTGATGGTGAAAGTTTCTCCAAGGCCACGAAAAGACAGAGGGACACCAAGGTGGAAGAATTGCTTGGCCAGGGATGGTTGCTCATGCCTGTAATCCCAGCACTTTGGGAGGCTGAGGCAGGAGGATCGCATGTGGTCAGGAGTTTAAGACCAGCCTGAGCAACATAGCAAGACCCCTTCCGTACAAAAAATTTTTTTAAACTATCCATGTGTGGTGGTACACACCTGTAGTCCCAGCTACTCGGAAGCTGAGGCAAGAGGATTGCTTGAGCCCAGGAGCTAGAGGTTACAGTGAGTTATGGTGATGCCACTGCACTCTAGCCTGGACAATGGAGCAAGACCCTGTCTCAAAAAAAAAAAAAAAAGAACTACTTGTCTGATATCCATCCTGTTTGATATCCCCCTCCAGCTCTGAGAGCTCATGTTACACTGGGTGGTTGAGGTTGAGCCAAGGCACTGGGATGCAGCAGTTGGGGGAAGAGGGTGCCTGACCAAGGGCCACCAGGAAGTCCCCACCATGTACAGACAAGCCTGTCCTGGTCATCCCAGGACAGACCACGCCTTCATACATGTGTGGACATGGCCTCCTCACTTGGCAAGCGGCCCTTTCAGGTGTCCACAGCCTTTGTGGGCCTCCTCCCATTTAATTGCGACTCTGCCACCTGCTAGCTCTGTGGCCTCTCCGCTGTTTCCTCCTCTGCAAAATGGGGATTATAATGACACGTGCCTCCTAGGGATGACGTGTGGACTAAATGTGATAACGTGTGGGAAGCACTCGGCACTGTGCTGGCCCACTGTGAGTGCTCGATAAACAGTGGCTGTCATTCTAGCTAGGACTGTCACTGGTCATCCCACAGCCCCGGGGCGTGGGCAGCCTGAGCATGACTGATCTTCGTTCCCCTCACCTCTGCCCGGCCAAATCCTGCTGCTTCTCTGAGAGTCCCTGAGGACTGAGTCTGTGGGTCTCTGACGAGGGAGGCCGGGCCAGGTGCCTTCCTCCCAGAGCCTCCCCTCCCCATGGCCTGACCCAGGCCCCAAGCGTCTTCAGGTGCCTGAGCCCAGGCCCAGGACCTCCCAGCAAGCCTTGGTCACTGGCTGGCACTGCCCTGTTCCCTGTCCAGCCGAGGGAAAAGCCAGGAGGGGAACGCTTACCCAGGGAGGGACTTCTCTGCTCCTGCTCCTGGGTGCACACCCCACTGCCAGTGACTCCCCGGTCTTCAGCTCCCCTTGGGCCTCAAGGGGCAGCTTGAAGGGAGGGCGGTTCCTGCCCCCTCGCCCCTCTCCTGGCTCAGCTGGCCTCATTGAAGTTGCAGGGCTGGGGCTTTGATCATCTGAGGGCATTGATTTAGGGGATGCAAATGAGAAGGCTGCCTGTCTGAGGAAGACAGGCTTCTCCCCCAGCAGCCGGCTCTCACAGGGCTCTGGGAATTCTCAATGAGCCTCCCTGAGGCCAGCTTAGCAGGAGCCAGAGAGGAGGCCCAGAGCAGCCTGGGAAAGGCAGGGAGGCAAATTTCAAGAAGGCAATGGAGCGAGACAGGCCCCTTGCCCTCCACCCAGGCCTGGGAGGCAAGGACGACCTAGTGCAGGAGGGGGCATGCTGAGGAGTCTGCAGATCCCACTCCCACCCTGGCCCCTGGCAGCACAGGCCCAGCTAGGAGCTGTGCTAGGAGGGCAAAGTAAGACCCCCCCTCCAGCTGCAGGCTGGAGGCTCACTCCATCCCTGATCTGCTGCAGCCAGGCCGGGGGGCTCGAGGAAGAGGCAGCTGGGAAGGTCAGGGAGCCCCGGAGACATGGCCGGGAGCAGGGGAGGGTCTGTCTGGCATGGGACACAGGCAGCGGATGCTGCATGCTGGAACTAGAGCTCGTGCCAGCCTCCGGGCCTGAGCAGCAAAACTTCTAGCTGAAGGAGGCAAGCATAGGCAGGACAGTCTCCAGCTCAACTGTCCCTGGGGCCGCAGGGATGCAGAGCCGTCAGGCCTGCTCTGCTGCTGAGAAGGCACAAGGAAGAAGGGACAGGAGCACTTATCTGTGTCTGAGGGGGCCTGCTGCCCCTCTTCAGCAGTCGATTGTCTGTCCCTGGGCTTGACCGCCACTCCAGGGATAGAGGAGAGGGTGTGGCCCTGAGCATCAAGTCTCCAAATCTGACCCAAACCTGCCCCAGTGCCCCCACAGTCCCCACCTGTGTGTGAGTCATGCCGTGCTGCAGAGAACAAGGCACCTATGCCCCAAGCCCCCGAATCTCTGCCTCCCTGCGCCAGGTGTCTGCCAAGGCCCCAGTCAGGTTGCCACAGGGTCAGGATTTGCAGAAAGGTCGGAAAGGTCTGGAAACCTCACTCCTGCAGCCAGAAGCTTAGAAACCCTTCGATGCCCTCATCTTGCCTCTAGCCCCAAAGGCCAGGCCTGGGTGCCTGGCTCTGGACAGGATGCAGCCAGGGTACCCCACCACCCACCCCGTCCCCAGCGTTGCATCACAGCTCTCCCCTGAGCAGGGTGAAGGGGAGACAGATGTTAATTTGTTCATCTTTGCTAATTTGAAAAGGAGCATAAACAGCGGAGCTCAGTTGCGCGGCTCTGCCGAGGGTGTAGTTTAAGTCCAATTATGTGCTATTAGTGCATTTGCTCTTTGTTCCAATGGCATATTAATTGCAGATCTGGTATTGTGGCAATTAACACAATTATGGGCTGTCTTTCTCTTCCGGCAGGTCACAAGCCACATGCTTTCGGCCAAGGAGTTGGGCTGGTGAGATGGGGGGAGGCCCAATGGGGAGAATGCCCACAGCTATGGGTTGAATTGTGTCCCCCAAAAATTCGTATGTTGATGTCCTAACCCCCACGACCTCAGAATGTGAGCTTCTGTGGAGATGGGTTCTTTACAGAGGTAATCAAGTTAAAATGAAGTCATTAGGGTGAGTCCTAATCCAGCATGACTGGTGTCCTTATAAGAAGAGGAGATCAGGACACAGACACAACACACAGAGGGAAGATGACACGAAGACACACAGGAAGGAGACGGCATCTGCAAGCCGAGGAGAGGCCTGAACAGATCCTTCCCTCCCAGCCCTCAGAAGGAACCAACCCTGCTGACACCTTGATTTCAGACTTCCAGCCTCCAGGACTGTGCGACAGAACCTTTCTTTTGCTGACGCCACCCAGTGTGGAACTTGGTTATGGCAGCCCAGGCAAACTAACAGACCCCCTCTCTGTCCCAGGCAGAGTCCACCAGGTGGGACAGGGAAGTTGGTGGGGGGGCTGGGTGCTAGCATTGCTGTCAGTTTAGGAGTCACAAGGAGGGATCAGCATCTCCCTCCCTGCAGGGGTCCTCTTCCCCAGGGTTTGCCCATCAATGCCACCTCTGCTCTCCTGGCCCCAGTCTTTATCCTCCAAGGCACAGCTGCCGGAGTCTCCGCCCCCTGCACCTCCTCTAATTAGTCACCTGGCTCTGCCAAGCCTGGGTTCGTCATTTCCTCTCCTTTCGTCATCCTAATCCTGATGACAGGGAGTCACCTACCTTGTAAGGCAAACAGAGTACATGTCATTTCCCAGGTTAGACCAATAATAATTGTCAGAGATCTGCACAGTACGTTATAGCTTATAAGATTTCTACCAAAGACCTGTCCCCATTACACACTTTTGACAACCCTGTGGAGGTGGGTATTACCACCCATTTTATAGATGGGGAAACAGAGGCTCAGAGAAGTCGTGCCCCCATAAGTAGCAGAGCTCAGACTTGAACCAGGACTTCTGATTTTATGTCGAGCGCTCTTTCTCCATGGCGGCAGTTCTCATGGGGGGTTCCACTGAATATATAAAAAACTAAAAAGAGTTCTATGGTCAAATGAATTAGGGAAAAGCTGAGTGAAATTGATATCTTTATTGTAGGACTTCTCAGAGCCTTTAATATACTGTTACTCTCAAAAGAATGTGTGTAGCACACAGCGTTTCCCAGTCTTCCTATACTTTCGTGGGACACCTGCCATTCCAGGCAGGGCTGCATGACACCACAGTGCCACAAAACCAGGTCTACACGGTAAAGAAGACAACTCTGACCTTAGTCCGGTAGGAGGGTCCCCTTCCTACCCCCAGTCCTCCCCTGCCCTTGTGGCAGGCAACCGAACCCCCAGGGTTGGTGTTACTGTGGGGTTTCTCAGCCCCTGGGATTCAGCCAGCACCAGAGCCCCATGGTGGACGTCTTGTCTCTGGCCACAAGACATCCTTCCCTTTAGGAACCACCGCTGTCTCCCTCCCTGTGGCTCTGGTGGTGATGTCACTCTCAATAGCCTGCCCCACCCCGGCCAGTTAGTCAATGGGAATATGACTGAATCCCCAGCAACTGTGATTGGTCCAAAGGATGGCACATGACTCAAGCACAGCCAATCAGAGACTGCCCTGGGATAGTTTTGGGCACTCGGAGAAAAGCTTTCTCTCCACTGAAATTGCCAGGAGCCACATCTCACCATAGAAGATTTCAGTTTGTGATAGGAGATAATGAAGCCAACAGGCAAAGTTAAACAGAAACAAAAGAAATGGTCCTAAAGGGTGAGAGCATTCAGGAAGCAGTCCCTGAGGCCCTGGGACCGTGGCAATTGCCTTAATTCCATGAGCTGCCCTCAGAGCCTCTGCAGTGATGAGAGCCAGTTGGAATTGGGTTTCTGGTGCCTGCAAACAAAAAAGTCTTTATCAGTACGAGTCCTTGAGCCCCTCAGTAGCACAGAACTGATTTACCAGCCAAGACAGGCCCAACACGGATGCCAGGGCCCAGCCCCCTGAGGGACAAGAGCCAGTGGAGCTGAGAGGGTGCCTTCCTCTCTGTAGGTCCCGGATGTCCTTGTTGTCAGCACAACTTTGGTTTAGAAAATAGGGTCGCAGTACCTGTGGGTCACAGAGGGCTCAGCAGAGGAGCCATTCCAAGGTCAAGATTATTTGGTCACTTAACAAGCATTTATTGAGAGCCCAGGATCTGTCAGGTACTGGTGACGCTGCAGTGACGAAGCCAGATAAGGTCCCTGCTTCCATGCAGCTTACCTTCTAGTGGGAGGGGCTAGACGTAAAGAAAGAAGTTCACAAATGGGCTAGGCACAGTGGCACACCTGTAATCCCAGCACATTGGGAGGCTGAGGCAGGAGGATCACTTGAGCCCAGGAGTTCGAGGCAGCAGTGAGCTGTGATCACACCACTGCACTCCAGCCCAGGCAACAGTGAGACCCTGTGTAAAAAATTAAAATAAAAAATTCACAAATTAAAAAAATAAACGGGAAAAGGGATAGAGTATGTCAAAGAATGGAGAGCAAAATAGGGTAGTCAGTGAGGACCCTGTGAGGGGGTAACATTGCAGCTGACGTCTGAAAGTTGAGAAGGATTCAGCCATGTGGGAAGAACATTCCAGGCAGAGGGAACAGCAAATGCAAAAGCCCTGGAGTGGGAGAAGCTTGGCAAGTCTGAGGAACGACAGGCTGGTGGCTGGCGTGTGAAGAGCAGGCGGTAGTAGGAGATGAGGCCGGAGATCACCATGGTTTTGGGCTGCAGGACAAGGAGGGGACATGGAGTCCCACGTGTGATGGGCAGCTACCACCTTGCAGGGTCCAGGGTGGGGACTTGAGCATCTTGCTTGTCTTGCCTAAGATACCAGAAAAAGCAAGTGGCTCTCAGACACAGCCTTTCAGGGAAACTCTTGGATTGGGAACAGAAGAGAACATTCTCTGATACACCGAGAGTCACGCCACACGGCTCAAAGGCTAGGGAGATGGACGCTACAACCTGAGTGGTCAGAAGAGGCAGGCTCTCCTGCAGAAACAAACAAGCCCAAGACCCTCAGAGCATGAGACAGCACGGTTCCTCCCTCACTGTGGACCGGCCCAGGCTGTGCCAGGACCCAGGCTGATGGACCATTACAAAGTGGTTCTTAAAGTTGCCGCCCACAATGACCCGTCACTTCTGCCCACATTTCATTGACCAAATCAAGGTAGGCTACACTTAAACTAAAGCGAGCAGGGAAATACAATCCTGCCGTAGGCCTGAAAGGGAGAGAGCTGGGAATATTTGGGGAGTAGCACCAGTGACTCCCTCAAACGCCACCGAGGCTCAGACACGGGATGGAGCTGCCCAGCGTGAGTGGCAGAGGGGGCTGTGGAACCACCCTGGCTCCCCCCACCCCCGCTGTCCCCTCCTCTGCCTAATGACCATTAATAGCTTAATCTCCTAAGCCTCTCACCCCTTGTGCGCACGGGCATCTGCTCCTCCTCCCGCGTCTCAGAGGGGGGACGGGTGAATCCCCTCGTTGCCACCAAGGGAACTGGGACAACACTTCTCGCCCTTCCTCGCCCCTGAGACAAATGTCTGCGGCCCTGAATAGACCACACGGACTGGGGAGGGGTGGGAAGAGCAAGTCCAAACCGGTGCTGGCAGCTGCCACCGCAGCATGGGCGGGAATCCCACCAGAGCCCAGTGGGTAGGGTGCGGCGTTGGCTCTCCGGCAACGGCCAGGTTCGAGCCCAAACTCCCGGGCTTGTCCCAGCAAATCACCCTCCTAAGTTTCCACTTCTGAAGCAGCTTCCTGTTAGTTAGGCTGCCGAGGAGGAGCCAGGGACCAACAACCCCCAGTGGACCCACAGGCCTCTGTGGCCACCCTGGCCTGACCTCCCCCTGAGCCACATGACATGCCAGGGAGAAGGTGCAGCTCGGAGGACCCTCCTAACCAGCTCAGCTCCTGCAGGCAAGCCCGGGCTGCCAGCTCCAGCTCCCCTGCTCTGGGGGGCACGGACTCTCCTTCCCCGCAGGACCCTGCTCTGTTGCGACCTACTTATTTCCAAGTCAGTCCCGGGCAACTGGGCCCCGCGTCTCGCCTTCCCAGCCCAGGGCCCAGTAGGTCCTCAGCCAGCGTTGCCCCACTGGCTCAAGGCCAGGCAGGGGCCCAGCCGGCGCGGACTGGGCTGGGTTAACTCTCGAGGAGTCTGGAGGAGTCCTGGGAGCCAGCCAGATGGCTCAGGGCTCAACTCTGAAGCCACCACTGCATGAGCTGGGAGGAGCTGGGAGAACTGGGAAGGAAGGGTCGGTACAAACCCTGAGGGCAGAGTCCAGGCTGCCCCTCCCAGGGCACGGCCTCTCCATAGTCTCAGCTAGTGGGAAGTCCAGAGAGCCGTGGCGGGACACTACCCTGGGATGCTGGACCAGCCCCTGGGACAGACTCCCAAGGGGCCAGGCTGGCAGGGCCAGGCCGGGCAGAGAAGGGACGGGCAGGGAGGGCAGCCAGGCCCCGCTGGGCGCCGCAGCCGTGCCGAGGGAGCACAGGGGCAGCCACACACAGGCCTGGCTGGAGCGGCCCCTCAGAGGCCACGTGGGGAGGCTGCTTGGGCACTGCAGGAGTGGTGGGACCTGCAGGGGTGGCGTGCAGGTGCCCCCTGCCTCAGCCAGGCCCTTCCCCACCGGAGCTCAGCCCCCTGCATGAGCCCAGCTCGGGGCTCCAGCTCCTCTTTCACACAAGGACACACAAGGATGTGCGGCCCGTGGTAAACAAAGGGCTATTTTTACCACTTCATTGTTTCCTCTCTCAGCTTCCTAACTCCCCAGCCAAGGTACACCTCAGTCCTCCCCCCTGCACACCCAGACCTCGAGCACTGCAGGCTCTGCCCTGCCAGGTGCCCCAGCCTCCCGCCTCCGCTCTCCCTCGGAGGCCCAGGGTGCAGCCAGGGCCCGAGGGGAGGAGATGCGGCCTCTCCCTGCTCTGCTGGGAAGGGGCACAGAGTGGTCAGAGAGGGCCGGGCATCGCCGCTCACCGCAGGGGCATTGCAGTGCACACTGGCTGTCCCCAGCCCCAGCCACCTAGACACACGCCCTCAGGCAGCATGTCAAAGGTTGGCAGCAGCCTCCCTCAGCCCCAGGGTTAGAGTAGCCAGGGCATGGAGACGAAAACAAAAAGCAGGCCAGAACTTCAGTCAGTTTTATTGTTTTTTGGGTTTTTTCTTTTTGGGGGGGCTTAGATAGGAGCATCTGTTTTATTGCTTCGACATCCTCTCAGACACATCTCCCCTGACACGCAGGCAGGCTGCTCCCCCGCCCCGGCACACCACCACCATGCTCACCCATGGAAACCAGATGACCACCAGCAAGGCAGGTGCCATTATTCTTCCCACGTTCCAGATTAGGAAACAGGCCCAGAAACATTGAGTGACTTGCCCACGACACACAGCTCATAACTGGCAGAGTCTGGATTCGATCCCAAGTCCACAGTTCTGGAGCCCAGAGTCCAGGCCCTGCCTCCTTGGCCAAGGCATGGGCCTTTGCCACCTCGGCCCCCGAGTGAGCCCCTGCAAGCCTCAGCCTCCCATCTTCAGGGCCGGGGGTGCCGGAGCCTGGGGGCTGGGATGGCGGGAGGAGGCGTGCTGGGCACTCAGGGCCCCTCACCCTCCTCCTCCTCCTCTTCCTGTTTGCTCTGAAGCAGAGCCGGCTGCAGTGGGAAGGAGCCTCTGGCTGTGATGGGTTTTTTTTAACCACTTGATCATGATCGAGGATTTAATTTTATCCCCTTCCCTGACTGGCTGTGATTCTATTTGCAGTTTAAGCACGAGGCAAGCAGGAGGGTCCCTGGAAGACAGGACTCCCACCCCTGGGCTCTGCAGAGTCCCTTCCTGCCTGACCAGGCATCAGGCATGACAAAGTCTGTCTGGGAGACCCCCCTCAGCCCAGCAGGTCTGGGGAGGTTGGGGGATTCTGCTCTCATGAATACCCCTCCCCCACACAAAGCAGCTCAGCTCGGGGAGCGGGAGGCGGCTCTGGCCTTACCTTCTACTAAAGAATCATCTTGGCCCTTTTGTCCTCATCAAAAAAGTGTTAAGTGGGGCTGCCTTCCTTCCTCCCTCCCCAAGCCAAGAGCTAAAGACAAGTCCTAGCTCAGAGTGACTTTTGAGCAGAGAGGATGGGGGTGGAGGGACGCCTACCCTGGTGACTTAATGGTGACTGGATGTCCTGACCACGCACTGTGTCCTGAGTTTGTCATAAGCATTATCTCATTAATTCTCAACAACAGTCTTACGGGACAGATGCTCTTCTTTTTTCCATTTCTTCAATAAGTTAGATCCTTCGCCCCAAGTCACACAGCTGCCAAGTGGCAGATCAAGGTTTCAATCTTGCCTCCAGTCGGCTTCCAGAGCTCTCCCTGAACCATAATGTCTCCCCAGCCCCCAACTACGTGGACATAAAGATTTGTACTATGGGAGCAAACAGTATAAATCTGGAAGATTTGAAGTGGAAGAGGAACTTGTAGCAAAACCAGCTTAGCTTGGAGGTGACCTGCTGGGTCCTCGTGGCAGGCTCAGAGCACCATGAAAGGCGAGGGCGGGAGCCAGGATGGGCGGCTCAGGGAGCCACTCAGCTCAGGTGAGGATGTAGCCACCTAGCACGTTACTGAGCACAGAGTATGTAAAGCACTGTGCACCTGCACGCAGGCAGCGTCCTACTGAGACACAGGAGACATCTGTGTAAAGTGTTTGGGAAAATCTACCTCCTTCCACCGGAAGCAGCAAAGACTAGACCAAGGGCCAGGATGTGGAAATCCTGGGTCTGAGGTCACCTCTAGGGCAGTGCAGGGCGGGGCGGGTCTTCCACAGGTGTGCAAACAGGCGGCCACCTGTTGCACACACTGCGTCCCTGGGGGCTCAGAAGAGGCCCAGGCAGGGTGGGGCAGGTGGGAATGGCTCAGTTCCAGGCTTCCGTACACAGCTTTCCTGACTTCCCTGCAGGCAGGACTGGCAGCCCCCCGCCCCGGGAAGCATCCGTGAAGGGGGCAGTTCCAATGTCAAGGAGAAATGTGAAGGCAAGACATCAGCTGACATTCAAAAGGCATTTCACTGTCCTTGTCCTTTGAGGAGGGCTTTCTTTAAATCAGGACTAGCCCTTAATCCGCCCCCCACAAACCCTCCCAATCTCCTAAATACACAGTTGTCTCCCAGAAGATCAAGTTCTTTCAATGGACAATGCAGAGGGCTGTGAAAGTTTTCTAAACTCGGCCTCGGGTTAGTCTGGGCACACTTCATCCTGCGAGAAAGGGGTGGGTGGCCATGGGCAACCCGGAGAGAGGACCCACCCATGCCAGAGAGGCAGGCAGGTGGTGCTGGGGTCCCCTGGGACCCAAAGAGCACCTCCTCCGGAAGTTGGCTCCTGCCCCACCACTGGACCAGGTGCCACGGACGGGATCATGTTTCCTGCTACAAAAGACCCTGTTCAAAGGCCAGGGACAGCCTGGATTCACACTGCTGCTATTCACCTGCCGGGACAAGGGACAAGGGACAAGGAGAAGAAGCACTTCATTCATTCTCGACCGCCCTCCCCCTAGGCCTGGGAAACAAAAGGCAGGGTGAGGCCAGCCCCAGCCCCTACCCAGGCTCAGCCTGGCCCAATCCTGCCCACTGGGGTCATTCCCAGCGTGCACTGCACCTAGGAAGACACACCTAGAAGGTTGCCTGCTGTGTGGACTGAAGGACCCTAAAAGCCCAGTGCTGTCCCTAATATTTTCCCTCCGTCTGCTGAAGTGTCCCTGACTCAGTTTACATGGTCTACTTCTCATCAGAGGCCCAAGAGGTTAGACAGCTCTGGGAGGAGGACTCCCTCCCAGCGCCAGTTCCAAGCTCTCTCTGGGGCCTGGCAGGTGGGACCAGGGCCAGCCAGCCCCTCCCTCTGCTCAGTGGCCCAGCTTAGAAGGGCTGATTAACTGCAAGGTTGACAGTGTCACTCAGAACAGGGGCGGGCGCCGCACATCATTTAAATCACATGGGCCTTTGAACATGTCTCTATGTAATTTTTTGCTAACAAAGAACCTTGGTCTTTCTCTCAAAGACTACAAACTCCTTCCTGGACAAGAAGTTACAGAGAAAGGCAGAGCAACACAGTATCAGGATGAACATTAGTAATTGGAAGAGAGAAGGGACTAACTTGTGAGGTAGTGAGTTCCCCAGCAAAGGCAGGACAAGCTGTTTTCAGAGATGTTTCAGAGGGGACTCATGCATCTGGCCACTGCATGAGTTGCTAAATGAACTAGTATCTCCTCCAACACCAAGACTTAATGATGCCGACTGTGCCACGGTACCCGTATTCTGTAAACTCCACAGCCTCTAGGACCCAGTACAAATCTTTGAAAAGAAAATGGAAGCAGTGATTCTATGTAAATAGGAAAAAGAAAAAAGAAAAAAAAAAAAAAAAAAAAAAAGACCTAAAATGGGACTAGGAAGGGTAGAAATGAAAATTTCTAGAAAATGCTTCCAAAGCAAAAATTCCTGAAGCAGAAATGATTTCAGCTTCCAAACTTGAAATATACAGCTAAACACCAATAAATCTGCTTCTGGGATGACAGAAGGGGCAGATATTCTGTTTGGACTTCTGCAGCAAGCGTTCTAAGACCACTGCCATCACACAGGCCACTGGGGTGTCTAGAATGGTGGGGTCCCTACACCCTGGTGGAGTGCTTGTGCGAGCAGGAAGCCGGGCTGCCCTTGAAGGTCACTGATCTCGGTCGAGTCTGGGGTGATTTCCAGAATCTCCAGGTCAAAAAGGGGCTCACTCTTCCCAGGGCCCCATGAGTTGGGCTGGGTAGATCTGGAAATTCATCCAAACCCCGAGCTCCCATCCAGGTCACAGACGCTTCTCAAACTTGGTGTTGTCCTTGTTGCTGCACCTCCCGAGGAGCCAGGGCCCCAGGGCAGCAGTGCCCACGTGACGTGGGGAACTCGGTCAGAGCACCCGACTCCAAGGGAGAAACCAACTCAGCTCACAGACCATGCTATGAAAAATCTTTATTTGTTAATTTTTTTCTCCAACAGATATATTTTTAGTTGAAATATGAAGCCACAGCAACACTTTGACTTTTCTTCTTCAGAAGATGAGACAGGCCTGAGTCGTCCCTGTTACAAGAGCGAGGCCCGTGACCATGACAAAGGCAGGCCGAGGCAGAGAACCAGCTCGCCCAGGGATTGACCAGGGCTTGGGCCCTGCACGTGAGCTACAGGTACAGAGAGGGGGTAGCCAGCAACACGGGCTCTGACACCTGACTCCAGACGCTACAGCCTGGGGGAGGGACAGACTGAAGAACTCACCTTTCCCACAGGGGCCCAGCTGGAGCTCCAGGGTGCTGAGCTGGGAGTGTGTGTGCATGTGTATGTGAGTGTGTATACGTGTGTAAGTGCACACCTATGTGGGTGTGCACGTGTGTGTGTACACGATCACATGCACTGCCCCTGCTGGGGTTGGGCTGCAGCTGTATCCCCACTGTCCTTGTCCCCTGGGGATCAATGGCCTTGGCGGGTTAACTGTCAGCTAACCAGGGCCAGGGGCCAGTGTGTGGTGGAAGACACGGCGTCTTAGCCATGTTGCTCATACCCGCCTGCTGGAACAAGGCTGGTGACGCCAGAGCACAGCGTGGGCTACCCATCGACAAGGGGGCTCTCCAGGTCTCAGACATATGGGTCCTGTGGGCTCCATGACACTTAGGAGCCTCTGAGGCCCTCAGCCCCAAACCCTGAGAAAGAAGGATTTGGCTCTGAGAGTGTCCTCCTGGCTCTGGGTACCCAGGGTAAGAAAGGAGCCTCAGCCACCTACGACCATAGGGGGAGAGTGGAGGCCCCCACCCTGAGGCCTGTGACTTTCTCCAACCCCCATCCCAGCTCCCACTCCTGTGAGAGCCGCAGGGAGACGGGAGGACCACCTCCTGGGAAGGCGGTGGCAGCCGGGAGGATCTGGGGTTCCTGCACGAACATTAGACCCGGGCCCCACTCCCTCAAGGACTGTTGCTCTGTGATTCTGGGGCTGGTTTAGGGGCCAGCCAGATGGGACCTACTCAGTGAAGGCCTAGCCAGCTGTCCTGGTGGGCACTTAACAAATAAACAATGACACTGTCCCTTCCAGGAGGACATGGAGAGAGACCCTTCCGAAGGCAGTGCGGTGGAGGGCACAGGCCGAGGATGAGAGAAGTCCAGTGCTGGCCACCGTGGGAGCCTGGCTGGGGCAAGTCAGGGGTTGGTGTCTGGAGCCAAAGGTCTCCTGGGCCTTGTGAACCAAGCTGGGGCTTTTATGTGGGTTCTGAGAGACTTCTGCTAGATGGCCTCCAGGATCTTTTGGGGTCTCACAGCTGGGAGCAGCTCCTCCCTTTACAGGAGGAGCCCTGAGACGAGGCCTCAGGAAGGGGTACATAGAAGGATGGACAAGAGGACAGAGCGAGCAGCCCAGCCCATGCACCTCTGCTGAGCACAGCGGAAGGCGAGGCCTGGACAGTGTCTGAGCACTCCCGCTCTCACCAGGGACGCTGGCTGGCTGCCAACTCATGGGAGCGATGCACATAAATCCTGCTAATGGCTACCTCTAAGCTCCGGGCTACTCATTCAGGACAACACAAGCTCCTTGGGGGCCCTGTTTTCCAGCTGTGGACCCTGCTCAGGATCCTTGGGGTCCCCTTGCTGGTGGAGGCAGGTGCGGTCATTAAAGCAAATGCACTCTCCAGGTGGACCCCCGGCCCAGAACAAGCAGCAGAGTGGGGTGACTCCCATGGCAACAGGAGTCATGGGTGAGCCAATGGGAAACCAAATACACAATCGAAAGCCAATCAACTTCAAACACAGACCCCAAGTGTGAAGGCAGCAGCAAGCTCTTCGTGTAATAAATATTGCAAAGCACACTTGGTTTCTTTCTTTTTTTTTCAAGTCAAATATAACAGCTAACGTCTCAGACCCTGTTTTCTGCATTCAAAATAGAGAAGCTGTTGATATCAGCAGAACACCTGCAGCCAATCAAAGAAAAAAACCATTTCCCATTAACCAGCCAATCAGAATCCCTTTCCAGTTTAAGCAGCCAATCGAACCTCTTCACATTTCTAAAAAATGACCTAACTAAAGCACCAGAGCTCGGACAGCTTCCTGGGAAGCCAGACACCGAGACGCAAATTTTTAAAAAAATAAGAGTCAGAAATAAAAATAAAAGGTTTCTGTTGGTCAAGATTTAAAAATAAAAAGGTTTCTTCCTGCAGCCAATCATGAGTCCATCCCTTTAAGCCAATTGTGAACGCACCACTGGTGTCCCCCTTGATGCCGGCCCGCTGCGTGGCCGTGGGGTGGGGTGGGGTGGGGTGGGGCAGGGCAGGAGCAGGGGGTGGTGGGGCAGGGTGGTTTGCTGCCACTCAGCCAGCCGAGAAGCCACGCAGGTCTCTTGGCCCTTGACAACTTCCAGGGTGTTTCAAGGGGTTCGCAGCTACTGCCTCCGGTCCTCTGTCTCCGACCTGGAAAACGCCATCACCACGTCCTCTGCACCTGCAGACCAGGAGACAATAACTGCTGACAGGGCTTCCAGTGTGTGCATGCAAGCAGGATAAGTGAGGAGGCTGTGGCCCTGGTTGGACCATCGGCTCACCAGTATCGTGCTGCTTTCTGAGGACAAAGAGCTCTTGAGGAAGTCCCCCTCTCCTCTGGTCTTCCCTGAAGCCTGGCTAGGGGGTATGGCTGCAGGGCTGAGGCTTGCTCAAGGCCACACAGCCAAGAGGTGAGCCAAGACAAGGACTCAGGTCTTCCGGCCTGGAGCAGGGCCTGGCTCTGCTTACCTCCCTTGCTCCAAGGTCGCCAAAGCTGGGGGACCCTTGGGAGTCTCCCTCTTTCTTCTCAAGACTCAGGTCTTGATCCCTTTGGAGGATCTTGCTCATTATGATTTTTAATAGCCATTCTTCTTTGCAACAGCTTATCCTTTGCCTAAACCCAACACCTGTTCAAAGGAGCACAGCCGGGCCCACTTCCAGCCTGCTGCCCGCCTGGCTCCGACTGAGACAGACAATGCCCATCATCCTTATTATAATTTTTCTTAATCCTGAATTTGAGATTCTGGCCCAGGTGCTCATGAAATCACTTCCTTTGTCTTGTTTTCCAGAAGACAGGCTCTCACATGCAGCCAGAAAAGGCAGCAGGGAGGAGGGAAAGAGCCAGGAATGGTGGCCTGCCTCCCCCAGTGCTGCTTGGGGCGGAAGGAGTGGACTGTGGCCGGCCAGCCCCTGCAGGGCAAGGGAGGCGACCTTCGGGGTCCCAACCTGACTGCCTGTCCCTGGGTCTTGCTGCTCTCTCCCTTTTTTTAAAAGGGCGGTTCTTTGCTGTGCCCTGAACAATAACAGCCAGGCTGCCCGTGGCCTTTCTGCCATCTCCTCTGTGCTGCTGCAGGAATTCTGCCTGGGAGGGGGTGGATTGGAACAGCAGAGACAGGAAAGGCCACCCAAGGGCGAGGGCTGTGGGGGGTGCAGAGTGGGGCTCCTGGCATGTGAAACGGAGTCTGGCATAGAGTTGGCTGGCTTTGCCCACACCACAGGGGGTCTCTCCCTTGCCAGCACCTCGATCTGACCTCCTTCCTCACTGCTCCTCCAGAGAGGTGGCTCCCAGCTGTGGGGAGCGGGGCACAGGAGGGCCCAACCACCAGATGTGCCTTCAATGTGGCACGAGGGTGCCAAGCGCTGCTAGGGGAACCAGCCTTGTCACTCCCCACCCCAGCCTGCCTCCATGGGGTTCTGCCCTTACCAGCACAACCTCTATTCCTGAAAAGGGAAATAAGCTTCTAGAAAGGGGTGCAAGTCGTCTGGCTTCTTGGGAAGGGGTTCTTTGCTCGGGAAGCCCTACTAATTCTCAGGAACATTCTGTTCTTGCCTCAGTCCTAGGACCACGCAGTATCACTGCAGGCAGAATTTTCCTAGCAACCACAGAATCCAAGATTACATCACACCCTGCACGGCAGCTGAGCTGGTTACCTAACAGATGCCGACTTTTGCTGGGTGCTGCTTCCCCGCTCGCTAATCAGGAGGGGGCTGGAGGGCGGCGGTAAGAGGGGTTGTCAGCAGAAGATGCCTCGGTGCCAATGCGCGGCGGCAGCCCACTCGCATCTCTCCTCGCCTGCCTCGTGGGCTTTCTCGCAGGGACCTTGGGCCTCTGCAGTGAGCTGCAGGCACAAAAATAGCACTGGCTGCCCCAGGAGGGAATGAGGAGTCTGCAGAGGGAACGGGCCATTGGCTCCTCGGAGGAGCTCAGACCAGGGCTCCCGACGCAACTCGCAGGCTGCCCAGTGTTTGGACGTGTCCTGTGCTCTAAGAGCAGGAAGAAAGCAACCTTCTCAAGGTCACACAGGGACTTGATGGCAATTTAACAAGACACCTGAAGCAAAGGATTTGCAAGAGCCCCACCCCTCCCACACTACCAGCTGGCCGCCCCCTCCCTGGCTGGGTGGGGAAGCGGGGAGTCCACAGCTAGCATTTATAGAACCTCCCACCGTGCTGCTGGGCCGGTGGGGAAAGGGCCCGCAGAGCTGCTGCCCACCCACCCTGTGCCCTGTTCTGCTCCTAAGGTAAAGGGCTGCGTTTTCTGGGTCTCACCACAAGGATCTGCTCTCCTTTGGGGCCAAACAGGGGCAGGCTCTGCTCTTCTGAAGCATTCTCCGACCTATTCTTTTTTTTTTTTTTTTGAGACAGGGTCTGGCTCTGTTGCTCAGGCTAGAGTGCAGTGGCATCATCATAGCTCACTATAGCTCACTGCAACCTCAACCTCCTGGGCTCAAGCGATTCTCCTGCCTCAGCCTCCTGAATAGCTGGACTACAGGTGCGCACTACCACACCTGAGTAATTTTTCTATTTTTTTTAATTTTAACTTTTTTTTTTTTTCTTTGAGACAGAGTCTTGCTCTGTTGCCCGGGCTAGAGTGCCGTGGCATCAGCCTAGCTCACAGAAACCTCAAACTCCTGGGCTCAAGCGATCCTCCTGCCTCAGCCTCCTGAGTAGCTGGGACTACAGGCGTGCGCCACCACGCCCAGCTAATTTTTTCTGGTTTTAGTTGTCTGGCTAATTTCTTTTTATTTTTTTAGTAGAGATGGGGGTCTCACTTTTGCTCAGGCTGGTCTCGAACTCCTGACCTCAAGCAATGCTCCCGCCTTGGTCTCCCAGAGTGCTAGGATTATAGGCGTGAGCCACCATGCCTGGCCTTTTTTTTTTTTTTTTTTTTTTCAAGAGACAGGGTCTGGCTATGTTGCCCAGGCTGGTCTCAAACTCCTGGCCTCACGTGATACTCCTGCCTTGGCCTCCCAAAGTGCTGGGATTAAGCTGTGAGCCACCTTGCCTGGCCTGACCCATCCTTATCATTGGTTGGCCAGGTACTCATTGTTCAGTGAAGTCTGGCCATGAACCTGACAGGCCTCTAGGAAAGGATGCTGGTTTTCCCTCTTCTCTATGAAATTTGGGCCAGTTACCAAACAGGGAGGGTGAGCTGCTCAGTTAGATATGATTCTATTCCTTAGAACTAGAGTTTTAGGGCCAGGAGGGACCTCAGAGGTTGATTCCTGAGGTCTCTCCTTCTCCTTTGAAGGCTAGCATATGGTGGCTCCTTTAGGTGCCCTACTGCAAAGATGGCACAGCCAAGATGACAGCAGGCCAACCCCCGAGCCGCCAGTCAGGTCCCCTATCCCATTTCACAAATGAGGCTTTGTCCTCCCCCTTGGAACCTCTCCTGACACTGTCAGAACTTGGGCTCAGAGCTTCTATTTGTCCCTCCCACCAGATGCTGGTGAACACAGGAGGGGAGGGGTTGATCAGTCTCCCCTGTTCCACACTCTCTTAACACATTAAAAGATAAAGATAGGCTGGGTGTGGTGGCTCACACCTGTAATCCTAGCATTTTGGGAGGCCAAGGCAGGAGGATCACTTGAGGCTAGTTCAAGACCAGCCTGAGTGAGAGTGAGAACTCATATCTACAAAAAATAGAAAAATTAGCTGGGTGTGGTGGCACATGCTTATAGTCCCAGTTGCTTGGGAGGCTGAGGCAGGAGGATTGCTTGAGCCCAAGAGTTTGAGGTTGCAGTGAACTGTGATGAAGACACTGCACTCTAGCCTGGGCAACACAATAAGACCCTGTCTCAAAAAAGAAAAAAAAAGGCCAGGCGCAGTGGCTCACCCCTGTAATCCTAGCACTCTGGGAGGCTGAGGCAGGTGGATTGTTTGAGCTCAGGAGTTCGAGACCTGCCTGAGCAAGAGCGAGACCCCGTCTCTACTAAACATAGAAAGAAATTATATGGACAGCTAAAAATATATATAGAAAAATTAGCCAGGCATGGTGGCACATGCCTGTAGTCCCAGGTACTCGGGAGGCTGAGGCAGGAGGATTGCTTGAGCCCAGGAGTTTGAGGTTGCTGTGAGCTAGGCTGATGCCACGGCACTCTAGCCCGGGCAACAGAGTGAGACTCTGTCTCAAAAAAAAAAAAAAAAGAAAAAGAAAAAACAATACATATATATATATGTGTATATATATAAAGATAGCCAAAACCATACTGTTAACTGGAAACAAGAATCTCTTATGAATAAATGCAAAAATGCCAACAAAATGCTAGCAAATTTAATATAGCAACAGATAAAAATGATTATGTACCCTAACCAAGTAAGATTTATCCCGGGAATGCAAGGTTGGTTTAACATCTGAAAATCAATTAATATAATATACCATATCAACAGAATAAGGGATAAAAACCATATAATCACCTTAATACACATAAAAAGCATCTGACAAAATTCAACATCTTTTCCTGATAAAAATATCCAACAAACTAGCAATAGATGGGAACTTCCGCCAGGCACGGTGGTGTGCACCTGCAGTCCCAGCTACTTGGGAAGCTGACACAGGAGGATTGCGTGAGTTCGAGATCAGTCTGGGCAACACAGGGAGATCCCCTCTCTAATTACAAATGAACAGAAGAACTGGGGAACTTCCTCAACCTGACATAGGACACCTATGAAAACTCCACAGCTATTATTATATTTAATGGTGAAAGCTCTCCCTACCAAGATTAAGAACAAGGAAAGGATGTCCGCTTTCACCATTTCTATTCGATATTGTCTTGATGGTTCATTTCAGGGCAATTAAGTAAGAAAAAGAAATAAAAGGCATCCAGAGTGGAAAGGAAGAAGTAAAACTATCTCTATTTGTAAATGATATATCTTGTATGTAGAAAATCCTAAGGAATACACTAAAAAACTATTAGAACTAATAAACGAGCTAAAGTTGCAGGATACAAGATCAATATACAAAAATCAGTTGTCTGTCTATGCACTAACAATGAACAATCTGAAAGTGAAATTAAGAAAATTCCATTTAAAAAAGAAAATTATTCATTTACAATAGCATTAATAATAAAATAGAAATAAATTTAACAAAGGGCAAAATTTGTACTCTGAAAAATATAAAACATAACCGAAAGAAATTCAACACAATTCCTATCAAAATACCAGCTGCCTTTTTTGCAGAAATTGATGAGCTGATCCTAACATTCACATGGCAACACAAAGGACCCAGAATAGCCAAAACTGTCTTGAAAAAGGAAAACAAAGGTGGACTCACATTTCCTGATTCCAAAATTGACCGCAAAGGTCCTACAGTAGACAAGACTTGACGGTACTGGCACACGGATAGACATGTAGACCAGTGGAAGAGAAAAGAGAGTTCAGGAATAAACCCTCCCATTCACGGTCAGTTGGCTTTAGACAAGACGGCCACAGCAATTCAATGGGACAGAACTAAGTGTGTGGGTGCTGGGACAGCTGGATAGTCACACACAAAGGAGGAAATTGGATCCTTACCTCCAAGCCTATACAAACTTAACTCACAATGGATCGATGACCTAAATATAAGAGATAAAGTTATAAACATCTTAGGAGAAAACACAGAACTAAATCTTCATGACTTTGGGCTAAGAAGTGGTTTCTTAGATATGACACCTAAAGCACAAGCAACAAAAGAAAAAAATAGACTTTATCAAGATTAAAAACTTCTGTGCTTCAAAGGATACCATCAAGAAAGTGAAAAGACAACCCACAGAATGGGAGAAAATTTTTGCAAATCATATATCTGGTAAGGGACTATTATCCCGAATACATAAAGAACTCTTACAACTCAATAATAAAAAAATAAACAAACCCAATTTTAAAAAATGGGCAAAGAACTTGAATAGGCATCTCGCCAAAGAAGATAGACAATGTACATCTATTATGTATCAATAAAAAGAAGATATATAAATGGCCAATAAGCACATGAAGAGATACTCAACATCATCAGTCATTATGGAAATACAAATCAAAACCACAGTGAGACACATCTCACACCCACTGGTATGGCTAGAATCAAAAAGACGGGCGATACGATAGCAAGTGTTGGCAAGGACATGGAGCAGTGGGGACCCTCATACGCTGCTGGTGGGAATGTCAGATGGTGCAGCTGCCAAGCCAGCTCCACAGCCTCCCCCATCTCTGTGGACAGCTTCTCCATCCTCTGGCTGCTCAGGCCAGAAGCCCTGGGGTCTTCCAGATCCCCCTCTGTCACACACACTCTACACACGAGTCAGCCAGTTCTGCTGACTCTACTGTAAGATGAATGCTGAACGTATCACCACTGCTGCCACCACTGCTCTGGTCCAGGCCACCGCTCCCCGTCACTGGACTCCTGAGTCCCAGATCTCACCTGGCCCTGATGGATCATTCTCCACACAGCAGCCAGAGGGAAGTTTTTAGAAACATAAGTCAGCTCCTGCCATACCTTTGCTTGAATCCCCGCGGAGGCTTTCTACTGTAAGATTTCCCATCATACTCGACAAAAACGCACAGCACCTCACTGCGGCCTGCAAGACCCACACGCGCTGGCCTCCGGCTGCCTCTTTGCCTCCCTTTACGCACCTCCCCCACTCACGGCTCCAGCCATGCGGGCCCCTGGCTGTCCTTCAGGCACATGTGACTTGCACCTCAGGACCTTTGCACTGGCTGTTTCCTTTGCCTTGACGCTCTTATCCAAGCTCCCCCGTCACAGTTCTTGCATTTCGTGGAGGCCCTCACTAACTGCTGCTTCTGTGTCTGCTTCGGAGGTCCTCTTCAGCACCTCTGTGCTCCCCCCAGTTATACACTGATCTGACTGTCATCTCCCCACTGGAACGTATCTCTCACGTGATCAGGGACTTTGTCCTGTTCACTTACACATTTGCAGCACCTGGGAGAGCTCCTGGGACACGGCTGAATCCTGATTTTATAGACGAGGAAGCTGAAACTCAGACAGACAAAGCAGCTCAGCAAATCAGAGGCAGAAGGAGGACTCAGACTCAGACTCCAAAGCCCAGGCCTTCATCACATCTCGGCACTTTGTCATTTCTTCTTAGAAGGGAGATCACTGACCTGCCCCAGTCACCCAGAGCACGGAGGCTGGGCAGGACTCCTGGCAGAGACTGTCCAATCCACCTGCCCCCATCAGAATGGAACTAAGACCCAGGATTAAAAACCACTGCCAAAGCAGCACAGGGTCGCCTTGGAAAGAATTCGACGTGGAACCTGGAGCACAAACCTGGAGGAGCCCTGGCCCCTGATGCCTGACCCTGGCACCCACCGTGTCCCTACTTCTTGCTCTCCCCTGAGCCCCGCCCCCCGCCCCACCTTCTGCTCACCAGCCCCGAGGCTCACCTGCCTTGGAACGCAGGGCCAATCTGCTGGCAAAAGCGCAGCTCTCTGAACCAGGCCAGGGCCCCAGCAGGCCCTCCCATCCCACGCCCAGTGCCAGCTTTGCCCCTTTGACAGAGCCCAGTCAAGTGACTAGGGAGAAAAAAATGACAAATATGCAGGAGCTTAGAAAAGGGAAACTGGCCCCTGACTGGGGGCGAGAGACAGACAATGGATTCGTACCAGCAGAGTTGGAAGCCCAGCTTGGGCTCCAGCCAGCACTCCCCCAGGCCGATCCAACCCACTGCAGGGAGCAGTGTGGTTCGGAGAAAGGCCCCAAAGTCTGCTGAGAATCACTCTTGCTATTTGAGGCTTTAAGGTGAAGTCTTTCAAAGGTCGTTTCCTGAGTTCACAAGGCAGTTCGATGCATTTCCTGAACTGCCAGAGGATGCCCCTGTTGGCCATGTGGGATCACAGCTGGGTCAGTGGGAGTGGATGGAAAAGAACAGAGAAGAGGAGCGTGGAGAGGCTGAAGCCCTGAAGGCTGACCCATGGTGCCAGGGCATTTCACAGACCCGGCTGGGCAAATCCCAGGGAGCCCTTTGTCCTCTTCTAGGAAATTCTGGAGAAGCTTAGTGCTGCTCGAGTCCTTAATTTGCATACCAGGGAACAGGCCAGTCCCGGGTCACATGGGTGAAATGTGGCAGACACAGGCCTGTGGCACTGATCTGTGGACCCTGCTCCCCCTCCAGCTGCCTCACTAGGCCATCTGACGCGGGTGGGCTCTGCTTGCACAGCCTCCATTCCACCAAAGCACCTGGGTGCAAGAGGGGCAAGCTGACCCCCCACCCCAAGAACGTTTCAAGCTCTGGGATCCTGCAAAGTCCTGCTCAGAGCTGGGTGCTCAAAGGTGGCCAGGGAGAAAGAAAACAGACCTGAGAGCAAACCCTACCTCCAAAATTGATGAGAGTACAACAAGCCTGGCTCAACTCCCAAAGTACAGGCCCTCAAAGCCCCACGGATCAGGCAGGGCACTGTACTACGTCACTGGAGGAAATGGGGGACTCCCAGGAGTGGCAGCAACCACAGATGGACACTCTCTCACCATCCAATTAGGAGTCGGGGCTCCTGTGAGCCCAGCCCCCCATGACCGAGCTCTGCCACGCCATCCTGCAGGACCCCTTGCTACTGGAACTTACCAGGACAGTGTCACACATTCTGGCCTCCTGAACTAAGGGCTTACACATTCCTAATGAGGGTAAGCCAGTAGAGCCTGGAAACTCAGAAATACAACCCTGAAACCCCAGAGTCTCCAAATTACCATGGCTGATGGGGGAAACCCCCTTTGCAAGTCACCATGAGTGTAGGGAGTTAACTCTGGCTAAGTGCTTCAAAATCGTCCAGGGACTGCCACTTGCCAAGCCAGGGCCCATCCTCGACTCACACAGCAGACCAAGCCAAAGAAGAAACATGACCACGTGTCCCCAAGCGTCCAGGGCGATTCCCATGCTGGATGCCCTCTCCCCTTCTCTGGCCATATGATTTTGGTTGCGGTGCCTCCTCCTCCCCGTGAGCTCATTACCGTGCTGTCAATACCAACTGGCGACTGCCACCCGGCTACCCAAACTGCAATGGCTTAGCTACAGCTCTGGGGAAATGCTGCCTGGAAAAACAGGTCCCAGATGTTCCTCCAAAGGGAAGAGTTTCCAAAGGGAATAAGGCTCAGTGCCACCCCGGACTGGGCCTCCTCCCAAACAAACCAAGACCTGCTGGGTGGCAAGTCCTGTTCTTAGCAGCCGGGGCTGAGCGTTGAATACATCTCGGCTCTGATGCCCCAGAGTTCCCAGGGGATGGCTTTTACCTTGAGATAGTACGACATTCTGGTTGCTATGGGGACAGAGGCCCCTGATCCACCAAGGCCTCAGCAGCCAAACCAGTACCAGTCTCGGCGGCGCCTAGCAGGCTCTGGGCTGACAACCACCACCACAGGCACGAGAGGCCGCTGGGAGGCAGGGCCACGTTGCCCAGCGCTGTTTGCACAGGGCTGGGACTCTGAGCCGCCAAGCCATCTCCTGGCAGAGGTGTTGGACCTCTGGGCCAGCCATCGAGAGCTCAGGAGGCAGTTGAAGGGCCTCGCCAGGCTTGGTGTACCCCAGTAGCCAGTCCCAGCAGCTAGGACCTGGGTCTGACTCTGACTAGCTGTGTATCCCATGGGAAGTCTCTGCACCTCCAGCCTCAGTTTACTCATCTGCAAAGCGTGAACAGCATCTATCCCACCGACCTAGCTGGCCATAAGATAACATCCACAGCACAAATCCTCAGAAACAACATCTCGTGGGGTCACAACCTGGGGCTCTACCAGACCCACTCTGTTCTAATCCCAGACGCACTTCCCCACACCCACCTCCCTGGCCCTGTTCTCACCCTCCCATCCCCCTGAGACACAAACACACACACACAACCTTTGTGGTATGTCTTCCCAGGTGAGGTACTCGTTCAAATTCTCCTCACTTGAATTCTTTGGTCCCCCAAAATGTCAGCTCTCCTAGACCAGGGAGCTTGATTGTGCCAAGAAGGGACAGAGGTGACCAAGTCTGCATCTAAAGTCCTGGCATATTCTCAAACTTCAGTGGGCATCAGAATCTCATCACCTTGGGGGCCTGTTTAAAATGCGGATCCGCAGGCTTGTCCGGCGGGCATTCTGACTGCCAGGCGGGGCCCGGGAGTCTGCGTTATTACCCAGTACCCTCGGTGATCCGGTGTGCAGTCTGGGGACACTCTGAGATCCTGACACCATAGGCTGCCCTACCCTGCACCGCTGTCCCTTCTTGGTCAGCATCTGGAAAGAGAAGCCCAAAAACGTTCTTCTTTCTCCACCTGTCTACGCACACACTGCCACGCATTCTTCTAGGCCCAGTGCAAACAAATCCTTTTCTCTGTGGCTTCCTAGGTGGTGTCCCCTCCCTTAGAATCAGTCACACTTGGATCTGCGTCCAGAGCTCTTTATGCCTTAGTTCATGCGTCTGTCCGCCCTGCTGGACCAGCAGCCCGAGGCTGGGGCTGCCTTGTGGCAAAGTGCGCAGCACACAGCAACAATGAGCTAATGCGACTGCAACTGTCCTGCCGCGGGACCAGGGGCCCTCAGTGCCTCCTCCATGACAGGGTCCACTGCAACTGTCCTGCCGCGGGACCGAGGGGCCCTCAGTGCCTCCTCCACGACGGGGTCCACTTCTTACCAGGGTGTCAGGAGGTTAACGTCGAGTGTACGAGGGGCTCCTGTGAGGCCTGTTGGGCTTTTGTGCTCAGCTCTGGACAACAGAGCCCGTTACGCTGGGCGCAGAAGGGTTGGCACAGCCCTTCCCAGAGCCCGGGCCAGCGGCTGCCTGCATTCCAGCACATTCCGCAGACTGTCTTGGGGTTTCTTCCTTTCTCCGTGACACAAGTTATGTACCAAATCCTCCTGGTTGATTTGTCTGATTCAATATATAGGTGATTTTTGTTATTAGGTTACAGGTAATTTTCATGTAAGTGTTGATTAAAGTTTAAAAAGATTAGCTTCCCATCCCATAGACCAGAACTCTCCCTGGGCTTGGCTGTAATTTCAGCGCAGAGACTGTTATTGCCCGGAGCCTCTGGGAGAGGCCTCGAAGCCACACATGGGGAGAGAGGGGACGTGGGAACCCAGCAGGTCGTCCCAGCAGCACTGGTGCCAGGACGCAGTGGGAGATGCTCAGTCTACGGGTCAGCCCCGCAAACACCTGCTCTGAGCCAGAAGCTGGGCTGGGGGCTGCAAAGTGTGGCCACGACCACAGCACAGACCCTGGCCCCAAGGGGCTCCACAGAAGAAAAGATTGGCAGGAGCTCAGGGCATCTGCTGACCCTGGCAGGGGTCAAGAGGGCTTCATGCAGGAAGTGAAAGGAGAGGCTAGAAGACTGCGGGGGAGGATTCCAGAAAGATCTTTCCACACTGGGCTGTGAAATGGAGATGGCTGTGCCAGCACCCCTACCCGCAGCGCTGTGGAGGGGGTCAAGGGGCAGTGAGCGGAGGCTGTGTCCGCCGTGAAGCGCTATGCAAAGGGGAGGACGCTTCCACGGAGCCTGGCTCCCTGCCGTGACCACAGCTATTTTAACAAGGTTCCCAGTGTAACCCTGAGACCAAGTGACCTATTTCGGGTTCTCTGGCAGCATACCCTGAACCAGCAGCCTCAGCTTCCAAAGGGGAAAGTCAGCAGAGCCCTGAGAAAGCCCAGCTGGCCACAGATCGGGGAACCCTCCCTGGAAAGTCTCTTGGAAAAAAAGTGTGACCTGACGGAGGCTGGAACTGGCCTGAGGAATCGCCGTGCCCAGCACGCAGCTCCCAGAGGCGAGAAGAAAGGCAGAGGCAGCCCAGGGCACGTCTCCGGGAGGCCCCCAGGCAGTGAAAGGACAAGGCGTTTCCTTGACAAAATGAGCCCTGTCTAGGTGGGGTCCCTCACAGCCCCAGGACACCTCAGTATGGGCCGATCCAAGGCCCTGCATGAGGATGACAGTTCTGCAGGCAGCTGGCTACAGCGTGGCCTTTGCAAAGCACCATCGGGGCCTGGTGCACCCCAGCCCTGGTGCGGTGCTCAGGCAGGAAGAGATCCAAGCTCTCAAAGAACCAGCACGTTCAAAGACGCCTGGGCGGAGGGCCCAGGATAAAAAGGTAGCAGAAAGCTCTTTCCCATTTGCTCTGCCCCCTTCTGAAATACCACACAGTAGCCTAAATGCACCCGTTCCCCAGGTAAACACTGTCCTGCTTACAAATGCACACGGCCGGTAAATCACTCCTAGAATTTATCTTAAAATAAATGATGAAGATTTATATACAACAATGTTCAGTGTTCGCCACACCCTGGGCTCACGCTGACTGGCTCTATGGCCTTGAGCTCCTTGAGCCTGTTTTCTCTACTTGACCTACTTCACAGGGCTCCGGTGAGGATTCACTGCAATAATACTGTGTGTCACTTGGCAAATGATCTTGGCTTGATGAATATTTGTCATTATATTATGACTAATGGTGAAAATGAGAAATGAACGTCCAACAGGAAGGGACTGGTCGATAAATCATGGCACAGACATACGCCTGCATATTATGCAATCACTAAAATGTTTTCTTGAAAAACATTAAGAGCACAGTAAAATTATCATAAGTAAAAAAAAATGGGTGTTAAAATGGGTATACTGCATGTTAAAATGTTTATACTGTATAGTCCCAACTTGGTGATAGAGATATACGCATATTTTTAAAAGGCACCCGCCTGTATTCCCAGCTACTTGGGAGGCTGAGGCCAGAGGACTGCTTGAGCCCAGGAGTTCGAGACTAGCCTGGGCAATGCAGTGAGACCCTGTCTCAAAAACAAAAAATGTGGTTCATGGCTATAATCCTAGCACTCCAGGAGGCCGAGGTGGGAGGATTGCTTAAGGCCAGGATCACTTACATCACCAGCCTGAGCAAGAGTGAGACCCCATCTCTATAAAGAATAGAAAAAATTAAGGCCAAGGCGGGTGGATCGCTCAAGGTCAGGAGTTCGAGACCAGCCTGAGCAAGAGCAAGACCCCGTCTCTACTAAAAAATAGAAACAAATTATCTGGCCAACTAAAAATATATATAGAAAAAATTAGCCAGGCATGGTGGCGCATGCCTGTAGTCCCAGCTACTCAGGAGGCTGAGGCAGGAGGATCACTTGAGCCCAGGAGTTTGAGGTTGCAGCGAGCTATGATGACATCACAGCACTCTAGCCCAGGGGACAGAGTGAGACTCTGTCTTGAAAAAAAAAAACGCTGACAGGAAATTTAACAAGGGTCATGGTGATTATGCTATGTAATTCGATTCAATCAATCCTTTAAACTTTTCTGCTGTTTCTACCTTTCCCCAGTTTTCTGCAATGACTGTGCTTTACTGCACCACCAGGAAAAACAATCAATACACACTCTAAAGGCAGCAGCACTGGCCGAGAGAAAGCCACGGACTCAGCACTCTGCAGAGCCTGCTCCGGGAAGCTGTCCCCACACTGGCCAGCTGGCCTTTGTCAGCGAGGTGACCTTCCTGAGAAGTATGGATTTCCTCTGGTTCAAAGCCAAGTCCTCCCAACTGTCAGGTCTGCTCAGCTACCCTTCGGGACCAGGAGACCATGCTCAGAGAACCCGCTGCCTTGCTGGCAGACCACAGGCTCCCAGACCAGAACCCAGTGCGTTCACTTGCCCAGGCATGCACTGAGGGCTCAGGGGGCCCAGCTGCTCGAATATGAAGATGGAAGCCACAGTCCCAAGCTTGAGGGGCTCAGAGTCTGGTCAACAGACAGACCAGGAGACAGCGTGGGGAGCAGCCAGCCAAGGTGCACACAATTGTGACAGGAGGGCCCGGACCAGGATGCAGGAGGCAGGGAGGGAGGTGAGGGGGTCAAGGCTGGGTTCCTGGTGACCAAGAAGCACGTGCAGAGGCAGAAAGGCGTGGACACGCAGCCTGAGTCAAGAGCTGATGCTATTCTCTGTGGCCCTTTATGGTTTGAGTGAGGCTGTGGTCTTGTGGGTGGGCAGGGGGTCCTGCTCATCGTATTAAGGGGCTGGATTTTATCCTCAAGACTGCAGGAAGCCACTGAAAGATTTTGAGCTGGGGGGAGACCTGCTGATGCCACTCTGAGCCTTCAAAAGTTACTCTGGGGGTGGAGGGTGGACCAGAGGGGGCAAGAGGAGAAGTCGAGATGCCAGGTAGGAGCGATTCACAGCAATTGAGACAACAATTAACACGGGCTCAGACCACGATGGGGGCTCTCAGCAAGGGGGAGAGACAGGGCGGATCTTAGAAGTGCTAAGTAAGGCAAGAGAGACTAAAGCAATGTCCCCATTTGGGGCTGGGGGGTGAGAGGTGGGAGGCAGAGCTCAGGCAGTGATGTAAGCGATGGGGAGTGGCTGTAATGAAGCTTCGCTTGCTCACCTGCCACTCACTCTCGCTGTGCACTGGGTTCCTAAGTTTCATGGAAGACAATTTTCCACGGATGAGGCTGGGAGGAGGTGGGGGGGGGCGGAGTTCAGGCAGTGATGCACAGCCCAGTTCCTAAACGGCCATGGACCGATACTGGGCTGTGGCCCAGGGGGTTGGGAACCGCAGGTCTCAAGGACTAACCGAATCCCTGGGGAAGAGGAGTCAGGGTGAGTCCTCGGAACACTGGGTATTTGCTGGTGCATTGGTCAGAACACAGGACCCAGGCAGAGGAAAGGGTTCTAGGACGGGGAGGGGTGATGAATCTGGATCTGTGAGCACGGGATGTCTGGCAAGATGCTCAGTTGAGAGTCACACATGAAGGTTCTGAGGGTCAGGAGAGGGGTCTGGGCAGAGGAGATAGAGAATGGCCCTGGAGGATGCCAGTGTGATTAAGACGGAAGAGGGAGAAAGAAAACGGGGGACCGTGTGGGGGGGCACAGAGGACAGGGACGGAAAGGAGGCTGTCATTCATTGACAGTCTCAGCTCAGTAGAGGCCAGGCAAGCTGGGAACTGGTAGGGTCCACTGCTCAGTACTGGGGCTTCTGCTGGAACCTCCTGGTAAGCCCCTAAGGTGCAGGCCCACCCCGGGGTCCCCAGAACCTGCCTGGGCCCCAGCACACACTCGACAGATGTGCATGGAGGAAAGAAGCAGAGGGTGGGGCCTGGGTGTGGCTGCAGCAGGTGGAGGAGCCCACTGTGGCCTCCCAGGGTCTCTCCCTGGGTCTCAGGGAGGGGAGCAGTGCCCCAGGCAGCAGACCTCTCCAGACCTGGGGGGGGAGCGATGTGGGGCGCTGTTCCGTGGGAGGGTCCGCTGGAGTCCTCTCTGGCTCAGGGACCGCCTGGGGCAGAGCAGCCTGGGGCAGAGCAGCCTGGGGCATCAGCTGAGGGACAGTGCCACCTAGTGGGCAGCAGTGCTCACGCCAGGCCTCCAGGCTCTTGTTGCCGGGTCTCTGCATCCTGCCCCAGGCCTGGAGACAGCAGTCCAGGGCTTTTGCCTGTATTAGCAGGACACCTGCAGCATCAGCTGCGGTCAGCACTGCTAACAGAGGAGGTGGACAGGTGAGAATTTTAGCCAAGATCCACCTGGCCCCACTGCTCGGGCAAACGCACAAGGTCCTGCCCTCACGCTTGCCAGCCCACAGCGGGAAAGCCTGCACTGACCGTGGTTGTGTTGCTGCTGATGTGTGTGTGTGCATGTGCGTGCGTGTGTGTGCGTGTGTGCGCGTGTGTGCGTGTGCGTGTGCGTGTGTGTGTGTGTGTGTGTGGTGTCTTGAGGCTCACACAGAAAGTAAGAGCTTGTGAAGCACCTCCAGGCACAGCCACCCCTCACCTCCTCCACTCTCAGTCCATGGAACCCTCAGGGCCTCCTGCAGCAGGGGTCTCCCCACGCGGCTCAGGCCTTGGCAGCCAGGTCAGAGGTAACCGTGCAGAAGTGGGGGGCAGTCCACAGGGCTCCCCAGCAGTGGATAACCACTCTGGCTGCCACCTTCCCAACAATTCTTCCCCAGGTCCCTCCTTGGCTCCAGGCTCAGCTCCAGGGGCCCCTCCCGAGAGACAGAAGTGTCTGTGGACCCCACCCATCCAGGAGGGCCCCGACTCCAGGGCCCGCCAGGTGGGTCACGCCCACCAGCCCACGGCTGACGCCTATGTGCCAGCAGTATTGGGGCCAGGTCAACAGCTGAGGTCACCGTGACCGTCTTCAACAACTTTGCACAGCGAATTTTTAGTCCCAACTACTGGTTCAGCTAAGCAAGACACAGTCTCTTAAAAATATTTTTTAAACTTCCCCTTATTACAAAGAAATGTACAACGTTAAAAAATTAGCCTTACAAAAATGTGTGACTTAGAGAGTGAAAGTCCCCCATATAGTCCCACCTCTGATAAAATGTGCTATTGACAGCCTGGAATAATTCCATCAGCTTTTTTTCCTATACACATATACAGTATGTGTAAGTGTGGGGGTGGGGGGCGGGGGTATGTGTCGTTTTCTATACTGACACACGGTTCTACAACTTATTTTGCTTTTTTCCATTTAAAGCATTCCACTAGAGGCTTTCCCGCCATCCCACCTCAAATTCAGGTTAACACAGTGGCCCCAGACCAAGTGGGAGGGGCCAGACTTGGTGGCTCACGCCTGTAATCTTAGCACTCTGGGAGGCGGAGGTGGGAGGATCGCTCAAGGAGTCAGGAGTTTGAGACCAGCCTGAGCAAGAGCGAGACCCCGTCTCTACTAAAAATAGAAAGAAATTAGCTGGACAACTAAAAATATATAGAAAAAATTAGCCGGGCATGGTGGTACATGCCTGTAGTCCCAGCTACTCAGGAGGCTGAGGTAGTAGGATTGCTTAAGCCCAGGAGTTTGAGGTTGCTGTGAGCTAGGCTGACACCATGGCACTCTAGCCCGGGCAACAGAGCAAGACTCTGTCTCCAAAAAAAAAAAAAAAAAAAAAACCAAGTGGGAAGAAAGTGAGTCCCCAGGGACTAAGAGCTGAGGGTTTCAGGTAGACCTGGTTCAGGGGCCAGAGGACAGGGCCCCATGCTAGAAACCAACATCTGCTCTGGGAGCGGAGACCTCTCACAAGAGATCTAGGGAGGGGGCAGGCAGATGCCACACGGAACAGGCTGTCGTGTATTGCCCGGGCACGCATGGCAGGCACACCCAGGCAGCCTGTGCAGGGAAACCTCTGTCCCTGGCGTGTCCTGGAAGATTTCTGCTGAGTTGGGTGCACAAGCCAGATCACACCCAGCATCAGAGCTTGGGAACTGGCCCCTGCACCAGGGCAGAGACCCAGGACACCCTGGAGAACAAGGGCTGGCTAATGATCCAGGCCAGGCCCCATGCACCCCCCAGCAAATGCACCCATCAGCACTCTGCTTCTGAGAACCCTCACACGTCTGAACATGCCACGGGTTGCAATATTTCGTGGCCAATAAGTCCAGCGAAGCATAAACAGAATAAAAGGAAAGGACTCTGGCGATGCTGGTCAGAATTCTGGGCCTCAGTGTCAGGTTAAGCCTTCCAGAGAGGGAGAGCCTTGCTAAGTGGCCAAGGCACGCAGAACTGTCTGGCAAGCCAGGTTTGCATGCTGGGCCTCCCCAGTAACTTGCTGTATTACGAAGCACCTTATTGCTCCTGAACCCAGTGTCCCTGCTTATTAAGTGGAATTAATACAAATAGTAGCTATCTACAACGAAATGAAATCAGTGCCTGCTACACAACAAACACTCAAATGTTACATGTTACTACGATGATTGATTGTGATCACTCAAAAAAGACATCCAGGCCTTTGGGGCATCCCTTCTGGCCACAGCCAGGACCACACCAGCCGCAGTGTGGCCTGTGCCCAGGCCAACAGTGACGGCACTGTCCTAGCACATAGAAGAGTTTCACTCTCCCTGGACAGGGTGCTAGGTGGGCAGGGGTCAGGCTGAAGGTTAAGGAAATGCAACAAGCAGAGCCTCTGAAGTTACAAGGGCCCCCAGACACCTCCATTTCTTGCCTCCTCCAGGCCTAGAAAGGGATCCCACCATCTGCCTCGTAGGGTCCTTGGCTCCCACTGGGGGAAGGAGATGGGATCAGGCAGGAGGCCCCAGAGGCTCCTGGGCTCAGCTCTGCGGTGAGAGGGAGCTTCTCCTGGTCTGCCCTGAGCCTCACGGCTCACCCAGCTAGCAGGGCTGGAGCTACACTCTCTGAAGGAACTGCAACTCAGTGCCCTGGGAAGGGCTTGGCTGGCCGCTTGGCCCTCGACTCACCCTGGTCAATGGAGTGCGGTGGCAGCTGGCTGAGCTGGCTGTTGACCACGCCTGCATAGGTGCGCAGGAACTCCTCCTCACTGGCCGTCAGCTGCAGGGGGAGAGAGCTGCGGTGAGGGGCAGCAGGCACCTGCTCCCTGAAAGGCACTAGCATTCCCAGAGGCACCTGCCCAGGCCCACTTGATCCCTGGGTGGTGCCTCCTCTGCTCCCCCGGCCTCTGTTCCTGAGATCTGATCCCTTTGGTTCCAGAGCAAGCATACCTCCCTCCCACCAGCTCCCACCCCTGAAACTCAGTCCATGGGGCCCACAGGCCTTGCCACTCGGAAGGAATCTGAGGTCAGAGTCTAGTGCAGGGCTGGTGAAAGACAGGCCCTGCCTGGAAAGCCAACGGGTGATTCCGCAGCCCTGTCCCTTTTTTTGAGAAATCCCCCGAACTAGCTTGTCTGCTGCCCTTCCGTGCAGGCCTGCTCGGTTGCCTGCCAAGAGAACACTCTTGGGGGTCAGGAAGCAGGGGCAGGAAAGGAAGGTCAGGGCCTTCAGACGCTCCCACACCCAGCCCCAGCACGGCACGGGGGTAGGAAGACGGCCCAGCAGTGCCCCCAGAACTGGACGTGCTGGGCTCTGTGCCTTGGGGGCCACGGAGCCCAGCCACAGGCCCAACAGCCCCCTCCTCAGACCACGGCTCCTCAGGAGGTGGCTGCAGTCCCCTCCGCTCTCCCCAGGGCCTGCTGCTCGACACTCACATTTGATCCCATCTTCCTCAGCATGAGCAGCACCCGGACCTTCTGCTGAATGTACATCTCCTCCGGACTCTTCCCGGGAGCTCCCTCGCGGTTCATCCCCCTGGGCCGGCTCTGGGGACTCCTGCAGGGTGAGATGCGGCATCAAGCGGGGAGGCGTCAAGATGGGATCTACTGGGACACTGACACCCACTGGGTGACCCACACCCTTCCCTAGGAGCCCCTTTCCACTGCAGGCTCATTTCTGAGAGCGTGGAGCAGGTGGCAAGTTGCCAGGTTCCTCCCCTGCCCTGCTGGTCCCAGGGACTGGGCAGCTCTGTCCCAGAGCGGGCACTGCAGGGGCTGGCCCGCCTGCCCACTGCTGCTGTGCATGGAGCTGTCAGGCCCAGGGAGGCTGAGCTGACTCAGACCCGCTAGCCAGCTCTACCTGCCAGCCACCCACCGCTAGCCTCCTGCAACAAGCCCAGGCCGTGTGGTGCATGAAGCCCCAAGTGTCCCAGGTTTTCAAAGCAAGCAACTTCCACAAGGAGCCAAAGTGACAGAAATGGAGGCAGCCTTTGGCTCGAGAACCCGTGAGATCAGTGCCCAGCCCCCAGACACCAAGACAGCTCCCTCAGCAAAAGCCCCTGATGAGTTTGAGGCCCACTCCTGGGCTGGGCTCCAAGGAGTCCCTCGATGGGGAGAGGCTGGCCCAGAGCTGTGGAGCTTGCTGCTGCCACCCTCAAAATCCCACCCCACGTGCCAGAGGGATCCTGAGGGCAGCTGGGAAGGCCAGCAGCTGTGTCCAGGGGGAACAGAGACCTGACCTGTCAAAAGTCCCCAGGAGAGAAGTCCGGAGTTTCCTCCCTCCTGGAGGAGCCGGAGGAGAGGAGGCCGGGCTTAGAGGGGCTTGGGTTACACACGGGTAACTCCTGGATGAGTCAGAAATAACGCAGCAGCTGGTGGGGTGGAGCCTTATCCGCCCTGGTGCCAAGGAGCTGCGCTGGGAGAACCAGGGAACCGGGCTGCTGGGCCAAGGACACTCCTCGCACCGTCCATCCCTCCGGGGCCAGCGAGCCCTGGACCAGCAGGCTCTCCCGGGCAGGGTGGCTCTCCACGCAAAGGGTGGACTCGGAAAGTGCCCGAGCCTGGGCAGCGGCCTTTCTCCTGTAGGTACTTATCAACCGCTCACGTCCCATACGCTAACAGGGCCCTGGCCGTACAAGTCCACACAACAGGCTGAGCGCCTGGCCAGCAGGGCTCACGCAGCAGCTGTGTGCGTGACGCGGTGCAGGTGTCTGTCCAGAGCCTTCTTTTCCACCCTAGAGCCCCAACTCCCTCACTCTGCCACCTGCTCCCCTTCCACCTCCTCTGGGGCCCACAAAAGGGCCTGGTTAGTGGCCAGCAGCTGGGAAGGAGGAGTAACCCACTGCAAGAGCAATCTCTGATGAGAGGCTCCCCACTCCGGGCACTCCCCCGGGCTGGGTGTACCCCAGGGCATGGACAGCCCTAACTTCCTGCACAGCTGAGTGGGGGCGGGGGGCTCCCTTCTGGGGTTTCACTTCTCACGTGGACCCGCACTCACTTCCTTCCACTGGGCTGCACTCCACACACCCTGCAGCGTGAACCCTGCCCCTGGCCTTGAGCACGGACGGTGTGGTCTCCACCTCTCCACCTGGGTCCCGGCTACTACATGGCCTTCCCCGTGACCCCCACTTCCTTCCTTGTCCTTTTCTCTATACAGTAGCCAGAATGATCAAAAAAAAAAAAACAAAAAAAACAGAACAGATGACTCCCTGCTTAAACCTACCTGAGAATACACTTCACAGTCCTTACCAGGACCCTGCAAAGCCCCCCATGATCAGCCCCTTCTCCTCCCTCCTCCCCTTGCTCTGCCTTCCTGGTGCCAGGTCTGTTTCTATTTTTTTTTTTTCTTTTTGTTTTGTCCCATGCTCTACCGACTGAGCCAGGTCTGTTTCTAGAACATGCCGAGAAGCTCTTTCCCCCGGCAGCCTTTGTACTGGGGGTGGGGGGAAGCTCTTTCCCCCTTGGCCTGAAACTGGCTGCTTCGTCGGGGCTTAAAGACGCCGTCCCAGGGAAGCCCTCCCCATGGCATCATTGAGCAGCGGCCCTGGCTCACTGGCCCTGCATTCTGAAAGCGCCCTGCTGGCGTACTTTCTTACTGTCTCTCTCCCTGCCCCACCGCAGGCCGGGGTCCCACGTGCTTCGCTCACCCCTGCCCTCCCAGAGCCTAGCACCTGGCAGGAGCCTGGCTGAACCCAACAGCCAGACAGCCTATGGTGTCTGAGCCTCTCCCTCTTTACAATATCCACATCCATTTAGGGCCAAATGTCACTGTGTTAAAAGAGACCAAAGTACCTAACCCAGTCTCCCATAAACAAATTTGGCTTTTCCAAAGGACTTTTATGTTCAAAGTAGTATGCCTCGGGCTATTGGGCTCTCCAAAGAACATCTGAAATGCTCCATCCATAAAGCCTTCAAGCTGACAGGGCTTTCAGGCATAAAAATCCTCCAAAGCTGTCCTAGGTCCAAGGGCTAGTTTCGGTCTGCTCTGTCCTGGTGAAAGACAGGGTGGAATACACAGGATGGCCACTAGGTGTCACCATGCACAAAGCACCAGCGTTGCAGTCCGCACCCTGCCCACCCGCGCCCTGCCCACCCCCAGCAGGCTCTCGGAGAGCTCCTGACCACCTGGTGCCAGCAGGCCAGTGCTTGGCCATTGTGGGAATCGGTCACCCCTGCTCTGTCCATTCTTATTCCAATCCTACCACTGCAAACCACGCTCCAGTCCCGGGTCCCAGGGCAAGGTCTATTCATTCACTCAGAGGGCTGGTGTCTGGTTTTTGCTGCCATGTCCCCAGGACCCAGTGGTACACAGTAGGTGCTTACTGGAGGAGCGTCCATTCTGCAGCACAGAATCATTTTACATGGGGCCTATTTTACTGGATTTTGTTCTGTCCAACAATCCTACGCTGCACACCCCGTACAGATTTGTGCCGTCCCATCATCTTTGCTGTTGCAGCCTCACTGTCCCCAGGACACCTCACACTGTGCTTACCGGGGGCTTACAACTGCCCAACCAAGGGCCTGGGTTGTCACTGGTACCTGCAAGGATCTCAAGAGCCAGGCTACTCTCACTTCAACATGTGCCCCTGGCAGAGACCATTTCTGAAACTGACTCTTCTTCCTTCTGGGAAAACTCTTGACTTGTCATCTCAAAAAGTCCTGGTCATCTAGTATCCTTGGAGCTCCAGCCGGAGCTGATTCCGCCTGCTGCCTGACAGAGAGGGGACGCCCAGGGCTGGATCCAGGGCAGAATGTGGCCAGGGGCACACGTTCCCGCCCTTCACACTCCAACCCAAGCGGACGAGAAACATCACGCCTGGTTCACCTGATTCTGTCCTGACCTGCAGTAAGGGTGTCAATGTGAACAAAATTAGTGATTGAAGAGGATAAATCATAATCAACCCAAACAACACAGACATTTCAGTCTCTGGTGTGCTACAATTTCATTAAAGTATGTTTGGGTTTGTTGCCTATACAAGCAAAGGTGCTATTAAATTTTTCATCACTCTTCTGACAAGCATCAGATTAACTTCACTTGAGAATTCTCATTCTCTCCTGTAGGGATCAAGAACTGGTCTCCATTAAAATGTTTAAATTACATAAGCTCAAACTGCAACTAATTTAGACACAATAATTATTCATCCTGTTCTTGGACCTAAGAACCAAAAGTGACAATGCTTCTCAGTTATGGTCTCTTGGCTATTCCCATAAACATCCCATCGCTTAAAAGGGGCAGCTCTTCCACTCCAAATCCTAAGAAAATTTCTCAGTGTGAGCTGCCCAAGTCAGAGATGAGCCAAAAAAAGTGAAAATGGAAAGAAACAACAGGCAACTATCAACTAGCCCAATGAATAATGAGGCAACGGGTCTGTGGTTACATACTATGCAGCAGACAAACACATGTTATGTGAAAAGTGGGTGCCATTCCAGAAAATGACATCTGATTGGGCCAAATACAATGAAGAGACCCCGAAGTACATACGTTCACTCCAGATACGGAGATGCACTCTTGCCGCACGAGTGTGTATGTGTGCGTGCATGTGTGCACACACACACACACATATACACGCTCTGCTGTTGGCCCCGGGCCTGCCTCTCTGTTGAAGGAAGCGTAACCGGCCAGGAAAGGACAGCGAGGAAGTGGCTCCCGACCACTGTGAAGCACCCACACAAAGTAAGAGCTGGCCCTGGCTTCAAAGGCCACATGCGTCCTCCAGGAGACACCCGAGGGCATCTGTAGCAAGCGCCCTCAGGTGCTACACTCCTGCCCAGCCTCTGCAGGGACCTAATCTCCACCACGTGACCTCCAGCTTTCAGCAGTTGGCCTCACTTTGGAAGAATTAGGAGGTAGTGCAGGAGGGACCCAGAGACCGAGACTGCTGAGTATTCCCTGTGCCAGTCAGAGGCTGGGAGGGTCTCTGTCCAGGAAACACAACCCATTCTGATAAAGAGCTGTGAAAGCTGGCCTCCCTTTGACGGGCACAAGTGGCCCCGAACACAAACACAAGCACCTGCACTCGTTTTATTTATAAGCTTGAAGCTAATGTTCGAACACACAGATTTATTTAAGTTAGAATATCCACTTATACCCAAGGTGGTCTTGCACCTGCTAGGAAAATATCAAATAAGCTCAGGCTGGGCCAGGCAGCCAGGTGGGTCCTTTAGGTATACAAGCCACCTCCAGCCCTGGGTTACAGCACTTGTCTTTCGTTTTGTCCATTTTTAAACACACTGTGATAAATTTTAAATGCTTCCATTTAAAAATATACATTTACGTTTTCACGATGTTTACACTGCACAAAAATACAATGTCATAGAATCATGTGATTCATAGAGTTTATATAAAATATTAATTCAGAGTCTGCACATGTCTTAGCCTAAAAGAAATCAGCAGTACCACAACATTCGCCATAGGAACCCACATAGCTGAAGAAATGAGCATCGTTAGGGTCAACGGTGAAAGGTAATGAGATGAGATAACTTCATGGTCAGCCCTTGAGCGTCGTGTCCAAGACCACCCCTAACCCCCACCCAACACTATGCTACGGCCACATTACAGGCACCCTTCCCTTGAGTCCTTACCTGCTTCTGGAAATTAACTTCAGGCAAACAGGTGCTCAACTGAGAGGGGAGGGCTGTGGCCGCGGAGAAATAGGAAGGTGCCGCCCTGTGGAGACACAGAACACAGGTCATGGGAGGAGCCGGGAGGGCCCCAGCGGCTGCAGAGTCAGAGCCAGAGCACACGCCCCAGCTGAGGGATTCACAACTGCTGGCGGGAAGCTCACGGCGCTGGGCTCTGGCGCGGTCCAGAAATACCTGTGTGTCTGGCAAGCCCGGGAACCTGCACCAACACCTCTGGATGAGGTGCTGACTGCAGCTCTGCTGGCCTGTCATTTCCGGCAGAAGCAGGTCAGATCACTTGACACCACACACCTCCTCCCCTTGGGTAAGTCACCAGGTCTAATTGACAGCCTGTGCTCCGAGACATCGTGGACCAGAATGAATCACTCTGGGACAGCTGATGGGCAAGTCCCAAACATGTACAAGATGACATCCCACCCACCAAATCTAACACGACAAGCAAGGCACAGGTAGCTTGGTACTCCGCCTCCCTCGCACTCAGTGCATTTACGTTTGTCTGTGTGCTTGGCAGACATCTGCAGTTATATATGTAAACACTACTAACACAGACATATGTCACATGCACACATAAGGCACAGTCATGCCTTACTCACAGATCTATGAGCCTGGCCACAGGTCTGCTTGCCCCCACCATGCCTCTGCCAGGAATCAAGAGAACACTGCCTCTTCTTGTGCTTCCCACATACGGTCTCATCATTGGGTCACAAGTACAGGCTCACTGAGCAAGAGCCTTGCCTGCCCAGGCCACCTCCTCCGCTGGCGTGCACGGACCACGGGCCTCTGTGTCCCCTAGAGCACCTGGCATATAACTGGGCTCCAGCTCTCAGCCCTGCGATGAGGAGAGGTCTTAGGACAGCACTCTCAGAACCGGTTCTGAGGGAGGCGCAGGACCAAGGACAGCTCGGAAACCCACTGTCTTCAATGACTTCTGCAAAGAAAGCTGCTCGCTGACCCAAGGGGCTGAGGAAAACGTGCTTTCCAGAGAAAGTGGGATTTCAAAAGCCTCCCCTGAAGTCAGACATTGCTCTAAACCTCTGAGTCTTGTACGTGTCCCTTCAACCAGTGGATGGCCCTGGGATGGAAGAGCCGTCACCCCCGACTGCCACCCCCTCCACCATCAGACTAACCCTACGGGAAGAGGCCGTTTATAGCAATTAATTGCTTTTTTATTCTGCTAGATATCAAAGCACCGAAATACCAAGGAACCCTGGGGAACTTCCCACCCAAGTCCCCACATTCCTTCAAAAAGAGATGAAAAGAGCTTTCTCCCACTTCTGAAGGCTTTAATTTCTTCAACTACCACAGCCAATTATCACTCTTGTCTACAGGGCTCAGACCTTTCAGGAGTGGACGGATCTCTGTATCACAGCTTTAAGGGAAGGGGTCAAGAGGACAGGCCCTGCCCAGGGAGGAATGGCCAACTGTTCTATTTGTTATCTTATACTCAGGTCAGTGTTCCCAGTTTACAGAAAAGGAAACTGAGGCTCAAAGTGCCTGGGGCCCCAGAACCAGCGTAAGACGGGACAGCGCCCTCTAGGAGCTAAATTCTGTTTCTGGTTCTGCTCTGCAGAGGATCCGCTGTGCACCCAGAGGCCGGTCGCTGCCCCGCTGTGCACATCATCTCACCACCTGTGAACAGGCGATCGTGACCCCGCCACGTCTGCCCACAGTGGAGACGAGATTAGGGCTTCTAGGGAATGAGGCCTGGGCAGCCACACAGGACCCCACACTTGGTTTACTGCTGTGCTGTCATTGTCCTGAAATTCCTAATAAGTTTTTGACAAGAGTCCCTGCATTGGGTCCTGCAAATTGTACAACTGGTCCAGAATGAGAAAAAGGAGGTCAAGGTGCCTCTCAAACTGCCAAGGCTCCCAAACCTTAAGCAGAAGCTACATGGATTCAAGAAGGATTTACTGAGCAGGGCATGGTGGCGCATGCCTGTAGTCCCAGCTACGAGGGAGGCTGAGGCAGGAGGATCACTTGAGACCAGGAGTTCGAGGTTACAGGGCAGTCCTTGGGGCATAATTACAGACCCAGTGGGCTCCAAGGAGGAAAAAGGAGGCGCAGGCCCTAATCTCCCTTAATGCCCTCGAGGGAGTGAGGACAGCCCTCGCCTGCAACCAGAAATCAGGAACCAACAGGAAGACAGTCTGCCCAGAGCCCTTGGACCCACATACCCAAAGCTTCTCTCCAGCCCATAACATCCAGAACAAGGTGCTCGAGCCAAGAGTCTCTGGTCACTGGTTCAGAGTCAGCTGCCCGAGAAACCCTGAGGAAGAGGAAGATGCCACAGTGTGGAGGACAGGGAGGGAACACAGAGCGCCTGCGCCAAAGGCCTCAGGGAAGTGAGCTGGGAATGGCCTCTCTTCCGTCCTTCACACTCAAATCATGCCGTGGAGACGTGGCACGGAGCAACACCAACTCAAAAAGGAGAAACACAAAGTAGTATGTAAACCAACATGCACATGGCCAAATAAACACAGGGAGGAATTCTGTGAAATGAGAACCGAGAGGGTCCCATGCAGCCAGCACACGGGGAGGGGACCCGGAGCCTGGGGTTTCCTACACGTTTCTGGCCCTACTGCCTGCCAGCCGTGGGGCTGTGGGGACATTGTTCATTCATTCCATCAGCAAGTTTATTAAGCACCTACATGTACTGGGATACATCTTTGAAAGCAGCCAAAATCCCCACATGCATCACACATACACCCAGGGAGGGGACAAGCACAAAACACACTGGAAATAAGCCATGAGTACACAAATGATGGGTAAATAATGTCCCATGGAGAAAGGAGATGGCGGATGGCGCTGTGGTAAAACCGTGCTGAGAGGAACAAGGAGTGTGGGGTGGCCGGGGTGGGCCTTCCTGTGCAAAGACTGGGGGTGGTGGGAGAGTGGGCTTGGGAGCAGAGCAGGACCAAGGCCCTGTGGGGGCCACAAGGGCGGCTGCGGACAGCACCCCAGGGGTGGACCAAAGCGGGAGAGGGAGCAGGATGCTGATCCTCAGGGCCGGCCAGGCCTCTGTGGGAGGAGGGCAGCCACTGCAAGGCTGGGAGCAGAGGCTGGTCAGACCTGGGGTCTGGCAGGGCCACCTGACTGCCGAGTGGAGAGGGAGGGGCCGCACGGTAAGAGCAGAGGCTGTGGCAGGAATCGAGGCAAATCTGCTGGTGTCCTGGGTGAAGGCAGCAGTGGCAGAAGTGTGAGGGGTGCGAGGTGGCCAGGGGACACGAGGTGCAGGCAACAGTGGGAATGCCAGGGAGCACACTGTGAGTGTCAGAGGGGGCAACGGTGGCTCCCAGGTTTTAGGGCTAAAGGTCGGCGTTCCTATCAACTGAGATGGGGGAGACGCAAGTGGAGCAGTTTGGGGGACAATCAGGAGTTGGATTTTAGGCAGTTTAGACCCCTTCCCGTCTCTAAGCCTTGGTTTCCTCAGCTGTAGGATGGGAGTGATATGGGTATTCACATCAAGGGCGGGCTGTGAAAATTGGGCAACATATAAAGAAAGCACTTGGTTCTTTCCCATGGATGGTTAAAAAAAAAAATAAAGAAAGAAAGAAAGCACTTGGCACAGTGCCTGGTATACAGCAAGCACTCAGTAAATGCTAGTTACTGTTCCGAATAACAGAATGAGATGTAAGTAAATAATTTTTGTTACAAGAGTGGGGAGAGGAGTAAAAATAAACAGGAAGAAGTCAAAGGCTGGCAGCACCCCCAGCCCTTCTGCTCCCTTCAGCCCCACATGGCTCAGAGGAGCCACAGGGAGGAGCTGTGGGGGGACCTCACTTCCCTGTCCACGTGCTGCCCCATACAATCCTCAGTGGGGGGCTGTCCTGCACATTGTGGATGTTTAGCAGCACCCCGGCCTCTACCCACGGGGTACCAGTGGCACCTCCCCTCCAGTTGTGACAATCAAAAATGTCTTCTGACATTGCCACATGTCCCTGGGGGACAAAATCAGCCCCAGCTGAGAACACTGCTTTAAGAAAAGAGCTGTTATTTACCATGCACTGTTCTCGGCTCTCAGGTAAGTGAATCAGTCAGTCTTTCCACAAACATCCCCAAGCCTTTACAAATGAGCACACCGTGGCGCCGGGAGGTGACGTAACTCACCTGCGGTCACCCAGCTAGTCAATACTGGAGCAGGATTCGAACCCAGGCTGCCCAGGCTCTTAGCCACCCCACCCTATTGCTCTCCAGTACACAAGCAGATGGATAAAAAGTCACTCCGAGCCAGTGGAGACCTGACATGCAGCTCCCGCTAGCGTCCGGTGCCAGGCAGCACCTCCAGTCCTCCAGCGACATCAACAATGGGAGTGCCAGAGAGAATTTCCACGCGCTCACTCTCGGTAATTAAACCGCAACAACCTCCCAGGCTCTCGGGCCTCAGGAGCAACCACCTTAATTAACAGATTCCACACTGCAGCCTCCTCCATCCAGAGCCAAGCTCCGCATTCTTGAATGGCGCTCCACCAGCGGGGCACGAACAAAACAGTTCTCCTAATGATGGCTCTGGTGAGTCAGGGAGTTTGCAGGACGCAGCACCATTTTTAGGGGATGACCTTGGGATAAGGAATTTGTCCTGAGGTCGCCAACGCAAATTTAAGCCTGATCCGAAGCTCCTTCCTGCTCCATGAAGCCAGGCGACATTGCAGAACAACAATGATAATTATTGTTGTTGCTGCAGCATTTTTCCGAGGGCCAGGCATAGAGTCAGGCACGTTCGGTACGTTGTCTCGTTTAATTTTAGTCCTCACAAGCCTGCAAGGTAGGAGTTATTCCCATTTTATAGATGACACAGCTGAGGCTCGGAGAAGGTAAGTAACCTGCCCCAGGCCACGGAGCTCGTACGTGGCAGAGCCTGGATCTGAAGCCAGGCTTCCCTCCATCCTACCGGCCCCTTCTGGCTTGGAAGCTGATAGAAGCCTTGTCCATTTTAACCGAAATTAAAATAAAAATCTGCCTTACAGGAAAAAAAAAAAGCCAGAGCCTAACCTGCTACCAACTGTAGATCAATCGTAAAATGAGGCTTACAACTATTATCTAGCAATAAAAATTAATTAGTAAATTAAGCTAAAAAGACAGTAAGGCAGAACAACCACAGTCCTTGTCGGGATCCAGGCTGGAGGAGGGAGACACCATAAAGGTTATTACTGGGCAGTTGGGGAAAATCTAACAGCGAGTATTTGTGAGATGAGAGTTTTGCATCAACGTTAGTATGTATAGAGTGTGATGATTATACGTGGTTATGCTGGAAAACATTCTGGTGCTTAAGAGATACAGACTGAAGTATTTAAGGATGAAATCTCTCAATGCTTGCAACGTGCTCCCAAATGGTCCAGATAAAAGCATGTGTGTGCGCGTGTGTGTGTGTGTGTGTGTGTATGTGTGCACGCGCACGAGCGTGTGTAGAGACAGCTCTTGAGCAAATATGGCAAAGTGTTAACACTGGTGAATCAGGGAAAGGGCATATAGGTATTTGCTTTACTATTTCAACTTTTCTGTGTATTTGAAATCTAAATTAAAAATTGGGAAAACATTAAAAAGCCACTTAGAAACAGTAACAAAAGGCCACAGGGAGCGGCCTGTGGTTGCCTTCCGAAGGCCCCTCCATCAGGGGAGCCCGGCTGCATCCCAGCCTGGCCTGGCCCCTGCTCCTGCGGCCAGGCTCCTCCAGCGGGAGCAGCGGGAAGCCCAAACGCAGGAGGGCCCTTCTGGCCACAGGGCTGTTGGCGTGGGGGTGATTCCCGAACTCTCCACAGTTTGCCCTCCTCACACTCCAACCTCAGAGCTGCCCCTTCACAGCAATGACGCTCACTCTTTTCCAGGTGCGGAGCACTCTGATGAAGGTACTTCGGTGAAGATTCTGGAAGCATTTAAGTCAAATCCACCTGACCTGACTCAAAACAGCCCCTCGATGATCAGAACGTGACGCTGTGTCCGGCTGACCTGACTGCTGCGGAAGGAGGCGTCTGGAAGCACCCAAAGCCCCTGGGGGGCCGTGCATCCCCCTTCCTGTGAGTGGCTTCCTGCTCAGAGCAAGCCCTGCAGGCCACCAGCGGTGTGTCACACAGACCAAAGGGCTCGTGGACAGGCACAAACCTGCCTGGAGACGGCTTCCCCAGGACCTATGCGCTGGACAGGAAGTGAGAAGAAAGGCCCCTTCCATTCCGCCACGTGCAGAGAGACAGGTGGTCAGACCCGACCTTACCCTCATGTTCCCTCCACAGTGGTGACTCTCAAAGGGGGTGACTTTGCACCCCCCCCCCAGCAGACATGAGGCAATGTCTGGCCATATCTGGAGACATTTCTGATCATCATGAAGAGGATGCTACTGGGGGAGGGGCCAGGAATCAGTGCCCACCACCAAGAACTCTCCAGCCCTTGTATCCACAGTGCTGAGGGGGAGAAGCCCTGTTCAGTGGCCTCCTTCAACACCTCTGGGCCTTTGCATCTGCCATTCCTTCTGCCTGCAAGGTCCTTGCCTCCCTGATTCATGAGACCAAGCCCTACTGACTGTCCTCTGCTCCGTGGACACCTTCTCTGGGCTGCCTGAGGCCTGTGTTTACACACCTGCCTGCATTTCCTCCTTTTCACATCACTGCCCTGGATGTCTGAGTACCTGTTTCCACCACCAGACTGGAAGCTCTCAGGGCAGACCAGAGGACGGCTTTGAGGCTCTTCTAGGCCCCAGGCCTTATTCTCAGAGACATATTAAAATGGGCCCACATCTCTTATTAAATGTCATCCTCATATAACTCACAAGAATAGAGGAAGCTGATGCATTTTTTTCCGGGTCCCCAATATTTTTGTGACCTTGGAAAAGCTTGTAGCGGGTGGGGAACCTGAGGTCTTGGGCCACATGTGGTCTTCTGGGTCCCGGAGTGCAGCCTTTTGCCAGAATCCGGATTTTACAGAACAAATCCTTTTAATAAAGTGCCAGCCACATGTGGGGCTCCACGAGTGGTTAAGTGAATGAACAGAGTTGAGGAGCTGGGGTTAGCTTCACTTGGGAACCACGAAGGAAGCCCCTCAGCCTTTGAATGTCCTCACCTCGGATGATCCTTAGACATCAAGGAATCGGAGGAGCCTGTGTGTGTAGACAATGTTCACAAAACTGGATTGGCATAAGGCATCTGTTTAGATCCCTGGTTTAAAATAGTTAACCTTGTTTTTCTGGCCCAGTTGGTAGGAAAAGTCACCCAGAACTCGCTGTCTCTTGTGGCCCTGAACTGAGTGAAACCCACCTTCTCACAGCCAGGCCACAGCACCCGGCAAGCTGCTCCGACAGCCTCTGCGGCTCAGCGGAGGGGGGCGCAGACAGGAAGGGACCTGGAGCCCGAGGAAGCTTCCCTGACTGCAGCAGAACACTGGGATCCTGGGCCATGTCCCACAGTGCTGACCAAGGGGACACGCGGGTGGAGGCTTTATCTCCGCACAGTAGGGAAATAAGGAGAGAAGGAAAGAAAGGCATCGTTTGGCTTAATTTAAAAGGAGATTCTTTTTTCTTCCCAGGGAACAGCAGGAGCCCTGAAACCTGGCCAAGTTAGAGCTCGAGACCTGAAGTCAGGAACCAGCACGCCTACGAAACCCAGCTACGGATCTTCCTCTAATTCAGTCTGACTCATGACCTTCAGCCTCTGGCAGGTTCCAGAGGGGTTGGTAATGCAGAATCCAGAGCCCTTGTCTATTTATAAGCCGATGCAAGGGCTGGAATCCTCAGCTCTCCAGTGGGTGCAGGCGCCCCCTCACCCCCGGGCGTGAGGCCTCCCAGGCTGACTGACCTTCCCCAGGGGCTGTGCACCTGGCAGGAAGCTTCCTGAGCAAGGGCAGCAAAAGATCCCCCATGCGAGCTGGGGGCAGAAGGAGCCTTTTTCTCTCCCGGGTACCAGACAGGCTCCAGTGAGCTGACAGAGCCCCTGAAAGGAAACCTCAATTTGCCTTCGGGTCAGTCTTCTTACAGACTAGCGGCGAAGTCAACTTTAGGCCGAAGGAACCATTTCCAGCCAGGTAGTCCCAGGGAAGGAGCCTGGCCCAGAGGTTCTGCCCAGCTTGGGGCACCTCCAGAGAGCGAGACCAGAATGGAAATTTCAACCCATGCAAGTTCTATTAACCCTGCTGCCGACAGCAATGTCAGCTCTTGCAGGGTTACCTTTAAAATTTTAATTAAATTGGGAAATGTAAAAAGTATTTTAAAGAGGAAGCAGTGAAAAAACTGACACAGTGCTATTTGTTTATCAGGCGGAGGTCGTTCAAATTTCTATACAAACTGTATAAGGTCCCTTTGCCCAGAACCATATTGACCATGTTCGGGCCACTCCACCTCCCAGGCACAAGCCTCACCCTCAGCAGTGCCTGGGCGTGCCCTGAGGGTCGCCCCAGACACCCAGGAGGGGCTGGCCTGCTCGACACCCCCCCCACTCCCAGGCCCTCTCCCTTTGCCCCACACCCCTGCACTGCTTCCCCTCATTAGTCTCCTATAATTGGTTCAAATAAACAAGCTTCCTGAACTGAGTTCACTGCATCCCCTCAGAAGCCCAGCGCTGGGAAAGCCTCCCGCTTCCTGGTGGGAGGACTGGGTCATTAAGTCAATCTGGTCGCCTGAAGGATAGGGGCTCCATCCCCCGAGTCGTGCCCCTACTCCAGGCGGCCCCTTTGTCACTGCCCAGCTTTGGGGATGGCCATCTCCAGACCCAGCACCTTCAGGCCCAGGAGCAGCCTCTTGGGTGAAACTCCTTTCAATCAAACTCTTCAGAAAATGAGTCTTAAGGCCACTGCCTGTTTCCAATAGGCTCTCAGCATGCAGGTATGTGCTAATTTGCATAAAAATACAGGTGAGTCTATTTACCTCGAAAACATACCCATCTGTGCTACGGACTGCAGGGACTCATGACCCCACACTCCCATGAGCCGCACTGTTTGTTTGGGTAACTGCCTTCGGGCTCCTTAGAACAAAACATAATCCAAGGAAGGAGGAAACCTCCCCCAAGAGGCTGCTGAGGACTCAGTTTCCTTCCTCCCCAAATGTTCAACAAGCTGATAATCGAAATCAAGAATGTTTTAAACAAAGACCCCTTCAGGATCTCCCATGCGTTTATTCCATTAACTTGCTGGGGGAAATGGTGTCAGGATGAAAACTGCTGCTGGGACTCAAGGCCTTCTCCAGTCTGGAGGCAGGGACAGTGGCCGCCGGAGCTGAAGGGAGGGAAGATAAGGAAAAACGCACTTGCCCAAGGAGGCGAGGAGAGGGTGGAACACAGCACCTGATACAGCAGGAGTCCATCCACAGCCCCCTGGAGGGTTTGCTCAAGGCTGAGGCCACCATGGAAAAGCTCAGGAGAGCGGACAGGAACAGGTGTAAAGGCTACAGGAAAGAAACCGTCCCCATTCCCAACGGATGCAGGCACAAACGCCCAGAACTGGGCACACCCTGGTATTCCAGTTCAGGAGCCAAACCCCATCACCCATTTGTAACGACATCCCTCATTCCCAAAGCCACAAAACCATTAGTCACCACACCACAGAAAGGGGGCAGAAGCTTCTGGCACAATTGGCCTGTCACGAGCTCCCCTGGCCAAAAGACTCCTGGTTTTCCAAGCCAACGACTCACCCAAGACAGTCACATTTCACAAAATAAAACCCAGGAGTCTTTTCACAACCCCATACCCACAGAATGCAAGCAGATTCAACCTCTTGCAAAAGCTCTCAGCTGAGAGGAAAAACCTTGTATCAAGGTTCACTGAGAGAGAGGTTAATTACAAATTAGTCTGATGATATTTCTGAGGAATAAGACTTTGTTTAAATCCCAGAGAACTAAACTTCCTTGCAAATTCACTTGGCACACAAAATGCAATGTTAAAAAAAAAAAAAATACAGACACCAACACACAGAAGAAAGCATGCTAGTTCTTACCTGCTTCTAGAAAAGTCATTTAAGTCTGCCAGAAAGATATTTCATCATAAAAAACTTCCAAGTTCAAGAAAAGAATAACTCACCCAAAAAAGACGTCCCTAAGAAAAGGGAAACGGATGATAGTACACCTGTTAAAGGGGGAAGAGACCAGAAAGCCGGGACAATAACCCAGCCAAGCCAGGCTAAGGCAAGGGACCTGCAACCAAAATAAACTCCAGATGGAAGAAAGTTAAGGGGTTTTTTTCCTGCTCACCTTTTTATTTTGAAAAATTCCAAAGCCAGGGGTCTGAGGAGGTATGTAGCTTGATGGCCGGGTCGAGGGGTCGTCAAAAATGAAGAAAGAAAATCCTCCAGACGATGACAATAACAATTGCTGCTAACGTCACAAAAAGTAAACTTTATGTGCCTTCCTATGGAAGCATACAACGCCACCTAGGAAGTGTTCTTGCCAAAACACCAAATCAAACCAGACTGAATATCTAGCCCTAACACCCAGATTACAGGAAGTGCAGGGAACAGAGGAACTTATTAAACACCACCACGGGGATGTAATCAGCAAAATCCAGACTGTGGAGGACAAATGACCTGGTTTCAGTAAGTAAAATAAAAAAAGAAAGAAAGAAAAATTCCAAAGCCATAGAAGAGCTAAAAGAATAATACAATGAACATCCAAATACCTTGCCCCTAGAGTCCCGCTGCTAACATTTTACTATACATGTCTTATGCCTCTCTGTGTTGTGGGTATATATGGGGGTGTGCACACTTCTTTTCCTGAACCATTTGCAAGTTAGTTGCAGGTATCACGACACTTTGCTAAGTGACTCATCACAGATCTCCTAAGGCCATTCTCCTATATAACCATAATGCCATTATCGCCCCCAGGAATTTAACATTGACCTCCTAGTATCTCTGATATACAGCCCATTTCCAAATTTCCCCAATTTCCCTCCTCCCAATTTGGGCTTTACTGGTTTTTAATCCAAGATTGGATCAAGGATCTCAATTTCATTTAGTTCCCATGCTCTTTAACCTCCTTAAAGTGGTTCACCAGCTTTTCTTTGTTTATCATGACATTAACATTTTTTAGAGTCTAGGACCATTCTCTTTAGGGTGTCCCACAATCTGGATTTGTCCAATTGTTCCTTATAATTAAATCAAGGTTAAGCATTTTGGCAAGAAACTACCATAGCTGAGGTTATCAATATTCCACTGGAAGTGCTACCTTAGTTATTGATCAAAGTTTTAAATGGATAAAATTGACAGTTAATATCTTAGAAGAAAACACAAGAAAAGAAAACACTAGGAGAAGAAAATAACATAAAATGAAACCTAGAAGTCATAAAAGATTTAAAAATCTGATTACACAAAAATCAAAACTCTGCATGGAGTTTTGAAAAAAGAATAAGAATCAAAGAAAAAAGAATCAAGAATCAAGAAAAAAGAATATAATCAAAAGAACAGTAACAAATTGGGAGAAATATGTGTAGCACATATCACAGCCATAGGACAAACTTCCTTAATATATAAAGAGCACCTATAGATCAATAAGAAAAGGACTGCCAACCCAAGAAAGAAATGGGCGAAGTACACACAGTTCTCCCTCAGTATCCATGGAGGACTGATTGCAGGACTCCCCTCAGACACCAAACTCAATGGATACCCAAATCCCTACAAAACGGTGTAGTATTTGCATATAACCTAGGCACATCCTCCCACATACTTTAAATCACCTCTAAATTATCTATAGTATCTAATACAACGTAAACAGTTGCTATGCTGTATTGGTTCTTTAAATTTGTATTTTTTTTTATTGTTGTAGTGTTATTTTCTGTTCTTTCAAAATATTTCCACGATCAGTTGAATCCCCAAGGATGCAGGACCCAAGGATACGGAGGGCCAACTGTAATAGATTGTTCATAAATGGCTCCTTTTGTTTGTTTTTTTTTGAGACAGGAGTCTTGCTGTATCACCCAGGCTGGTCTCAAACTCCTGGCCTCAAATAATCCTCCCACATCAGGCTCCTGAGTAGCTGGAGCTACAGGTGTGAGCCACTGTATTTGGCTAATAAATAACTCTCAAAGATATGAAATGATGTTGTACTTCTTCATAAGGAAAATGCAAATTAAAACTAATGATATACCACCTCTCACCTATCAGATTGGCAACAGTCAAAATATGGGGAAAATAGGTATTCTTTTTTTTTTTTTTTAACACAGAGTCTTGCTTTGTCACCCTGGCTAGAGTACAGTGGCATCATCATACCTCACTGCAACCTCAAATTCCTGGGCTCAGGTGATCCTCCTGCCTCAGCCTCTTGAGTAGCTGGGACTACATGTGCATGCCACCATGCCGGCTAATTTTTTCTATTTTTAGTAGAGACAGAGTCTTGCTTTTGCTCAGGCTGGTCTCAAACTCCTGAGCTCAAGTGATCCTCCTGCCTCAACCTCCCAGAGTGCTAGGATTACAGGTATGAGCCACTGTGATCAGCAAGGTATTCTTATATAATGTTAGTGGGCATATAAAATGTTACTATCTCCATGGGGGGCAATTTGGCAATACTAAAATTTTAAACATTTGTACCCTTTGCCCTATAGTAGTAATAAGAGACAGAAAAATGTTTGCCATTTAGGGATTGGTTAAAAAAAATTTTTTTAATTAAAATATACCCAATCAATAGAATGCCATGGAACCATTAAAATGAGTGAGGTGGTTCTAAATGACCTTAGACAAGTTACTTAACCTTTCTGTGCCCCAATTTACTCATCTTCAAACTGTGGACAATAAAAGTACTTACTTAATTCATGGGATTATTGTGGGAGTAAATGAATTAACATAAGTAAGAAAGCACTTATAGCAACACCCAACCCACAGTAAGTGTTCAAGAGGTATTAGCTAGGCCAGGTACGGTGGCTCATACCTGTAACCCTAGCATTCTGAAAGGCCAAGGTGGGAAGATTGCTTGAGCTCAGGAGTTTGAGACCAGTCTGAGCAAGAGCGAGACCTCATCTCTACTAAAAATAGCAAAAATTAGCCAGGCATCATGGCACATGCCCGTAGTCCCAGCTACTGGGGAGGCTGAGGCAGGAGGATCGCCTGAGCCCAGGAGTTTGAGGTTGCTGTGAGCTATGATGATGCCGCTGCACTCTACCCAGGGTGACAGAGCAAGACTGTTTAAAAACAAAAAAGAGGTATTAGCCAAATGACAACAATGATGACAGTGATGGATGGTATGTAATGAGTTAAGTGAACTCAGTTAAGTGAAAAAAGTACAATGCAGAACACTGTACACTACATTGTTAAAAAATATATATCATATTAATATATGTGTGCAGTCAGGTATGTGTACATTGTGCCTATATAAGTGTACAGTGTCTCTGGTTAAGACATAAAAGACTTGGTTAAAAGCAGTCACTTTGGGTAAGGGGAACAGAGTGGCTGTGAATCTAGGAAGGGATGAAGACTTAGTTTTCACCGTATAGCCTTTTCAATTTTATACTGTATCTATTATCTACCAAAAAAAAATGGCCAGGTGCAGTAGCTCATGCCTGTAAGCCCAGCACTTTGGGAGGCCAAGGTGGGAGGATCTCTTGAGACCAGGAGTTTGAGACCAGCCTGGGCAACATAGCAAGATTCTGTCTCTACAAAAAACGTTAAAAATTAGCCGGGTATGGAAACATGTGCCTGAAGTCCTAGCTACTTGGGAGGCTGAGATGGGAGGATCTCTTGAGGCCAGGAGTTCAAGGCTGCAGTGAGCTATGATTGTGCCACTGCACTCCACCCTGTTGACAGAGTGAGACCCCTATTTCTAAGAATTAAAAAAAAATGATGTTTTTGAAAGGAAGTAGACTGGGTTCAGATCAGAATAAAAGAACACTCTTCGTCCGGGTGGTCCTGCCAGGCCAGTGCAGTGTCAATGTTGAGGACTTCAGTCTCCACCACCACAACGCATGAGCCTAAGAGACCTTCCTCTTCAGAGGAGACCAGGGAGAGTGGGCAGGCAACACCTACAGCAAACGCAAGGCAGATGGGCACATGTGACCCTCCTGGTGGCAGTGGCAGTGGCAGCAACCACCCCAGGAGGGAGGAAGGACCCCGGACCCTGCACTGTTTTGGTTGAGTGTGCTCCACTGCGCCCCACCACAAGCTCCAGAAGGCTGCTCCATGCAAGGAAAGCAGAACCAGTGGCCTAGAGCAGAGGTCCCCAACCCTTTGGCACCTGGGACTCGTTTCATGGAAGACAATTTTTCCACGGGGAGCAGGGAGAAATGGGGAGTGGCTGTAAATATAGATGAAGCTTCACTTGCTCGCTCATGCACCTGCTGCTCACCTCCTGGACAGGGGGCTGGGGACTGCAGGCCTAGAGAGACACCCCCATAGCTGGCTTGCTTCCTGTAAACCCCACCATGCCCTCCTAAAAAAATCACTGGCCCCCCATCTTCCTACAACTCCAGTGATTGGCCAGAAGGAAGCCATGAGGCCCTCAAGGCTGCAGGGGTTACAGAGGGGACCCTCTGCCTCAGTCCAGAAGCCAACAGTGGAGCACACAGTCAGGAACAGTGTCCACGCAGCTGAGCCAGAGTTGACCTTGGCAGTTACCACCTTTTGCTCCCTCCTTTGTAAATAAAACATTCACGGGCTCAGAACCACCACTTCACCAGCTTAAAGTCCTAGCAGTAGTTACAGCTTCATGTATTTAAATCAGTCCCCACCACACACACACACACACACACACACACACAAAAGAGAAATATAAACTTACAATGGAAAATCATCACAATGTTCTCTACCTGGAGAGAACAGAAGAAACCTAGAAGGCCCCAAACACATCTTATTTCATACTCCCGCAGCAGACTATTTGGCAAGGGTGAGGGTGAGGGTGGGTGTCTGAGGCCTTGGTCTGGGCAGGGAGGTGGAGGCTAAAGCCTCTCCTTGGATTCTGGTCCATGGTTTGCCTGCTGGTTTAGCAGGAAGAACAGGGTGGGGCCCACATTGTGAGAGGTGTTTGATCCACAAGGGACCCTGATCTCCGCAGGAAGCCCTGCTGGCAGAATCCAGGATTTTAGAATGACAAGGCGGTAACTTCATCTCCCTGGGGTTGTTATTCAGTTCAGGGACACGGACCATGGGATTCCAGCAGCAGGAAACATGTGGGTTGGATACTTGGGCGATACTCAGGCCTGAAAAAACCTTAATTGGAGCTGTTCTCAAAGCCTCCTACCAGCTCTCCTCGTGGGAGGGGATATGGAAGTGGGTCACATTCTCCAGCTGAAACGGCTTCGCTGCAGGCTCCACCACACTTGAAGATGTCCAGGTGCACTGAGTGACCTGGTCTCGCTGTGCGGGCCATGCCCTCCTAATCAGACGCTGGGCGGAGCTGCCCCACCCCCCAGACTGAGGGGGCAGCTGATTAGCACCAGGAGGGCTATGCTGCGTGACATGTCAGGGGCTGGTGAAAATATTAATAACATCGCCCAGGGACATGCCATGCTGTCCCGGCACCTTCCGCTCACTCCGAATGTGGGTTGCTGCCTCTGCCAGCCCTTTGCCCTCTCCACCCCAGCCCTGGCTGGAGGGAGAGAGGAAGAACACTGTGTGCTTTCGCATGAACTGCTGGCCCTCCTCGACCTTGGTCTTTGAAGAGACCTGGAGGCCTGCTGCTGGGCAGATCAGGGAAGGAAAAAACCCTGCCCCCGCCCATCTGCATACATTGACCCAAGGTGACGGCCTGAGGACATAGCTGTTCACAGCACCAGTTTCTTCAGGAACCTATGGGCACACCGAGAGCCCGCCTGCCACCATATGCCTCCTTCCCAAAGTTGGCAGGGAGAGCCGTGTTGGGCAGGAAGAGAATTCCAGAGAGACAAGGTCTGGCAGCTGTTACATAAGTAAGGCACTGGGTTGGTGACATAACTTCAAAATCCAGTCCCCCAAGCAAAAACTTTGTAAAGAGACCCTCAGTGTAATCATTCCTCACTGATTTGAACTCAAGGAACAGTCAAAGGGTTAAGGCTCTGAGTGGGAATGGCGTTCCTGCAACCACAACTGCCAAGGTGCCCACACCATGCGCAGCTTTCCTCATGTGTGACGCAGAAGGGCTCTAATCTATCAGCTCATCCCTGGCTCTTCTGGGAAGCCAACACAGCCCTCTCCTTCATGCAGGTAACCACTGGGGCTGACGTGGACATCCGGAAATTATATACTGACTCTCCTGAGCATTCAAAACACTCACCAAATCATTCTTTCTTCAGCCACATGACCCCAGCTATATAATATGCCTCCTGGCCCTAGACTATGAGCTTCATATGGGGAAGAGCTATTTTTACCCTGCTAACCACAGTACTCCCAGTACCTGCAATTGTGCCCATACGGTAGTAAAGCCTCAATGAATAGTTATTAAATGAATCAACGCATCATTCAGTGCATCATTCAAAAGGAGGGAAGGAAGGAAGGAGGAATGGAAGATAACCACGCCCACTTTTTGGTACCTCTGTGTTCCAGTCTTATATTATAAAGGACATCAGAGCCAGGATTAGAAACCAAGCCCTTTAACTAACCCTCTTGGCCCTGCCATCGGTGTCCTCAATCGTGTGATGACGCACAGCTGCTTACAGAAGCTGACATAGTACAGCACAACCATGAACACCAGAGACACATTCGTGGCCTTCAATCCTTAAGAAACTTCAGAGGTGGGGAAAGAATGTTTTGATCCAGCTAAGCCCACCACGGAAGGACACCCTACCCTCTGGGGACTGCTGCCTTCTTTTTAACGAGGCTTCGTGGAGGACCAGGGCATAACAGGTCTCTAATAACTGAGTGTAACAACAGTGGGTGCTCAGTTCCCTTTCATAAGAGAAGTTCAAAAGCACTTTGGCTCAAACATCATAATGCCCCTGGGAACTGTGAAGGCACAAGTATCATTATCCCCATTTACAGGCAGGGAAAGTAAGGCAAAGGGAGGTTAATTAGCTTGCCCAAGGTCAGAAAAGACAGGGAAAGGGTCTAGGATTCAAACTCTTTGGAGCAGCCAGTGCGCTAACTCTGACTACCCTAAAGAATGTCACCTACACTGGGCCGAGTGTAGCTTTTTTCCTTCTCTATAGTTTCAGCTGATAAACAATATATAACATGGTGCTCAGAGCTTCTCTTCAGCCCTACTGCCTGGGTTTGAATTCCAGCTCTGTCCTTGACAAGCTGGATCTCAAACACATTACTTAACCTTTCTAGGCCTAAGCTTCGAAATATGTAAAATGGTGATAAGTACGCATCTCAGAAACTACAGTGAAGATTAAATGAGACAGTGTATGTAAAATGCCACTACCATTCATTTCCTCCTTTTCTAAATGAGCACGTACCACTCCCATAATAAGAAAACCAGTTAAATGAAAAAAAGGTTGCACCCACTCTGCTTAGTTTTTATGAGGCTAGAGGTGACATATGACTAAAAGGCATTTCGGGTTCTGCCAGTGAAATGCCCCAGGACCCTGAAAGTGACTTGCAACACAAAAGTCCTATTTGATTCCCACGTTGGCCTTTCAAGGTTAGCAGAGAAAGTGGCATCTTGGACAAAAACTGATGATGGGATGTCTGGGTGAGGATCTGAAAAGCCGGCCAAATGCACCCAGTCTAAAGAGACCAATTCTGGATTCCTGGTGAGCTGAGCCCTTGGGTTTGAAATGCCATTTCTCTGAGTGCTCTGCTGAGCTTCCCAATTCCACTCAGCCCAGAACAAAGAGAGCCAATGCTTTCTAGGTTCCACCATGTTGCTGATCAAGTGGCCAAACAGGAGGTGTTCAGAGGTGACAGTGTGGTCTGGTGACAGTTGGCAGGAAACTGGAAGAGAAGTGGGGGTGAAGGAGGGAAAGCTGCCAATCAGTCTTGGAACATCTCCAACAAAGAGATTCTGATATGCATGTGTGTGTGCACCTTTGATGCACATATGAAGAACAGCAGCAAAACTCCAAGGTTACTTAAGAGTCACTGACAAGATAAGAAGCTTTAACTCATGCAGAGAGCACAGAACATGGATATCCCACTGCAGAGGACAAGATGCTAAGTGCTGACAACACTCCTTCATTCAACTCGGGAAATGTCTGCTGATGACTTAGGGACTCAGGGAGAAAAGAAAGCTCAATGGACTCTGCAGGACACACAGACACACACCCCAGGACCTTCGTCACCCTAGCTGATGGTTTCCAACTCTGCTGGGTACCCAGGCCAGAGAAATGAGGGACCTGATGGCAAGAAAGTCAACACTGCTAGCTTGCTGGCCTCCAAGACCCTTCCAGGACTAGGACAGCCCATTCCAACTGCTCTTTCTATCATCCTGTTCTTTCTCTTAGTATGGATTCAAATATTCCCTGAGACCCTAAGGAAAAGTTCCCATGCAGTGACTTCCACTGGTCAGAAATTAAGAGTAAAATCGACACTCCTAACCATGGCCCCAGACCCATGCCGCAACCTTGCTCACCAGCCCCTCTGGGCTTATGGCTTTTTCTGTCCTCTGTGACCATGAAGCTGTCCCTCTGGATCATTATCCAGGTGTCCTTTCAAAAGTCACCTCCTCAGAGCTAGCTCAAGTTATGACCCTAACCCTCATCGCAGCCACTCTCCATCTCATTGCCCCATTTCATTCTCCCGTATCTTTTCACCATCCTACGTTCTTCTGTTCACTTGTTTGTTTACTATCTGTCTCTCCCACTAGAAGATAAACTTCATTAGACCATGCATCTTGGTGATCTTGTTCTTGGCTACATCCCTAGCACCTACAATAGAGCCTAGCACATAGGTGCTCAATAAGTCATTCAATTCAACAAGTATTTTCTGAGTACCTACAGAGTTTAAGCACTAGACTGTAACAACAGACAAAAAAGACAAAACATCTGCCTCAAAAACCTTAAATTCTGGCAGGAGATAAGAAGCAGATAAATAAATAAAGGTAAAATAATATTAATAGTTAATACTTCAACTAAGCACATACTAAGTGCTAGGTGCTGTTCTGAGCATCTAACAGGAACTAATTAATTTAATCCTCCCAGCAACTCCATGAGGGAAGTATCATTACTGTACAAATGGGGAAACTGAGACATGAAGAGGTTAAGGTACCTGCTGCCACATAGCTCATGATGGCAGAACCAAGAGATCCAAACCCAGATAGTCTTGGTACAAAGTCCACTCTCTGATTAAGAGCTACACTTCATATTTGCTGAGTGTCGAATAACTACTCGGTCAGCACCCTCTGCAGCTGTTCCCTGCAGGCAGGGCTGGAGAGAGAGCAGACCCATCAAGTATGGGCTGCCCTGTCCTGTAAGCGCAGTGAACAAGAGAATGCAGGGCTTACCACTGTGTCACACCCCACATGAGGATTCTGCAAGGAAGCATGGTCTGACGAAAAGACAGGGACAGGGTCAGGAGTCCTGGGTTCTAGTTTTAGGTGCTATGAGATACCAGGTAAGTCAATCAATACTTGATGAGTCTACTCTGTGCAGGGCACCGATCTAGACACTGCGAGGTATGCAAAGATGAATCCAATAGAGATCCTGGCCTCAGAAAGCTTAGAGTCACACACTTGCACATAGAGCTGAAACAGAGGGAGAAAGTGACAGGCACCACAAGAAAATGTATAAACTGCTATGAGACTTCAAAGGAGTTACGCAGCTTGAAGGGCCACAGGCACCCAATCATAAAAGAGGGGGCTGGCTTATGTAACCCCCCAGGTCCTCTCATTCTGACATGTTCTGACAGCACAGATTTGGAGGAGCACAGAGACCAAATTTTATTCGGGCTAACAGCTCAAGTTCATTGAGTTGTTCTCCCACCTACCATGAAAACAGTCTCACTTTCTTTGTGCAACATCTTACAACAGAGGCAGGACAATAATGCTCCTGTTTAAATAATGCCCCAGATGCGGGAAAGAAGCCCAGTGTGTTCTGCCCTCCTCTACTTCTAACTGGTTTTTAAACCCACAAACTCTTTGCAATCAAGGAGGAAGGGACCTATTCTGTAAGCACGTTGTTATAACCCAGAGACTGCTATGAGTTAAATCATAAAATCCACTACACTGTAAGCTCAAGGACAAGCATCTTACCTTATTCATGTCATATTCCTAGACGCTAAGGTTTGCTGAACTACACCTCAGCATGGTCAGGTTTAGAAATTCTCTACCGGACATCTAACTCTCAGTCAGCGTGCCCCAGAGTTTTGCTTTACAGCTTTCGGCCTCTCCCGGGGGAACAGACTGATTCCACCTCTTCACTTCTACTGCTACCGCCTCAGTCCCTCAAACCAGTATCATCTCTTGCCAGGCAGCTGCAAGTCTCCTAACTCCTCTACCTTTGCACTGTTCAATCCAGTCTCTATACAGCAGCCAGAACAATCTTTTAAAACAAATCAGATCTTATCATCTCTCTGCTTAAAACCCTCCCATGGCCCAAAACCTATGGGATCCAGCAAAAGCAGTACTAAGACGGAAGCTTATAGCAATAGATGCCTATATCAAAAAAGGAGACAAACTTCGAAATGTTCCAATGGCTTCTAACTGTTCTTGGAATAAAATCCAAACTCTTTACTACAACCTACAAACTCTTTTGTCTTTTTACAGATGGGGTCTCACTCTATCACCCGGGCTGGAGTGCAGTGGTGTGACCATAGTTCACTGTATCCTGGAACTTCTGGGATAAAGGGATCCTCCCATCTCAACCTCCTGAGTAGCTGGGATTACCGACGCAAGCCACTGCAACAGGCTCCAGAATCCTTTTTTTTGACCTACAGAGTCTTACATATCCTGGCCTAAACTCACCTTCATAGCATTTACCACTACTGAAATTATTTTGTCCACTTATTTGTTTACTCACTTGTATGTCTTTCTTGCTCTTTAAAATGTCATCTCCAGGAGAGCGGGGACTGTGTTTGTCTTCACCACTGAAGCCCCAGTACTTGGAATGGTGCCTGGTACATAGTAAGTACTCACTATTGAATGAATGAACCTCCATCCCATAGAAGTGACTTGCATTTACAAGGGAGGACCACTAACTCTACCAGGAAACCATGAATGACACACTGGCATTTAACAGCTGGCACTTTTATTTATGATTCAAAGTTCTGCTTTAGATCCGAGGAGGCTGTTGATATCTCTGGACATTTTAATGGCACAAGAGATCAGTTATCACTCAGGGCTTAAAGCCAGGAACTAGAGCCCAGTGGTTGTAGCAGGAGCTAAGAGCCAAGGCACTTGGGAACAGAACTTCAAGACAAAATCTGACTTGCCTCTAGGTCACTTACCAACACACCCCGTGCCTCAATTTACCCAGCCGCTGGCCAGGCATGTTTCCCTAAGTTTTGTGAGTGACAGGAGACAAAATAATTAACAGCTATAGCATACTTAGATCCTCAGATAGGAGGTGCTGCAAGCCACATGTCTCATTATACATAAAACTCTTGATTTGCTGCCAACCCTGCCCCTTCGGCCTTCCCAGGGGCTAACCAGACAACAGGCACTGCTCAGACAAGTTCAGCACACAAGACAGAGGGAGGGATGTAAGGCCTAACAGAGGTTAGGTGTCTAGACCTAAGTGTCTTGGTTACCAGGTTCAAGAAAAAAGAAGGTGGGTGGGGTGGGGTGATGAAAAGGAGGTGAGAAGTGCAGTTTTGGGCTCCCAGTGGTTAATTTTGCAGTTTCATGTATACACACCTGCCATACAGGTGAAATATGTGCCTCCAATGTGTACCTTCCAGAACACTCACCAGGGAGAGGGCAGTTCAATCAAACTAGAGAGAAGGAAAGGCGGCCCAGTAGCCAGATCTTGGCAGAATTTAGTTTGGAGAAATACGGGAAGTCAGAATGCTGGGAGTGGGGCGCAAGTGAGAAAAGAGACAGAGGACTACAGGGACCAGGAGGGCGGACAGGCGATGACAACCACCCGGACGCGGCGAGCAACAGGGTGGGTGGCTTGGACACCTGTGGAGGCGACCCCCCGGGCGAAGGTGAGCAAGGCAGGAGGATGGCCTGAGGCGGGAGGCGGCGGCGGCCGGGCGGGGCGAGCAGGCCAGGCCCAGACCAGGGCGCGGAGCTGCCGGGGCCTGGCCAGTGGGGGCCTGGCCGGTGGGTCCGAGCCGGGTCGGGGGCGCCCTCCGCGGCCCCTCCCCGGGAGACAAAGGGCCGGCAGCTCCCCGGAGCCCCGGCGCGGCGCGAGTCGGGCGCCGCGGGCGCAGGCCGGCCTCGGCGCTTACCTGGGCCGCCCGACCCGGCCGGGCCGGCGGGGGCTGCGGGTCCGAGGCGCAGCGCGCGGCGGCCTGTTCCGGGGCGCGCTCAGCCCGAGCAGCCGCGGCGGCGGCAGCAGCAGCAGCAGCAGCGGGAGCGGCCGCCTCAGCCTCCGCCTCCCGCTCGGTGAGTCACCGCGGTGGGGCGGGAGGGAGGCGCCAGGCAGCCGGGGGAGGGCCCGGCGGAGGGCGCGGCATCTGGCTCCGCGCGGGCGGTGGAGGCGCAGCGACGGCAACGCCCCGAAGGAGGCGGCCGCGGAGGGCCGGGAGCTGGGGCGGGGCCTGCGGGAGGGGCGGGGCCGGGTCCGCGCATTGGTCAGCTCAGGCGGCGGGGCGGGGCCTGTGGACGCTCATTGGCTCTTCGGGCTGAGGAGCGTGGCCAGAGGCCTGGGGGCGGGGCCTCGAGGCGGGTGGGTGGAACCGGGTCGCGGGTAGCGGCCGGGTCCGCGCGGCGAGCAGAGGGAAGGAGGGCGGGGGCTCCGGGGAGGAGGAGGCGGCCGAGGGAGGAGCCGGGTCAGGATGGAGCAGGCGCTGCGGTAAAGCCGCTTTCCCTGTTCCTGCTGCTCCTGGAGCACAGTGACCCCGTAAAAATAATGGCCTCTCCCGCACAGCGGTCTCCGTTTAAAAACGGGAGCAGCGCCGGGGCGAAATCGTTGGCGAGGCCAGTTTACCTAGAACCCCGGAAAAATCTGGAATGGACGAGATTGCAGAACATTTGGAGGCGTGGTCTTTCTGCGTCGTTGGGCTTTCCAGACGGAAAAGTCTTTTCAAAGACGTTGCTGTCTTTGAATTTGGGGCCTAACCTGGGATCAGCGGAGCCCAGAGATGGGCTTCCGTGGGTCCCCTGAACTCCGAATATCGCGTGTACTGGTAGTGAGTGCTTTTTTCGCGAGGGGGCCTCGTCCATGATTAAAATGTTTCCACAGAAAGTCTGGCTCTATCTTGAGGGAGAGCAGCCCATTTTAGGCAAAATGTGAATTTAACACCCACCTTCCTTTTAAAGGGACACATCTTTAAGTGTGATCTCATTTTCAACAATTTGATTTACCAGTTACATAGTGTGACTCTAACCCCAATTCAGAAGTCCTCCTGCCCCGCTTTCCCCACAGCCACTCTTTTTTCCCCTGTTCTGTCCCATCCTCTTCCACTCTCCTCTACATTTCTTCCCCTCCCCTATGCAAGTATTCAAGATACTTTTTTTTCCTGTGTTATATGCCGTAATGTCTGTATTTCTCTTTACTCTTTTGATTGAACAACTATACGTTAATTACGTTTGAGGAATATTTTAATTTTATCAAGTCATTAGATTATGAGCTCTTAAAGGCCAGAAGTATGTCTTATTTATGTCTGTATCTCCATCAGTGTCCAGAAGACTACCATGCCCATAGCAAGAGATCAACAAATATTTGCCAACACAGTGTACCATCCATCTGGTACTTCAAGTTTCCCAGAGTGAGCACACCAATACAAAAAACTTATACATGCAAATTATTTTTATGTAAATATTGATGTTTAAACAAACCAATTGAAATTCAACATGTTGCTTGGTATTCAAGACACAATGTATAAGTGATTTTCTTTTCTTTTTTTTTTTTATTGACACAGGGTCTTGCTCTGTGGCCCAGACTGGAGTGCAGTGGCCCTATCATAGCTCACTGCAACCTTGAACTCCTGGGCTCAAGGGATCCTCCTGGCTCAGACTCCCAAGTAGCTGGGACTATAGGTCCAAGCCACCACAACAGGCTAATTTTTAAATTTTTTTTGTAGAGACAGGGTCTCATTATGTTGCCCAGGCTGGTCTCAAACTCCTGGTCTCATGTGATCCTCCCATCTTGGCCAGCTGGGATTCAGTAATCCCAGTGCTTTGGGAGGCCAAAGTGAGAGGATTGTTTGAGCCCAGGAGTTTGAGGTTGCAGTGAGCTATGATGATGCCACTGTACTCTATCCAGAGCAACCAAGCAAGACCCTGTCTCAAAAAAGAGAAAAAGATATATGTTTAAGGACAAAGGTGGGAAAGGAATGCATAAAATGATAATGTGTCAGTGTGAAATGAGTGTTTTTTTCCAAGTTTTTCATGTATTTTTATATTTCAAAATTGTAATATGTTCATCAGTATAGCCAGTCCTTCCCGTCTGCTCAGAGTCAGAAAATTCTGCATTTCTACATAGCAGTATTACTTCAGGATTAACGCCAGCTCCACCCATCTGTACAGTCTTAGAATGAGACATGGAAGCGTGAGGAGGTAGGGAACATCTATTAGTTCTGACAGCCCAGTACCATCTCTCCCACTTGAGGAACCGCCCCTTCCCACCTCCCCCCCCACCCCAGGTGCTGGTGAGGCTACCAATTATAGTATTCTACCACACCGCTCCTCCACAAAAGAAAAACCAGGGGGATATGTGACCCAAACTGAAACAATGCAAGTAAGTGCTGCAGTCTCTTGACTATTGGCTAAGACGTAGGATGTGACCTAAGCTGAGCCAATCTGAGTCTTTCCCTGAAATTTCCTGAATTGGAAATGAAGGGAAGCTTTCTCTTTCCCACTGGATCAAGACTGTAAGAGTGTGACCTCAAGAACATTAGCATCATTGTCCACCCACCACATGGAAAGTCCTGAGAGAATGAGGCAATGTGACTGGACTGAAGCACCAAGATTTGGAGGGAGAGAGGGAAGGTCTTCTTCAAGGAGACTTTTCTCAACCTACGCTAGCTCCAGTCCCACAGCATAGCCATAAACTCCAGGAGTGTAAGGAGCATGTCACTGTGGCCCACTCCCACCTAGGATAGTACCTGGCTCAATAAATATCACTGCATAAATATACGAATGTGTATATATTCCACCCAGGACTTTCCCTTCCATTGGCCAGCCACTCCTACCCCCCAACTCCATGGCTACCAACTCTTTCCTCCTTACTCTTCTCTCACTAAATTGATGTTTCTATATTTTTTCCTTTCAGCTTTGGGGAGGGCCTCCAGGTGGTCCCAGAACATATATGTATATCTTTAAATAGTTGCTTTCTAGAGAAAAAAAATACTATGTTTTTTATACCAAAAGGATAACTATAACAATAAAATTTTCAGGCCAAGTATGAAGCAACAGTGGAGACATAGCAGGCTGCAGAGAAAGAGAGCTATTTTAAAGCAGTTAGGGCCTTATGGCAATAGTGGTCCTCAAATTTCACTCCACAAGAAGTCCTTCCTGCTTTTGAGTTGAGCAGATGCAAGGTGAAAATGGGTGGATCAATAATTTCCAGTATATAGAAAGTGAAGAAAAAGGATCTTTTGCTTCCAGCCCTGTGTTTGTCTCCTGTTTCCATTTGGTACAGCTCTAACTTCTCTGAGGACAGACAGTGATAAGGAGGCCAAGTGCGCAGCAGACAAAGAGTACCACAGTCACGTGCTATCTTCCTGTGTTGTGCCTTGGCAAACACTTGTCATCTATTTTACTTTGGAGATAATAAGGAATTATTAAACATAATCATGAAAGCATTTTGTAGATCAGTCAATATACATATTTTGTGTCATGAGTGGGATATGTGCAGCTGTGAACATCTGGCTCTCCGCCAGCCTGCCCCCAGAGTGTTGGTCTCGCAGTGATGGGTAGATCCTCCCGACATCACAGAATCCTGCTTTTATGTGCTTGGGAACAGTATACAAAAACAATTATTCAGGGCTTTGGCTGAGTGGTTTGATGGACCAACATGTCTTGTATTTTGTCTGTGCAGCCTGAAACACTGTAATCACCTAGTAAGGAAAAAGCAACTTAAACCTTAATTTGGATCCAAATACTCAGGCTATTAGCTTTTAAGCATAGCAGTCTGTTTATCACATTTTTTCTGCTGGTTATTGTTCAATTAAAGACAAAAAAAAATGAACATCCCTAAAAGCAAACAGGCTTTAATCTCTGGGAATAAGTGATAAAAATAGCTGTCTTCCCCTCTCCCCCCAAGCACATATCATTGCATTTCATACCTGTAGATGTTGCAAGGGTTATCGGCGTATTCAGGTGAGATTGAAAAGACTATTCCTGACAAGCAATTCCTTCCTCACCCTATTGAGTACAGATTGCCTGGTAGTTTGTTATAAACAAATAGCAGAGCCTGATATTATTAAATATCTGAACTTTGCTCCTAACTTTCACCACTGTAAGATAGTAGCAATTTTCAAACCAACCTGAGACTGTAACTCTCCTGTTTCACATTCATATGTTTATCTAGGGTTTTTCTGAAATCCTTTGCTATTTGTAAGACCAAGGTCTAACCTCACCATGATGTGACAGACACTTAGATTTTGCATTCACTCCAGCAGAGATTGCTCAATCTAAATGAACTTTGTGGTTTTGTTTTCTCCACACCCCTCACCTCACTTTCTTTATTACTGTTCTTCTGGGAAATTACTTCCCATCAGCAGTATTTGCCCCTAGCTGGTGAATCAGAGGGGGCTCTTTTTTATGGTTAATAACACTAAAGGCTGAGAGAGGCAAATCTACACCCTGGTGCCAGCTAATGAAAAGCCTCACATGAAAGCTTATGCAAAGGGGACAGGCATGGTGCAAATGTCCTGGGATCCAAGATTACCCACTCTTCTCCCACATGCTGCAGAACAGATAGTAATGATTATTAATTATTTAAGCAAAGAACATGAGAGCCAATATAGGCAGAAAAAAACAGAAAAGAAAAGGAAGCTGCACTCTAGGATCCTCTGTTGAAATCACTTTAATTAGCACAAGCTATGGAGCCAAGGGAAATAGAGAAAGATACTTAATAGCAAAATAATTTTTAAAAATTCTCTACTACTTTTTTCCCCTAAAAAAAAAGACAACTCAGGTTATATTGGCATACATTGCTGAGGAAATAGAACTGCAGAATTGCTTCCACAGGCTCCCTTCTGTGATCACATATCAAAGAAAGAAGGTGAAACCTTCATGAGATTTTCACTTCAAATCTCAAACCTCATGTCATTCCTGGTAGGTTTTACTTTTTCTCTGTAGACATCATGATACCTAGAATAGTTTCTTCCTATTAGATAAGCTGTGGCACTATTTTAAAAGTTATGAACTCAAAAAGGCATAATTTTTATTTTATTTTCAAATTCTAGAACTTGTTTGAAACCCATTGGTATTTCTGTCACAATCCAACCTTTCCATATTGCCAACCTCCCTGCAGCTAATATAATACATTTCCTCTTATTATCATAGTTTTCATTTCTAATTCAGTAACATTTAGAAATCTAACTCTCATTACTACTATAACTAACCCGCTCCTGTGACTAACAAGAGACCGTGTTTCCTTTGTGGGTGCCTTTTTCTGACTTTGTTCCAATATTCACACTACCTTACACTAAGTTCTTATGGGACATGTCAATCACATGGATTCATATCTTTACCTGACTTTTGTTCAAGCATATCCAGTCTCTTTAGTCAATCACTCATTCAAGGAATATTTACTGAGTGCTTCCCAGGTGCATGGCACTGTACTAGGCAGGGGATAGAGCCCCAAATCACATCCTATTGTCCTTGGCCTTATAGTGGGTAAGACAGACATCAATGAATTATATGATTGAATAATTCATTGCAACTGTAGTTAAGTGCTAAAAGCTGACATACAAGGGGCTGTGAGACCATATAACTGGGAATCTAACCTTGTGTTAGTGTCCAGGAGAGCTTCCTTGGGAAAGTAACACTTAAGCTTACACTTGAAGTATAAGTTGGAGTTAACTAAGTAAAGAGTGGGGAGAAGAGCAAAGCAGACAGTGGGACCAGCCCATAAAAAGTTCATGAGGAGGAAGAGAGCATGGTGAGATCAAACAGCTGAGCGAGAAGGCTGGGGGGCTGGAGTGCAGAGTGATAGGGAAGGACTCCAGGCCCAGATCATACAGGACTTTATAGGTCATGGTAAACATTTGCTCTTTATTCCAAGAGTAGTGAGAAATACTGAAGGGTTTAAACAGGAATGTAACATCATCAGATTTGTATTTAAGTAGATGACATGGCTATAGCACGGAAAATGGACTAAAATGGAACAAGAGTAGTATATTAGCCAGCTATTGTTGCAACAATGCTATGTAACAGACCACTTCAAAACTTAGGGGATATGTTTTTTGCTCAGGGATCTGCAAATTCCCTGGCTTTGGGCTGTGGGTTGGCTATAATTCTGCTGGGTCGGGCTGGGATCAGCAAGGTTTAGCTGCAGATGGGATTAAGTCTGTTACACATCTCCTCCTCCTCTTCCTTGGACCAGAGGCTAGCCAGAGCCCATTCCTCTTAATGATGAAGGGCAGAAGAACAAGAGCACTAAGCCAAACTGTAGAAGCATATTGAATGGCAATGGCCAAATTGTTTCATGGCCAAGTTCAAAACAGTAGGACAAGGGAGTATATTCCACCCCAGTGGAGGAAGTGTGAACACATATTTTCAATATATCCAAGCAGCTATGATCAAAGTGTTTTTCCATTCTGATGGAAAGGAAGAAATGGCAGTCTACTGTTTTCTTTATCCTAAGCCACTTGGCTTTAGCCCCTAAACAACCTGCTTCAGTTTTGCCAAAGCTTGTAACATATGTGGTATAAAATTGGTATATTATCAGATTTGATCATTTAAAGAACAGTTTAGGATCCTTGAGCCCAACGTTTTCATTCAGGCTATGGACACAGTATGTGTATGATTTCCAGGTGGCCCAAAGCACTTGCTGTAACAATAAATGATGTTACAAGAGTTCTCAGAAACAAATTGTTCTCTTTTTGCACTTCTATGTAAAGATGAGATGAGTTTCTGTCAGGGCTGGCTCTACCTTGCCCAGAAGTGCTCAATCTTCTGCCAGTTACTCCAAGGCTACCAATGCTAGGAATGGAAAGGAGAGAAAGACATACCTAGTAGGTACTCAGTTTACAATGGATGGGTCTGGCACAGTGCTATGTACTCTCATTAATTTTTAGACATAATTTGTTATTTGAGAAGAAACTCTCTGCCTTTTCTAAAGGTCCTATTTCTTATCTCATATTCTTATGCTTGGCTTTAACTTGGGTTCATCCTTTGCTTCCATTCTTGGAGTTTGGCATGTATTCACAATAGTCCTGGGTCTTTAATAGGAAGCTAGTCTTTCTGGGGACATCAATATTTTTGCTGGGGTGTGAGGCTGACAGGGGAGTTCATATAACTTAGGGGCAGCCCTGGGGAGTGAAACTGAACTATTTTTAGCTGAATTCAAGTGGAGGCAAATCACTTAAAGAATCCAAAGGTTAGCAATATCTTAAGATTGACTTTCATGAGTAGCCTGAAATAGCTACTGGCTCCAGAGTATAGAACAAACCCATTGAGGGCCTCTCCTGGGAGATAAAAAGGCGCTTACATAGCTTGCATCATGAAGTAGTGTCAGCTTCTTCCATGCCCCCAGCACAGTACTCAGCATGGGAGCATTTCTGCTCATCTTAATTAATTGGTGTCTAAGTACAGACAGAATAGAAAGGGGCGCTTATTTCACTAACAAGCAGAAAAGCTTTCTTAGGAAAGAGAAGAACACAGGCTCACAAAAAGGAGGATGCAGGGAGAGGGAGTCCTCAAGCAAGCATACAGGTGACACAACTTTTTAAAAGAACTTCGAGCAGGCAATTTCCATTTAATTTCTTTTCAGAGTAGGAAACACATAGGAGCAGCATGCTAAAGGGGCTCCAGTGTCTGGAAAAGATAAAGGGACTAGTTTTAATTTACCTTCCATTTCTACTGCTAATGACACCCTGCTGAGACAGGCTATAGTATTAACACACAAATTTCCACCAGCCCAATAACATTCTTTCATTTGGACATCTTGGGCTATTAGAAGATCTCTTTACCATGACTTTTATCCGTAGAGGGAAATATAACAGAAAAAGTAATTTACCTCACTTTCAGGGAAGGAAAAGACGGAAGTAACAAACAGAATTGTAGTCTTTTTCCCACATTAGGTACTCCCAGTTAATTTTATGATCTGCAGGTCTGCATTTCCCATTATTTCAAATAGCTAGATTACGAACACACAGGCTTCCCTTAGGCAAACCAAACACATTGCTTCCATTTTATTTAGCAGTTTATTTTTTTTAGAGACAGGGGCTTGCTATGTGTCCAGGCTGGACTCAAACTCCTAGGCTCAAGTGATCCTCCTGCCTCAGCCTCCCGAGTATAGCATTTTTAAAATGCATATATTAAGATTTTAAATATTTTAATAAAGTAGTATAATTTTGCTCCTATACAGTTCTTTATACTTAATTTCAAAGCAAATTATACATTTAATAACCATTCTTCACAAAATATCTACATGAATACATGGAAGGCCACTTGACAGAGTAGGACAAAAATTAAGTATGAAAAAGTGGCTCTGGCCAGGCCCAGTGGCTCACACCTATAATCCCAGCACTTGGGAAGGCCAAGGTGAGAGAATTGCTTAAGGCCAGGAGTTCCAGCCCAGAAGAAAGGGCAAGACACTTTCTATTAACAACAACAAAAAAAAAGGTGGCAGAATTAAGATTAAAAATGGAGTATTCCAACTTTATTTCCATTTAATATTCTCCAAAACAGCTTAAGAACACATCTTAGCGAGATATGTATTTTATCAGAGATATGTATTTTATCAGATTGATTAAAGATGAGGCAAAAATTATTATAGACAAAAGAGATCATTTAGATCAAATTGTACAGGATAATTTCCAAGTGTAATATTCTTTATAATATATAAATATACATTCAAAGTGTTTCTAAGGATCCAGATAACTATGATAGTCAGAATTTTTTTTCATTGTTAGGTCTATTTAAAACACAATTTTATCACTGTAAAATAAACCTCTATGGTAATGCAGCCGTATTAATGGTATAAAATCTTAAGAGTCTTATTTGAAAAAAAAGAAAAGGACTCTTTTAGAAAATTTAACAAAAAAGAGGCAAGTAATGTATCTGGCATGTATCAGCACTCAGTGTATTTCTCATGAAAAATTAAATGACATCACAATCAGTGGAGGTAGCAGATAGAAACTTTCCCCACTTCTACACAGTAATTACTGTAAAATTTTTCCAAAACATGTTTTTCCTTTCTTCAATTTCAATACCTAATCCCAATCAGGAAGATGCATATTTTGAGTTTTTCAAACCAAAAGGGCCTAGTGTACACAATTTGTCCAGTACTTTGATTTTAACAAAATTAACCTGGCACAATTAACCTCTTACTCTGGTACAAGCAGCACCATGGGTGGTCAGAAACGCCTCACTGGAGCAGAGGGTGCCATGGATGCAGATTCCCCAAAGAGAGGCCTACAGGGAGTGAGCACATACTCATGAAGGAAGGATATGGTCCACGTCTTCTTTCTAAGAATGGAAAGTAGATTTAGGTATGTCTATATGTACTCCTTTATATGGAATCTGCTCATGGTATTTTCTGGCAGGGGAATAAACTACTCGCACTTCTGGAAAACAGCATGAAAAGAAATGCCAAAAGGCTGAGGCTAATGGACTGAGAGTTTGCCATGTTTGCTCCAAAAGTAGAAATGCTCTTTTACTGAGTAAATGTGAAACAGAATAAATAAACAAGTATAAGCGCTGAGCTTTATAAAACAAATCTAAGGTATAATTTGCCAAGACCTAGAATAAACGATGTAAAATTTGAAATGCTAACAAAATTTTTTTAAAGGTGAAACAGTAAACGTACCACATTTTCTACGACCCTGGTCAAACCATAGTTACTGCCATCAGTTACACTCTAATCCAGGCCAAATATTTACTTTTACCTAAACTACCTGTCTCTCTGATTATCACTGAGGGTAACTGTCTCAGTTTTCAGTTTGGCCTGGCTAACAAATATTGGAGGAATAACAGGAGGCCCAATGGAGCAAATTTCAGTTTTTTCCCATGAGAAAAAAAAAACCAAAACTCCTCTTAAAGAATAGGCTTATGTAATATAATAATTTCACAGTGAAAAAAAAATAGTACCTGACCTGCTAAGACATTTTACAGTATATAGACAATTAAGATAATGAACACTTAAAGCATTTATTGAAATTATCACTGTGACACAGCTTCAGCAGGGTTTTTTTTTTTTTGTGGGAAGCCTTCAAAAGTTCTTAGCTGCCAGAAGTTGGGGCAGAGAATCTGTGGCTAATGCATAATCTTAGAAATAACCCTTACCAGCATTATCTTCACTCAAAAACAAACAAACAAACAAACAAAAACACCAAATTGGTGGCTGTCCTTGATCTCTTTTATAGAAAATAATTTTTTTGCTTGTTTAGCTATTTTTAATTGTCATCAAATATCTGAGGCTATAAGCAATGTGATATTCTCAAAGGAAAACAAGCAAGCATTAGGAAGCTTCCAGCTGACAGCCTGAAACCTCTCAACTTTGCTGAACCCCTGGAACAGCATTGATTTTCCATTGTGAACTCTTTAAAACATTGCTGACCCCTTGTGTTTGAGGCCCTTTCAGCAATGCACATCACTGCACTTTGCTATTAGTGTGAGATGGGAGCGATTTCAAAAAGGTGAGTTAGAATGTCAAAAGGCCATATTCTAGGGGAGTATCTACAAGAGCCATTTTTTAAATCTGCTTTTTGCAACTTGATGAAATATTAAATACTAGTTTCTCCAGTTTCTAAAATTGTTTTAATTCCAGGGCCAAATGGAATGGGAGCAATCATATCTTGCAACTTGTTTGTGGGGGTCTGTGGGAATGATGACAGTTTAATTTACATACTAATGCTGGAAAATATTTTGAGAGGCAAAGAACATTCTTTGGTCTTCGCAATGAATAGAAGAAAGAAAAACATGGACAGGAAGGTGGTTGAAAGGCTCTAGGCAAAATGGTCTGGGTTTATTTTTTCTGTAATAATTTCAAATTATCCATCGTTCACTGTAATAAGACACCATTTCAATGGTGGAGTTGTACAGTCTTTTATTTTTCTAAAGATGACCATTCCTTGGCTGAATGTCTTCAATAAAAGGTCTAACAAGCAAAGTTAACAATCCATTTGTCCCAACTCCAACTCTTTCCTGGGAACACTTCCTTATTCTGTCATCTCTTGGTTTCTTCCTTCACTACCCACCTAAAACACCCAACTTACCACTCATAGGACCAAAACAAAACAAAACATAGAAACATCAAAATTGTTTTAAAGTATTAGATTTCATTAAACAGCCCATTTGGACACTTGTTCATTGTAACTTATTTCTGTTTCAGCCCCAGTTCTTTGACAAATGCAGGAATTCTTTTCACCAAAATATGAGCCTGAGCCAGAATGTTGAAAAGTTAGCTGCCTACGTGTTATTGCTACCTCCAACCTCTGAAGAGATCTAAAAACCTAGAAGATTAAATGTAGCAAAGTGTGAATAAGAAACATAGTTTACAAGTCATTTAATAACTACAATTACATAGAATTTACTCACTTTTCAAAATATTTTTCTGAATGAATACCAAATTTGTGAAACAAAATATATCATATGTTGCTTGCTCAGAAGAGTGAGTTATATGTATTAAGAAAGAGAGGGGGCTGAGCTTGGCAGCTCATATCTATAATCCCAGCACTTTGGGAGGCCAAGGCAGAAGGATCGCTTGAGGTCAGGAGCTCGAGACCAGGCTGGGCAACATATCTAGACCCCATCTCTACCAAAAGTTTTTTTAAAATTTGGGAGGCCAAGGCAGAAGGATCGCTTGAGGTCAGGAGCTCGAGACCAGGCTGGGCAACATATCTAGACCCCATCTCTACCAAAAGTTTTTTTAAAATTAATAAAAGAAAAAGAAAGAGTAAAGCACAATAATCCTATGAGGTAGGTCCTATTATCCCCATTGAATAGAAGAGGAAAATAAGGCTCAAAAAGATTAAGTAACCTACCAAAGGTCACATAGCCTTGACTGTCAGTGTCTTGCTGGGCACTGCAAATTTGGCCACTTTTAATTTTAAATTCAGATCATTTGAATCATTACTTAGAAAATGAACACATTAATGTGATTAATGACAAAATATTTCACTGATGCCAGTCTTATATTAATAGAGGTTAAGTTAAACCAAGATTAAGGGCTTCAGATTCATATAGTTCCCTTTCAAATACAAAATATTCCTAATTTTCCTGGTTTACTATTACGGGGGGGAAGGGAAGAATCTTGCTATGGCTTAAAAAAGAAACAAACACAGCAATTCCATTCCTGGATATATACCCCCCAAAATTGAAAACAAGTATTCAAACAAGTATTTGTACACAAATGCTCACAGCAGCATGACTCACAATAGCCAAAAGGTGGAAACAACTCAAATATTCATCAGCAGATAAATGGATAAACAAAATGTAGTTTACATACAATGGAATATTATTCAGCCATAAAAAAGAATGAAGTACTTATAACATGTTACAATATGGATTAACCTTGAAAATATTATGCTAAGTGAAAGAAGCCAGACACATAAAAAGGTCATATATTGTATGTTTTCATTTATATAAAATATTCAAAATAGGTAAAGCCATAGAGACAGAGAGTAGGTTAGTGGCTGCTAGCAGGCTGGGAAGAGAAGGGAATGGGTAGTAACTGCTTAATAGATATGGGGTCTCCTTTGGAGGTGATGAAGATGTTTTAGAACTAGATAGTAGTGACGGTTGCATAACATTGTAAATGTACTAATTGCCAATGAATTATACACTTTAAAATGGTGAATTTCATATAAACTTCACCTCCAGTTTTCAAAATACATAAAAATGAAATACTGATGAGCAACTATAAAGCCTTAGCTTAGATGAATAGTAGGTATTTTGTTTTTTCTTGGTTTGTCACAATTTCAGTGAGTTTTTTGTTTTTTTTTTTGAGACCGGGTCTTGTTTTGTTGCCTAGGCTGGCATGCAGTGGCAGGATCATAGCTCACTGCAACCTTACGTTCTTGGGCTCAAGTGATCCTCCTGCCTCAGTCTCAGCCTCCCAAGTAGCTGGGACTACAGGTGCATGCCACCATGCCTGGCTAGCTTTTCTTATTTTTTTGGAGAGACAGGGTCTTGCTATGTTGCCCAGGCTGGTCACGAACTCCTGGCCTCAAGCGATCCTCCTGCCTCAGCTGCCCAAAGTGCTGGGATTACAGGCATGAGCCACTGCCTCAGTAAGTTTTTGACAGTCATAAACTAAAATATAAAAAATAACTCATTGAAAGTTCCAAGGCATCAATGTAGCTGAGGTCCCCTAATTTGTCAGTTGGTAAAGCACCTAGTAGAGTTTACAATATACAAGAAGCTTTAAAAATGCTTTTAATATGTATGAAGTACAAAGAAAAAGAATACTGAGAAACACATGGAAGAATATAAAATGGCCAGAGCCTAGGAAATAAACTAATGTACATACATATGGACATATCTACATATTTGAGCATGCAGAGAGACACAAAAACACTCAGGAAAGAAACTTGCTTTTCCACATAACTTATTTTGTGTTTCTCCAAAAACTAAAGAGTAGATAGTAGCTTACAGTTACCACCCTCTGAGTTTGGCAAGAGGTCACACACAGGGAGGGCCTCTAGCTGCCATTTCCTATTGCTTCCCTGGTGAAACAACTAAGGAAGCTAAGTTACTTCAGGAGACTCTCAACAGGGCTCCCATTGTTCCCAGCTCAAAACTCAGAGATACAATGGGCCCCATTCATACAGACAGCTTACAAGCTGGGGGATGGTCTCTTAGTATAGGGTAAACTTTTTGTTGGGACATTGAATTTTTAAAAACACTGACTTGCACAAATAGTGTTAATTTTTTTTTTAAACTACAGAAATAAAACTCAACAGATACTAAACTGGGAGTCAGGACACCCAAGTCTTATCCTCAGCTCTCTAATGTGACATTAACCAAGTCACTTGCTCTTTCTGAACCTTAGTTTCCTTGTTTGTAAAATGAAAATAATTTCTTAGATCACTTAGAACTCTAAAATTCTATGAGCACATATGAAGTCTATTGATGCTGCTTCACTGTTCACTCCAACAAGTGGGGATAAGTTATAAGCAATCCACATTTTTTCATTCATTACCAGCACTTAAACACAAGCAGCATTAATAAAAACAGAGAAAGTCCATTTTCTGTTCTCTCTCTTAAACAGACAAATCATAATGAATAAAGTCCAGTGAGACCCTCAATCCCCAAAGTCCTGGATCACTCAAGTAGGTAGCCCTGTACAAAGCACAATGATGAAGAGCATAAATAGAAGCCACAAGTATGTCTTTAGGTCACCTTTTCTTAGGTTATTAATGCATTTTGAGAATCTCTTCATTTCTTTGCAATAACTGAAAACCCCCAGAAGAAAAACGCCATTTACAATAAGAATGTGATCAATGTCACAAGCTTCCACATCGTGTCATTTTTTTGTTTTTTCAACCTCAAAACTTGCCAGAGCAAGGACTTTGTCTCCAGAGCCTAAGAAGAAAGACACATAATAAACAAAAAGGTTATTTCAAGTGCATTTACAATTCCAGGAAAAGAGGGAAAAATCTATCACAGATATTGAAATAGAAAACAGAATTAGCCTCCATCAGCAGCACATTAACCCCTACACCTTCCCACTGTCATCCCAGTTTCCTTCCCTCTGCACAAACAATCCAGATACACAGGGTGACTTACTGGTTACAAATCCTTACTCCAGCTCTAGGTATGAAATAGAATATATAAAATTTTAGTTTACTGTTATAGTTACATCTAACTGGCAAGTATTTTAAAGACATTAGGCTACATTATTTTTAATTACAAAGTATTGGGAAATAAAACCAATACAATGGATTTAATGGTTTCATTCTTAAACTCAAGAAAAAGTCATCATGTCATCTCAACCACACTCTCCATCAATTTGGAGCAGTAATATACTCACATGTTCACCTTTCAGAAACATGAGGGTACTCACCAAGGTCTGTAGAGACTTTTTCAAACTGGCTGAGTATAGCACCTGCATTTGCTGACAAGAAGGCCTCATCATCTGCAGTCAGCTAAACAAGATGAAACAAAGCCCAGTTGAGTGGGTTCAAATGTTATAGGCAGTTCTACAAACCATAGTTAAAAATGTCTTAGGACCACAAACTAGACCACAGATTAAGAAGTTCTGTAGTAAATACTTCACATTCTTTCTTGATATCTAATATATTAAATTAAATACTGGTACCTTCTCGCCAAGTTTCCTGAGAGCTGTCAGTATCTCCACTTTCTGTTGAGTGTACAGGTCTCTTTCCAGTTTTCCTACCATCAGATCTCTATCCATCTAAAATGGATGAATGTAAGGCATATGATATTTAAGTGGAAAACATTCTGTACATAAAATACAACTTATCAGACCTACCTTAAAAAAATGCTCTAGCTGATTAATATTATAAAGCACTATGAAAATAATCCAGGGCAAACATCAAACATGATAGAAATGCTACGATGTAGTTCTAATAAATTTTAATGCTGATCATAACCATTGTCTTAGTTATAAACTCTACTGAAGGTTAGTAGGTCAATAGCTTCCTTTAGAGAGGAGCTATCCTTTAAGAACTCATTTCTCTGAAGTGATATGCCTTGACAAAAAAACAAAACAAAACACAAAAACAAAACTGAACTGAGGTCTATAGGTTTGAATGAGATAAATGGTATCAGATCCCTACCACCAGAACACTAGCAGCATGTACTATACACTGGTGCTATTCTAAGTGCTGTTAACACCATAAGAGGCAGGGACTATCATTATCATCTTCTTACAGAAAGGGAACTGAGGCACAAAGAGGTTGAATAAAATAACTTGCCTAACATTATATACCTCAGTAGTGGAGGAGGGATTCAAATCAGGCCAGTCTGACCCAAGTCCATCCTCTTAATCACTACACTACTGAATTACCCATAGTTGCAAATAACTTGTTAACTTTTAATTATCTTCAAGTCTGTAAAGAGACTTCTGGAACTATTATGTTTACAAACATGCTTGAAATTCTTAGATGAGCTTGGCCACACATGCACAAAACAATGCTGCTAACGATGCTCCATGAGATTTCAAGTCAGGGCTCCAGAAGTAGATGGTAAAACATTAAAGGCAGAGTCCAAGTAGAAGTGGTCAGTGGCAATTTAAACTGCCACACTGTTTAAACCTCTACATTCATTATCAACCAAAATTGCTCAAAGTATTACTTTTGTCATAAAATTGTGGGTTGTGGCTCTAAAATCAACTGACCAATTTTTAAACTGTAAAATATCATAATGAGTGAATTCTTGGGCTAGGAAAAGAAATATACACAGCAACCGGATCAATTCAAAGAAACTTTACCTCTGCTAACCTTGTCCGAAGCTGACCTGGTTGTTTCTTTGCAAACAATCTGATGACCTCTGGGGTTTTAAAGGCCTGGCTGATAGCTGCCTGAATAGCCTAGAAACACAAGAAGGCAAAAACTAACCAAAACATTCCAACAAAGCAGATATTGCGATAACTGACTAATGGGTCTTTAATTGTTCATCAAATGCTGTTATAATTTCAGTTTTCATTTGCTATTTCTGTGCATGTCACTGGAGCCAAATACATAACTAAATGAATATCTAGAAAGATACGCTGTTTTATGCATAAGTAGACACTCATCTAGTAAGTCACACCCAAAAAAGGGTATATTTTCTATCTGAAATATACTTATAAAAGAAAAAAAAGAACAGAACTCTGTCACTGATATAAATAAATTAGCTTACCAGCTGCATTCCACTTAGTTCATCCACCAAAGTCATATTTCCAGACATAATTTTCTTCAGTGAATCATTAAATTCACTTAGTTGCTCCAGAGTTTCCTTTTTGGTTTCTTCGTATTCATCTGTATCAAGTTCTTCTCTGAAGTAGAGTGAACAATATAATATGGAAATAAAGAGTTCCAAGTGAAAAACACAATCTTAGTACTTGTACACTAGAAAAAGGCTGAAGAGAACATCGAAATGCTAATGATGGATGTGTTCAGGTAGTAGTAGCATGGGCATTTTCCTGAAATATGCTTACTTTGATAATTAAAAGGTTTTCTTTTACCAAAATGAGGCACACTTAACAAATCACATAATAACTTCCCTTTAAGCAATCATTGGTATAACCTTGGACAAGATACTGGACATAGCCAAGCCTCAGTTTATCTATAAAGCTGCAGACAGCAATAATACCTACCTGACAGGGTTGGTATGAGCATTAAATGAGATATGAAAAGTGCTTGGCATGTAACAGGTACTTGAGAAATGGCTGTTGTTATTAGCATCATCATCAATAGCAGAAAAAATTTCATGTACCTTGCAATAAAACAGCAATGCAGTATTTGCCATCTGAGTAAGAGGTTATTTTTATTCACCAAAGAAGCCGTTTATAATATTAAACATTTACTACAAATAACAGCAGCTACCACTTATTTAGCACCTACTCTGGGTCAACCATTGTATTGGCCCCTTCATTTGTAATATTTACAACAACCTTGCAAGGTTGTTAAAAACTACAATGAACAGTCTTGGTTCTTTGTGCAGTTAAGGCTGAAACCACACACCATAAGTGCTAGTAGTACCTTCTCAGCCCGATACCAGGCAGGGCTGTTTTAAATACTAAAGACAAGGTAGGTGTTATTATTTCCACTTCAAGGTGGTTAAGTATTTTGCTTAAGTTCACATGCACTTAGTAGTTAATTGAAAGACTTTCACATTCCAGCCTTTATGACTCCAAAATCTGCAATGAGTTTACTTCTCCAACAGACAAAGCACTGTGAAGAACACTATGGGGGAAACCAAAATCACACATGGGCCTGCATCATGGAGTTTGTAATGTAGCTGCAGAAATTTTACAGCATAACAACATACAATTATACTATTACCTGCATTCCTCTAGATCTTGTAATTGCTGCATTAGTCTATCCAACTGTTCTTCTAAATTCTGTTTTAATTTGCTTGTCTCTGTCTTTCCTCTGGAAGCCATTTTAATTTCTACATGGAACAATAAACCCACATACTGTATATTATATTTGGTTATTTGAGGAGATTCAACACACCAGTTCAATTTAAAATAGGCTATACTCTTCCCACAGGCTGGAGGGTAGGGAAAAAAAAAAAGAAAAAGTAAAATAGGCTATACTCTTTCTTAGCTACAGATATGGTAAAGATAGTTATGCAAAGAAACTCTAAATTTAGATATAGAAGTCTAAACTCATATAGTAATGACACCACACAAAAATGCCTGACAGTCTTCTTAATTTTTTTTCTTTTTTCTTTTTTTTGGAGTAGTGGTTTCTTGGTACAGTCTTCTTAATTAACTTGACAAATTAATTAGAAGGCTTCACTATTGGTCTATCTTACTTTAAACAAGTTTGATGATGAAAATATAAATTTATAAAAAAACAGATCAAATGTGACTTTGCTTTATATTCATTATAGCATTCTTTCTCATTTTTATAAGTACACTCCAGAACTGGGAACACTCTTGATATTATTTTGTTGGTCTTAGGTACAGTTACCTAATGATTTGTGAACATGAACATATTTTGATATGAATTTTTTCTTTGGAAATGTGCCTATTTTTCTATTGGGTTATCTTTCTTTTACTGATTTATATAACATGGATATGAAGCCTCTGCAATTATATTGCAAATATTATCTCATCTCCTGACTTTAAATTTTATTTATGGTGATTTTTGTCATGATAAATTATTAACTTTTTTTTTTGAGACAGAGTCACGCTCTGTTGCCTGGGCTAGAGTGCCATGGCATCAGCCTAGCTCACAGCATCCTCAAATTCCTGGGCTCAAGTGATCCTCCTGCCTCAGCCTCCTGAGTACCTGGGACTACAGGCATGTGCCACCATGCCCGGCTAATTTTTTTTTTTTATATATATATTTTTAGCTGTCCAGATCATTTCTTTCTATTTCTAGTAGAGACAGGGGTCTCGCTCTTGCTCAGGCTAGTCTCGAACTCCTGACCTCGAGTGATCCTCCCGCCTCAGCCTCCCAGAGTGTTAGGATTACAGGCGTGAGCCACTGTGCCCGGCCATCAGGCTGGTCTTGAATTCCTGACCTCAATCAATCCTCCTCCCATCTCTACTAAAAAAAAAATTGGAAAACATAGCCAGGCGTGGTGGTAAGCGCCTGTAGTCCCAGCTACTCAGGAGGCTGAGGCAGGAGGATTGCTTGAGCCCAGGAATTTGAGGTTGCTATAAGCCAGGCTGATGCCACGACACTCTACTCAGGGCAACAGAGTGAGACACTGTCAATCAATCAATCAATAAATCTTCTTTGTTTTGTGTCCCATGAAGGCAGGCTCTAAACATCTCAAGATTTATAAAAGTATGTCTCTTTGTATTCAACACTTTCATAAATTTCTTTTTCTAGCTGAAGAAAAAAGCCACCTGCAACATTTTTTGTTTATGCTATGAAGGGTCTTTTTTTCCTTTCAAATAGATAGCCAATTGCCAACACCCTTTACTAGTCAGTCTTATTTATTGATCCAATATGCCACCTTTATTATAAACCAAATTCCCAGACTCAAGTCTGTTTCACTGATAATTTTCTGCACCTATGGCATCACCTTGATATTTAAATTATTATAGCTTTATCCCTGGTATATTTTGATAACTGCCTTTATTATTGCTTTTTCCCCAAAAAACTCTTGGCTATTCTTGTGTACTTTATCTTCTGAATGAATCTGAGAATCAGTTTGTCAGTCGTCATTACAAATTCTATTGAAATTTTGATGGGGATTACATTAAAATTACAGGCTAAAATAGAGAAAACCTGTATCCTTGAAATCTGAATCTTCCTATCAAGGAATATATTATTCTAGTTACCCAGGCTTTCTTGTGTGATCTTTAGTTTTAAAAGTACTGTTTTATTCATGTAGGCTTTGAACATTGGTTATTATTAGATTTTTTGTTAATATTTGGAAAACGGTTTTTGTTATTACAATATCTGATTATTGCTGGTGTAAAGCTACTGATTTTGCTATGTTGATATTATATCCATTTACTTTAAAATTTATAGCATTTAAGTTTTCCATTTACAAAAATTAAACTTACATTCCTTCAGGAAATGCATTTTGTTTAACATTAGACATAAACACTCATCAGAACTTAAATCCTAGGGTAACTTATTAAATCATGTTTTATTTTCCTACACGTAAAGAAATCATTACAAGATGATTTGACATTGAACTTCAATGGAGAGGATTCTTACATTATATTCAAAATAGAATATAGGCCGGGCGCGGTGGCTCACGCCTGTAATCTTAGCACTCTGGGAGGCCGAAGCGGGTGGATCGCTCAAGGTCAGGAGTTCAAGACCAGCCTGAGCAAGAGCGAGACCTCGTCTCTACTAAAAATAGAAAGAAATTATCTGGCCAACTAAAAATATATATAGAAAAAAAATTAGCCGGGCATGGTGGCACATGCCTGTAGTCCCAGCTACTCGGGAGGCTGAGGCAGAAGGATCGCTTAAGCCGAGGAGTTTGAGGTTGCTGTGAGCTAGGCTGACGCCATGGCACTCACTCTAGCCCGGGCAACAAAGCGAGACTCTGTCTCAAAAAAAAAAAAAAAAAAAATAGAATAGAATCAGTAAAAATCTAGTATTACTACCCTCTCTTTTAAAATTGTCTTAGCTGGGCTCAGTGGCTCATGCCTGTAATCCCAGCACTTTGGGAAGCTAAGGTGGGAGGACTAATTGAGGCCAGGAGTTTGAGATCAGCCTCTGCAACACAGACCCTGTCTCTTAAAAAAATAATAATAAAATTGGCTTAAATCATCTATAATCACTAATAATATGCAACTATAAATGAGATACATTATAGCCAGAAGTGTTATTATAGCTACATTTCATATAAAATAGTTTAGTGGGTTTATCCTGGAAATGCCCATTTAAATTTTTAAGTCTGTGGAATTTTCCAGTAAGAGTCAAGGCAAACCCAAGATGCAACTAAAAATGTCTTTTCAGGGTTAATTTTCTACAGTCTAACCACACTGGATTACTTGCTGTTCTAAAAAATGCCATGCACTTTCATATTTCTCTTTTGAGCCTGATTTTTTTCCTACCTATTGAGCCCACCCAATTAATTCATTGATTCTTCAAAGTCTAGTTCAAGTATCACCTACTCTATAAAGCCTTCCTTGATTTCCTCCCAATCACTAGGTTGTGAATTATTTAAGAGTAGGAATTCTATAAGACAATAATGTTGTCTTCATATACCAACATCTAGCACAGTCTTGGGCAAACAAAAAAGTACTGTATAAATAAATAATTGGTAGGTGAATAATGAGAATTGATCGAAGCATTTCACTTCTTATTCTTTATTTAGCACTTATTTCTACTTTGAATTATGTGTGATTTTATTTCAGCACACTGTCTATCTTCCTCTCTTGACTAAACTCTGGAGAACAGAAAATAAGTCTGATTCCTATCTTAGCCTTCTCAGTACCTAATACAGAACAGACAATTGGATCAAGTATATTAAGGCTCAATGTATTTTAAGGAGGTAAAGCTATTCTGAATAAATTTCCCATGAAGATAGGTACACTTTAAAAGCCTTAACCCTAGGCTGGGTGTGGTGGTCCCAGCCACTCTGGAGGCTGAGGCAGGAAGATCATTTGAGTCCAGGATTTCCAGACCAGCGTGGGCAACATGGTGAGACCCTAATCTCTACAAAAAAAATTTTTTTAATAACTGGGCATGGTGGCATGTGCCTGTAGTCCTAGCTACTCCGGGTCCTAGAAGTTCAAGGCTACAATGAGCTATGATCGTACCACTGCACTCCAGCCTGGGTGACAGAACAAGACCCTGTCTCGAAAGAAAAGAAAAAAAGAAAAAGAAAGGAAGGAAGGAAAGGAAAGAAAGAAAATAAATACATAAATCCAAAAATAAATAAATAAATAAAACCAAAAATAAATAAAAGCCTTAACCTGGCGCTACATTATTTGAGATTTAGTCCAGAAAGAGTAACTCACTGGCACCACCTAGCATTCAATAAAGGCGGTACACTTTTATGGCAACCAGAGATATGGCTCTCAAATACTGTAATCTGGAGTAGAAAGTCCTTCCTAATTCCTGCTCACCTATCGTAGTACTCTGAACTGTGCACAGTACTGACCCGTCTCAAATTGCATAAATTTCTAATTCTTTAAGTTCGGAGTGTCACAAATTAGAGGAAAATGAAATTATTCATCAGGACTACAAGAGGCTCAAAGTCCAAACCCTCAAGAAATGGAGTTGGCTAGGAAAGGGGAAACCACTATTAAGTAGTCTTTTTTTTTTTTTTTTTTTTTTTTTTTTTTACAGAGTCTCACTCTGTTGCCCGGGCTAGAGTGCCTTGGCGTTAGCCTAGCTCACAGCAACCTGAAACTCCTGGGCTCAATTAATCCTTCTGCCTCAGCCTCCCGAGTAGCTGGGACTACAGGCCTGTGCTACCATGCCCAGCTAATTTTTTCTATATATGTTTAGTTGTCTAGCTAATTTTTTTCTATTTTTTTAATAGAGACGGGGTCTCGCTCTTGCTCAGGCTGGTCTCGAACTCCTGAGCTCAAACGACCCACCCGTCTCGGCCTCCCAGAGTGCTAGGATTACAGGCGTGAGCCACCACGCCCGGCCCAAGTAATCTTGTTATAATGAATTTAGGCTAAAGCAGTCCAGATAACTTGCTCTTACACACCCTGCAACTGAAACACACCCCTCTCTTCCTAGGAAAACATCATGGGCAGTGGCGCTTTCTCCCTCAACTGCGCCTTGGAGCAGCCTTTCTAAAGTTTTCCTGAGAGACTGAGGGTATCATTGAGGAAAACCCGTTATCCGGACGCGCCTTGAGGGAAGCTGTCAAACCCAGAAGCACAGATAAGGTAAGAACAGAGAGCACACCTTTTCCTGATTGAAAGTGAGCAGCGTTTGGACCAAGACCATCCGGACTGGGTGAAGGAGTCGCTCCAGCCACGGACGCAAATTCCACCTCAAGGGGGAACTTGAAGCTCCCGCACTTGGGTCCCGCCGCGGCCGGGCTCGGCCAGGCCCCAGTTGCCACCAGAGGTAGTTGTGAACTCGTCGCCCTCGAAACTCCTTCCAGCCCTCTCTGATCAGAACCAGGACAACCTCCTTAGGCCCTCGGGGGTCTCCTTTCTGCCTCCCGCCCGCTCGTCGGTCCCAAAGTTTGGAACCAGGGACCCGCCTACCTGAGGGCCCCGGGCTGGCGGACCGCGCATGAAGAGCACTTCCGCGGGACTCAGGCACTTCCGGCCTGCTGGAACCAATGAGGTTGCGGCTGCGGTGTTCTTCTCGGTGGCGTCCGGGTCGCGGGTCGTCTGCGGGACGACTGGGCCGGTCAGCCGTGAGTGCGTGGTAAGCACCCGACACGGAGCCCCTAAGAAACCAGTTCCTAGGGGAATCAGCCCGGGACACTTTTTTGTTCCAGACATAGGGGAGTCCAAGGTGGTGAGGTCTTTAGGGTCGAATGTAACGGTCTCCGAAGCAAGGTCATATACAAGTTTGGGCAAAGGAGTTTTGACCCCTTAACTCTTTCAGTGGAACCGAAAACCTCGGTAAATTTGCTTCTGACCTTCGAAACATGAATTCACCCGGCGTGGGTTGGGGGGTTCCTTTCTAGAGGGGTCTTGAGGGCTGGCAGTCTTGGGCTTGGCGGGGATGAGGTGTTGGGGGCGGGGCGCGGAGGAATGATTTCCATTTCTTCCTAAGTCTTTCCTTCCAACTGTGTAAAAGATTAGATCCACCTTCCTGGAAGCGGTTTGACCCTTATGCCCCTGGGGAAAGAGGAAGCTAGCTGTCGGGTGGCACTTAAAAAGTTACCCAGGCCGGGCGCGGTGGCTCACGCCTGTAATTCTAGCACTTGGGAGGCCGAGGCGGGCGGATCGTTTGAGCTCAGGAGTTCGAGACCAGCCTGAGCAAGAGCGAGACCCCGTCTCTACTAAAAATAGAAAGAAATTATCTGGCCAACTAAAAATATATAGAAAAAAATTAGCCGGGCATGGTGGCGCATGCCTGTAGTCCCAGCTACTCGGGAGGCTGAGGCAGGAGGATTGCTTGAGCCCAGGAGTTTGAGGTTGCTGTGAGCTAGAAGGACGCCACCGCACTGTAGCCCGGGCAACAGAGCGAGACTCTGTCTCAAAAAACAAAAAAAAGCATAGAAAAAGTTACCCAGAAATTGAGTGGAAACCATTTTCTGGTGTTCTCAGCCCATCTGTATGAAGAGTCAGTAGTCCACAGGACATCAGGGTTTATGACAAAATTGTTTCAGAAGTGTAATTTTTGAAGTTAGTTATGTTTCATCCGCCCAGGACAAACTTCCAACTTTGATTACCCTTGAACTCTACCAGAGTGAGTTGTTTCTGTCAGTTCTGTCTGATTGTGAAATTCTTTATTACCATCAATTGTTTTTCAGAGTTTCAATTTGGATATGAAACCACTTTTCTAAACTACCTTAGAGAAGACTGTTGATATACTAGTTGGAATGGTTCCAATAACCAACCTTGCAAAACACTTCAGATTCAGAGAATTTCCTTTGTAAAGGTAAGTGCTTGTTACATCAACACAATTATCTTTAATTTTTGATTGGTGAATATGTGTGGAATTGTCAACATTTTGGGTAAAATGGAACTCAGAGTGACAAATAGAGTCAATGCCATACAGAACGAAACTGGAAACTATACTTTTTTCCCACCATTTGAAGAATTTTCTGAATAAACACTTGCTCACAGTATATTTCCCCTAATTTTGATGATGATAGTATGATATTCTCCTGAGGCATTTGTGCTGGTTTTAGTGTGCAATCTTAGAACCTGTGGAGGAAAGCCTTACCGTAAGTGCATTGAATTTGCCCACTCTTCCTTCTCAGTGACTTAATCAGATTCAGTTTCATGCTGAGGGTATTCTTGTGTACCTTTAAGTTCTTGTTTAGAGTTAGTGGATAATGAAAACATATTCCTAGTGCATAAGTAAGAGAAATTGTTCGTGTTCCAGTTCTGAAACAAAATAGAATCCAAGCCTTCATACAGGAGACAGAGAAGAAATTGGACAAAGAGGAATGATATATTAGGTAGATAGTAACAGGAGACAGCACTGGGAAAAGGAACCTCAGAACTGGGAGTCATAACTGGGAAACCAGATGCTGCTTGGCTGCTGGAGGAGTGTAGGGCACTTCAGCCTGGACTTGGCATGAGAGCCCAGAGAATGTAAATTGCTCCAACTAGGTAGGAAACATGCTTGGGCAGATCAAACTTGAGTGGCTAACAAGAAGTTGGTTGACATTTGGGTCTTTTTAAAATGTCTTTTTAAAATGTCTACCAGCAGGTAGCTTGTACCATTATGAGTCTTACATAATGGGTAACAGCATGAACTTACAGAATCAAGGTTATTACTGTAGTTTAATCAACCTCTCTAAGCTTCAGTTTCCTCATCTGTTAAAAAAAAAAAAGGAGAGATAATAATGGTACCTACCCCATTGGGTTTGTTGTAAGGATCTCATGAGTGCTTAGCACATTTCTTGACACATAGGAAGAACTCAAGTGAATGTTGTTACTATTGTTATCATTGTTATAATAAAATAGGCATAATTAAATAATATTTTTAAGGAATAAGCCCATCCAAAGAGAATGAGTAGATGTATTGCCATTCGATGAAAGTCACAGGAGATAAAATGAGATTCCATGAGCCGGAACCCAGAAGCTTTCTGCTCTTCTCTTGTCAATTTGCCACCCAGAGCATATCCCCAGGCAACCACTGACCTGCCCTCTGCCATTAGAGATTAAATTACCTGTCTAGAATTTCATATAACTGGAATCATACAGTGTGTACTTTTTTGTATCTGGCCTATTCACTCAAACTATCTGAGATTAATTCATATTATTTGTATCAATAATTTGTTCCTTTTTATGGCTCAGTAGTATTCCATTATATCAATATGCCAAATTTGCTTTTTCATTCATTCATTGATCTCTTGATTAACATTTGAGCTGTTTCTAGTTTTTGATGATTATGTATAAAGCCAAACTGTATAATTCTTTGTGTGAATATATGTTTTCATTTCTCTCAATTATTTTTAAGCTATTGTTTTAATTTATACCTAAAATTCTTTTCTATGGCCTCCTTCAGAATCTTCCTCCAACAATTACTCACTTTTTTGCAGCTTCTCTGGCTTCCCAATGGTACTTTGCTTCTACTATTCTAATCCTCCTCTATTCATAATGAAAAATCAAATCAAACAAACAACCTCCTCTTAACCGTGAAGGTAGTGTTTGATATCTGTGGTTTGTACTGCCTGATTCTAGTCTATTTCTGCCTGCCTGCTGGATCTTCCTACTTGGACATACTGTGTCTACCTCAAATTCAATACCTATAAAACAGCAGTCTTATTCTTTATGCCTGCCCTTCACACTTCCTAACTTGTGCTTCCTCTAGTGGCACTGGTCAGGTAAACCTCACCATCTTTTATAATTCAGCTTATATATTGCCATCTTTAGCAAACTCTGAAGGTCTTAAAGTAAGCACAGGTATTTATATAAAAATGTTAGATCAAGGTGTAGCTTATGGGATAGGAAGAAATGAGCTACATTTTCTTTTTTTTTTTTTTCCTTTTTTTGGAGACAGAGTCTTGCTCTGTTGCCCAGGCTAGAGTGCAGTGGCATCAGCCTAGCTCACAGCAACCTCAAACTCCTGAGCTCAAGCCATCCTACTGCCTCAGACTCCTGAGTAGCTAGGACTACAGGCATGTGCCACCATGCCCGGCTAATTTTTTCTATATATTTTTAGTTGTCCAGCTGATTTCTTTCTATTTTCAGTAGAGACAGGGTCTTGCTCTTGCTCAGGCTGGTCTTGAACTCCTGACCTCGAACCATCCTCCCACCTCAGCCTCCCAGAGTGCTAGGATTACAGCCGTGAGCCACCACACCCGGCCTACATTTTCTAATTAAAGAATGTCCTACCTTATGAAATTAAAGGTCAAAGGAGGATTTAACAGTAAATTAAGAATAGGGACCCTAATTGAATAGAGCCATAAAGCATGTACACACCACCCTTCACCCTCCTAAAATACTTTAGTAAACCCAAATTTATAGTTAACATAAATTGAGGGCCAGGCGTGGTGGCAGTATACTCAGGGTTTCATGTAACAGCCACTTCTCCCACTCTAGCATGCATATTGGGTTATAATAACACCATTCTCTTTACACATAGGTTACCATTCAGCCAAGATTTTTCCCAAGGGACTTTTAGATGGAACTTTCCTATATCGCAAGAAAACTTTACAAACAAACATAGACAATACAGAGAATTCTCAACACAAAATGCCAGGCCTGTCAAACAAATGGGAATCCAAAGGGGACAAATGCCACCCCTAATTGTACCTCAGTAGTTCCCCAAATGGCCTGCCTAGGGCTGGAAGTTTCGCAAATGGGAATCCAAAGGGAATAAACACCACCCCAACTAGAAGGTTCAGAAACCCTCCCCAAATGGGTGATCTAATCCCCCCGTTCCCTGGGAAACCTTCCCCAAATAGTGGCCTAGCCCTCCCGCTCCCTGGGAACTGCAAAAGAGCTCAAAATGCAAACCAGGTCTCCAAGTCCCACTAACTGCTTGATTTTCCCCCAAAATTGGTGCCTCAGAACAAATCCAACAGGGAGATCTGAAAACCCCCCATATGGGTGGAAACAGGATCTCAGCATCCCGGGGGACTTTACTTAAAAATGGCCATGGCTGTCGCAACGCTTCCCAAATCTGTTTCCTTCTCCTCAACTCAATTCAGGTTGGTCAGAGCTGCTTCCATTTTGGGAAAAAGAGGCATGCCTCCTCAGAGCTAATCCCGCCCCCGCACATGCTAGGAACCCCTTTCTTTCTTGTCCAAAAAGACAATGGTCCTGCCCATAGCTTGACCCGGAGCTGCTCCCTGCCCCTTCTAGCAGTCGCAGGGTCCCATTCTACCAGGAAGCTGATGAGGGCCCACACTAGGGACGCCAAAATCTGTTACTGAAAGCTCGGCACTTGTCCTCGAGGCTGCATCAGAAGAACAAGAACAAATGGTTTGAGGAGAAGGAAAGAGCAGTTTGTTACTTTGCCATCAAAGGAGGAAAAATGGTAGACCTTCTTGTCTCAAAATCCAAATTTCCTGAACATAAGCAGAAATACAGAGCTTGTAAAGGGAGAGTTCTCAGCTTCAGGCAATTGCTGTTCAGCCATAGTTGATGATTCTGATTGTCCCACCTCTGCTGAAAACAATCCCATGACCTCCACCCAAGACCTCCCTTTGCTGGTCAGGCTGAGCCATCTCCTGTAGCAGAAATAACAAAAGACTTAACCTGATCCTCCCAACCACTGGCCATGGGCAGGGATACAGGTTTTAGTTCTCAAAAAGGAGCGGAGGATGTTTTAAAGAGACAGAAAATATCCTTGCTGCTTTTTCAGGCCATTCCCTCTGTTACAAAGGTGGCCATCTACAAGACAGGAAGAAGCCACTACCAGAGACCAAATTGGCCAAAACCTTAATCTTGGGCTTCTAACCTCCAGAACTGTGGGGAAATAAATTTCTGTTGTTTAAGCCACCCAGTCTAGGGTATTTTATTATGACAGCCCAAAGCCAACTAATATACCAACTATATGCAGATGACTCCAAATCTCTAGTCTGGACTTCTCCCCTGAACTTGGCTTTTTTCTTCATTGACCTACTTAATGTTATCATGTTACCACTTAGATGTCTAATAGATATCCCAGATTTAACTTTTCTATAAACTGAACTTCGGATCTCCCCAAGCCACAGCCATCTTTTTCTTCTCAATTAAAGGTAGTGCTATTCTTTTAGTTGCTTAGGCCAAAAACTTTTGGAGTCATCCTTGACTCTTTCTTTCACAGCCCACATTCCACCCATCAGCAAATCACATTGGCCCTATGTTCATAATATATCCAGAATCTGATGACTTCTCACCACTCTGCAGCTGGTCCAAGTCAGCATCAGCTCTCACCTGGATTATTGCAGGAGCTGCCTATCTGGTTTCCTTCCTTGTACTCTTTGTTCTGTTCTCAACTTCAACAGCCAGAAAGATCCTTTACAAATATAAGCCAGGGCCAGGCATGGTGGCTTACACCTGTAATCCCAGCACTTTGGGAGGCCAAGGTGGAAGGATCACTTGAGGCCAGGAGTTCAAAACCAACCTGGGTGACGTATGGAGACCCTGTCTCTACAAATAATAAGAAAAATTAGCCGGACGTGGTAGCGTGTGCCTGTACTCCCAGCTGCTCAGGAGGCTGAGGCAGGAGGATTGTTTGAGCCCAGGAGTTCAAGGCTGCAGTGAGCTATGATCACACCACTGCATTCCGGCCTGGGTGACAGAGCAAGACTTTGTAAATAGATAGATAGATAGATAGTCTCTAGAAATGAATGAATGAATGAATGAATGTCACATCATGTCACTCCTCTGCTCAAAACCTTGCAGTGACTTCCTCTTACCTCACTGACTGTTTCTGCTGCTCCTCATCCCTCAGTTACTCTGTTCCAGCCATTCTGGTCTTCTCTCTCTACTCCTGCAACATGATAGGCATGCGTCTGCCTCAAGGCTTTTGCATGTTACCGTTGCTTAGAACATTCTTCCTTATGTTATGGTATCTTCCACATAATAGAAATGATCAGTTAATAATTTCCAAATAGTGAAAATTGGCTGGATTCTGGATATATTTTGAAGTTGGAACCAACAAGACTTCCTGATGAGATGTGGGGGGAAAAAGGAAAGGAATTAAGGATGATTTGAGGTACTAGGCCTCAGCAGCTGGGATGGAGTTGTCATCAGCTGAGATCTTCAAGTAGATCAGGTTTAGGGGAGGCAAGGTAGAGAGTTTAGGGGAAAAAAAGTTCTAATAGAAATAGTATCTTGCAATAAGTTGTCATTTATTTCACATGTTAATATTTTGGTTAATGAGGCCTAGAGAATGTAAAAGCCTTGTTTTAAAATAGTTTCTGTTAATCATACTAATAGAATTATTTCAAGGGAATTTCCTCATTAATATATGAGTTATTCAGGTTTCTAATTCCTAATTTAGTGCTATACGTGGAATGTGGAAGGTGCTCAGAAAATGTCAGTGGTGTAGATGGATAGTGTGTTTGTGTTGGATAACTTCCCCTCCAGCAGATACCACCTGAACAGAGAAGCAGATGAAGAACAGTCATTTCCACTTGTCAAGGTGCTGTGCCTGCCATAGATGTTTTGGGAGATTTTATACTGAATTTATTCCTCCTGTCACTACTGTTGTTTTCCTCCAGAAATGGAGTTGTCTCCAGTTCTTAAATACATTGAGAGCATCTGTAACTAGCTCACACCTAAAATACTTCAGAATTGTTGAATATACACAGAAGTAAGGAGACAAAACACAATGCGAGTCATTTGGCTATTTTCTGTAGAAACCAATTAGCTGTCATGATGCAGAAGATTATTCTAACCCATGAGGAGGAGGTTATAATTATTTTTACTCTAGAATGTCCCACTGCATTTTTTTAAGAAGCAATAGATTGACCTTGTCCAAATACACAATCTTAATTGCTATCTGTGTTCTTTTGAAACAAAACCTTTGTTCATTACTAAAATTTATATTTGCCTTTCTCTTTTTTAGCACTTATTTCTATAGCAGTCATCCAGCTGATGCTACTCACTTCATTGAACAAAAAATGAGGCTTACAAAGTCAAAGTAATCATCTTGAAAGTATTTAGTAGGAGATCTTTATTTGGGGTGAATCTAGTTGTGATGTCAATCCTGTGATTTCAGTTGAACTATTTCTTTTTATCTATTGTCAGTGCTCATTAATACTTAAAAGCAACTTTCTTCCAAATGGCTGGTCTTGACATGTTTCCTTTTGTTGGCTCTCATGTTCAGCTGACTATTTCATCTAGAAACAGTAGGAGAGGAGACGGTCGTGGGACTGCCAACAGGTGGCAGTGCTGCTGGTGCAGGCTCAGCCTGCCAAAGACGAGTTTCTGAGGCAGGAGACCAGCAGGACCCAAACGGCAGCTTCAGACTGTTGTGTTAGCATCTGACCTTCGACAGATGACTCTGGCCAGCCAAGTCATCCCCATGCCTGAGAAAAGCACTACAGGATGAAGAATGAGATCTAATTAAACAGAGTAGAAATAACATGAGAAGGATGGCTTTTCATATCCCATCTTAACCCCACCTGCCTTTTTCCTTGCTTTTCATACTCCTTAGCTTCGTGGGCCTCTTGCTTTAGGAGGAACCAGGGTTTCCCTTACGATATAACAGTTCTGATTGAGTAGTTACTTCCCTTGCAGGACTGGTAAGTTTTTGACAAAGATAGGTTACTTGGAAAGTTTTTTTGCTTACCTGTAGAAGCTAAGCTGCTCACTGACAGCAGCACAGATAAGTAGTAAAGTTCAGGGGTCGTTTTTTCCTATATTTTAAAGGAAAAAGGCACTATGAGGAATGCTTTGTCTTTTTTTTGAGACAGAATCTCACTCTATTGCCCTGGCTAGAGTGCTGTGGCATCACAGCAGCTCACTGCAACCTCAAACTCCTGGGCTCAAGCGATCCTCCTGCCTCAGCCTCCCGAGTAGCTAGGACTACAGGTGCACAGCACCATGCCTTGCTAATTTTTTCTATTTTTAGTAGAGACACGGTCTCACTCTTGCTCAGGGTGGTCTCAAACTCCTGAGAGCAAGTGATTCTCCAGCCTTGGTCTCCCAGAGTGCTAGGATTACAGGCGTGAGCCACAGCACCTGGCCTACTTTCTCTTTTAATTGGAACGTGTATTAAAAGTGTTTTTGCCACAAAGATTTAAAGAAAGGTGCCAATTTAGCAAGAAGGAGAAGGCTTGCTGCTATTTTAACTACTTTTAAAAATTCTAGTAATGTGGAATTCACCCGCAAAAAGAAAAATCTCTTGTGGAATTTTTTAAACTTTCCCCGGTGAAATGTTTTAACTGTGACATGTTTCTACTTAGGAATTCCATCTCTACATATCTCTATTTTTAGTGCAAATAGAAAATAAATATTGAAGACTAATAGTATATTGTTTATAGCCAAGCTTTCAGATTAAGTTGAGCCTTTAGAAATTCAATATTTGAAAACATACACAGTCTGTTCCCAAAACTGTTAACACCACAGTGCAGACCCCTTCGCTGAAGGATCCCACACCAAATGCAGAAAACATCCCTTTTAGTACCCGTGGGACCGGTTCTATCTGAATAAGCAGCACAGTAAAACCTAAAAGGACAGGAGAACAGCATCAGTTTATAGGTTTAATTATCTGAGAAACGTATTCTTGAATGCAAACCTAAATAATTTGTTTCCTTTCATACTGTGAAAAGAAATGCTCAAAACCTAGCCAAATTGTTTTTCCTTTGATATAGGTTGTGTTCTTGTTGGCATTGCCGGTGATAATAACTGTGACTGTTTTTTAATGATTCCCTCATTATCTCATTGAAACCTTACCACAAAACTATGACACAAGCAGTTTTTCCTCTTTTTATAAATGATGAAAGGGAAGCTCAGAGAGGTTGAAGTAACTCGTATGGTTGCAGAGTGAATACTTGAACTGATCTCTAAAGCCAGTGCTCTTCACCATTATTCTATATTGCCTCTTGTGGAGTTGTGATTCAGTGGGAGACTCTCTCTTAGACCTAGAACAGTGCCTAAGGCACTCAATAATTTTTTTAAAAGTTTAGTTATAGGTTTTTGTTCTCTCTCTCTCTCTCTCTCTCTCTTTTAGATGGGGTCTTACTCTGTCACCCAGGCTTGGGTGCAGTGGTGCAATCAGAGCTCACTGTGGCCTCAAACTCCTGGGCTCAAGGGATCCTCCCACCTCAGTTTCCCAAATAGCTGGGACTAAGGGTGCAAGATGCTGGACTAGGGCTAGACATAGTTTTTGTTTAAATCATGTGTCACTCTTATAAGCATACAGAAAGAAAAATATAATCAAAATATATTAGTTAAAATATTCCTGAAGTTGGGTATGATCAGGCCACTGCATAAGACTGTCTCTATAAATAAAATAAAGTAATAAAATAAAATAAAAAAATAAATTCCTGAAACTTCTTCACATTTCAGAGACCAACTCTTCCTTTCACTTGTTTTTTTTTTTTTTTTTTTAAGGGACAGAGTCTTGCTGTGTTGCCCAGGCTGGACTCAAACTCCTGGGCTCAAGTGATGGTCCTGCCTTAGCCTCCAGAGTAGCTGGGACTACAGGTGTGTGCCATCACGTCTGACCTGTATCACTTTTTGGGTTTTGTTTTGTCAAAAACCACTGGTAGAATTAATATTTGAAAATTTTTGTAGAAATAGGGTCCTGCTACATTGCCCAAGCTGGTCTTGAACTCCTGGCCTCAAGCGATCCTCCCACCTCAGCCTCCCAAAGTGCTTGGATTACAGGTGTGAGTCACTGTGCCTGGCCTACTTTTTGACTTCAAGTTGTTGTTCCTGTTTTTCTACACGGTATCATCTCCTGCTCAATAGCTATTTATTGAATGAATAACTAAATCCAATACTTTAATATTACAATTATAAAGAATTTTACAACACAAAGCATTTGTATTTAACTTAATCTGCTTTCATATTCAAATTGTAGGACAACTGAAATAGGTACTAAGGAACTTTTTAAAGATTCCCTTAACCTGAATTTTAGATGTGAATTTTTTCTTAAGGTCTAGTCTGTGAGTTTCTGAAGAGCAGAAAGCCCTATCTTACTCATTTTTGGTCTAGCAGTGTCTGGCAAATAATAGACACTTAATAAGTACTTGGAAGATGACTGCACACTTACCAATTGTGAAAAAAGTAAAGATGATATTACCAACCAGGTTGTACAGGAGAGGTTGACTGCAGTATCGAGAAGATCTGGGCCTAAAAGCCAATACACTGGATGATACATTAATTTATTACTTATTACAACAAATCCATGGTATAAATGCAGTACCAACCCTTAAATTCTAATTCTGGCACTGTGTTCATCTTGGCTCTGGGCAGCTTCTCTTTAGAACCTTGGTTCCTTTACCAAGATTGCAAATTAATGCCATAAATCAGTCCGTAAGTAATAGTAAGAGTATTAATATTCATAATTGGTAGACAAATAATGTTTACCATATTTATAATTCATGTTAATTTGATATTTTGGTGAAAAAATATTTTGTGGAAATTCTGACCTGGAATAAGGAAATATGCCTTACTGCACACAAACCTCTCGTAATAGAAGCTGGTGAGTTTGAGTTAGGCTAATTACAGTAAGTATCATAGCTTCCTATCCCTCCCCATCACTTAAGTGGATTCTTAGTTTCAGATTTTTTGGAATTAAATTTATTAACTGACTGACTGTTTCTGTCAAGACTGATTTCCAACATAGAATTGATAAGTCATAATCTGGTCGAGTGTGCCTATGGCGCCCTCAGTGCTGCAGACATTAGCTAATGCTAGACTATTGGGACTGGTCTCTAGGGAATCCATAAATGGAGACATTGGTGCCCTCATTGTCTCCCATTTAATGTCTTCTTATACTAGAAGAAGTAAGCGTCTATTACAAGTTAAACTTAATCTGCCCAAATTCCAGCTATTCTCAGTGTGTTGAGATTTTTGACTTTTCAAAGAGGTGAAGTGGGTGACTGCCATTGATGACAAAGGCAGGAACAATGGGGCAGGCTGCAGTTAAATACTTGACAGGAATCACAGAGCGCACCCAAACCATCTGCACAGGTAAGACACATGCATGCTGAGCTGCCAGGTGTAAGAGCTTACCTTAGCAGAACGTAGAACTGGAGAAGCAGGGTAGTAATCCCAAACAAGAACACTGTCACCCGGCTGCGTCGGACACAGTGAGTTACATTTCACATTACTTGTTTTGTGATAAAATGACTTCAAGAAACCAAATTCATGTTCTAGTTCATGTTACATTGAACTACAGAGATAAAGTTTTAAATATAACAAAGATGAATTGAGGTCCATCTCATTAGAATAAAATTATATCTGATAATACTTCAGTAAGAATATTAATAATAGCTACCACTATTGAGCTCCTACCGTGTAGCAGGCATTGTTGATACTGATCTCTAGGCAATCTTTTAGAACCTGGGTTCCTTTACCATGACTGTAAATTAATGCTGTAAATCAACCCACAAGTAATATTAAGAGTTATTAATATTTGTAATTGTTAGACAAATGTAGCAAACATTTTACATGCATTATCTCATTTAATATGCACAAAATTCTATGAGGTATAGACTATGGTTCCCCATTTTATAAATGAGGAAACTGAGACTCAGTTTTTTTGGTTTGTTTTTGGTTTTGGTTTTTTGAGGCAGAGTCTCACTCTTGTCAACAGGGCCTCTGTGCAGTGGTTCAATCCTAGCTCCACCTCCACTAACCTCCACCTCCTAGACTCAGGCGATCCTCCTGACTCCACCTCCTGAGTATCTGGGACTACAGGTGCACACCACCACACCCAGCTAATTTCTAAATTTTTCATAGAGACAGGGTCTCGCCATGTTGCTCAGGCTGGTCTCGAACTCCTAGCCTCAAGAGATTCTCCTGCCTTGGCCTCCCAAATTGCTGGGTTCACAGGCTTGAGCTACCGTGCCTGGCCTGAGACTCAGGTAAGTTTTAAGTGTCTCGTCCAAGGACAAACACCTAGTAGTAAGTGGTACAGCTGGAACCCCTAGGTTCTGCCAGCTCTGTCTCCAGCCAGAAGATTCACATTGTGTATAACTAGTAAAGTGAGAGTTAACCTACCTACCACAACGTGCACAATCAAATGAAGATTGCTGTTACTGGTCAAAACGTTTTTGAAATTAAATTACATGTATATAGTTTCTGTGGCACATGAGAAAATATTCCCCGTTAACTAGTAGTTCTATCCCTTTTCTTCACTGTAAATTATATTATTCACCTTATTTATTTTATTGGGTTTATCACTGAACAACTGTAGAGCATTTGTAGAAATCAAATATACCCTCCAAAGACAAAGATTTCTCCCCAGTGAAGGTACTCAAATGAATATGCAATTTCAAAATATACCCCCAAGAGTATTTAAAGCAATGGCAGCATTGTTGGAACAAGAATATAGCTACATGCTTAAAGTTAATATTTTGAAAGGAATAGTGTCCTTTTAGAGATGTAAATTCTGAGAGGTGGTAAGGTCACATTTAACAGTCAGCCAACACAGGTTTAATTATCTTGAGAATCCTAAAATGTGACAAAGAAAGCCAAACAGAATTACTATTCTTCTAGAAAAGTTCATGTTTTAGAAACTGGCTTAATGTTTATAAATTGTTACATTAATGTTTATACCTCAATATTTTTAAAAATTAAAAGGATCATTTATTTTAAAATTAACAGTAAATTGTGGTGAAATCTCAATACTGCCTCAGAGGCCGGGCGCGGTGGCTCACACCTGTAATCCTAGCACTCTGGGAGGCCGAGGCGGGTAGATCGTTTGAGCTCAGGAGTTCGAGACCAGCCTGAGCAAGAACGAGACCCCATCTCTACTAAAAATAGAAAGAAATTATCTGGCCAACTAAAATATATATAGAAAAAATTAGCCGGGCATGGTGGCGCATGCCTGTAGTCCCAGCTACCCGGGAAGCTGAGGCAGTAGGATCGCTTGAGCCCAGGAGTTTGAGGTTGCTGTGCGCTAGGCTGACACCACGGCACTCACTCTAGCCCGGGCAACAGATCGAGACTCTGTCTCAAAAAAAAAAAAGAAAAACTGCCTCAGAAGGAAATGAACTAACTCCTTGTTATCACAGCTGGGGAGACACTTACAGCCTGAGCCGGTGAGTTCCTGGCAGCCAGCAGTGCAAGCGATAGGCTGTGTGGGCCAAACAGAAGTGAATCATGGTGACGCTGGTCCCAGAGCACCTGGAGTGAGGCAAGGACGATCCAGGACAGTCCTGTTAGAGCTTCCAAACTCCTTCTGCACCCATTCATCACCTGCTGTGCGCCCCCCACCACACACACACCCCCACCCGCAGCAGGGATACAGAGGAAGTAGTTTCCCTTGGGGAGGAACAGATCCTGGTTCTTTTTTTTGGAAGATTCTAGTTCTTTTAAACCTACCTTTGGCTACACTAGGAGCTCACTGTAACCTTAACTCTTCGGTGGCTTAGTCTGAGCTCAAGTTGGCTGTGTTCACAGTGAATTAATGGAACTGCGCTGGATATTTGAGACAGGTTATGAACATGACAGGGAGGAGAGAGCTTCCTTTATGCTGAGAGATAAGCTTCCCCAGCCCTTGGGGATCACCTGGAAACTTGAGCTCATCTCCCAGGACGGAGCTCAAGCTCTTTGTTCCATCCTTCCCTGAACTCTGCTTCAGGACCACAGGCAGCTCCCTTGAGGCCCCACACCTCGTGATCTCAGCCTCACCATTCTTCCATCTCACTCTCACTGGGGACTGTCACCTGAAACCTGAGATGGTGCGGCTGGGACTGACTCAGAGCACCAGCTGAACCCAGCCCCTCCACCACAGTCCTTGAGAGCATGTTCAGTGGCTGGCCGATAGCCTGATTTCTCTGTAGGGCCCAGAGTACTGTGGGGATGTTGCATTCATCTACCCCTAATACCACAGGTGCTGGGCATGGTGGCTCACGCCTGTAATCCTAGCACTTTGGGAGGCCAAGGCAGAAAGATCGCTTGAGGCCAGGAGTTGGAGACCAGACTGAGAAACATAGCAAGACCCTGTCTTTACAAAAAATAAAAAAACAGAGTTAGCCAGGCATGGGGATGCATGACTGTGGTCCCAGCCACTCAGGAGACTGAGTCAGGGGGATCGCTTGAGCCCAGCAGTTTGAGGTTGCAGTGACCTGTGATCATGCCACTGCATTCTAGGCTGGAAGGCAAAATGAGACCCTGTCTCAAAAAAGAAAAACAAAACCAAAGACTGAGATTGGTCTTCTCATTATCCCCATTTTATAGATGAGAAAACTAAAGACAGGGTTAAGTGATTAAATCAAGCTCACAAGATCAAATGAGGGTTTTAACACCCATGTCATGTTATTTTTCTAGAACTCTGTGTTCATTCCATTGCTCAGAAACCTTCAAAGGTTTCCATTGTCTAAAGGATTTAGCTTTATATTCCTAAACTCCTTAGCTATGAGGGCTCAGTTCCTGTCTACACTGATCCAGTTCATCTCCCATTTTTCTTGGTGAGAAAGCCTGAGTCAAGAAACCTAAATTCTAGCCCTAATATGCCACTTACTGGCTTCGTCTGCTGAGAGCATAAAATCTGAGCAAAAGCAAGTTGGTCAGCCTAGCAGTTGGGCCTCAGCACTATTGGGCTACAAATAAATAGTCCTTGACACAGGTGTTTTGGATACTGGAAAATCTTAGAAGTGCACAGTGATGTGTTGTATAGCCTTAATTTCCAATTCATTTTTAACCCATTATTTCTTTTTTGAGTTGTAATACTGAAAAATTAGAAAAACCTAAATGTCTAATGCTAGAAGATTAACTGGAAAAGCTAAATGACTGTAGATCACTATTTGAAACATGCTAAATGCTTTTGGCCAAATTAATTTTTGTGGTGAGGATTAAATAATAATGTATGTGAAAGTATTTTAAGAACTGAAAAGTAGTATACAACTGTTGGTTTATTATCAGTTGCTATATTTCTTTTTTTTATTTTCCTTTCGAGACAGGTTCTCACTCTGTTGCTGAGGCTGGAGTACAGTGGCATAGTCATAGCTCACTGCAGCCATGAATTCCTGGGCTCAAGCAATCCTCCTGCCTCAGCCTCCCAAGTAGCTGGGACTACAGGCATGCCCTACCATGCCTGGCTAATTTTGTTTTTAATTTTTTGTAGAGATGGTATCTCGCTCTATGGCCCAGACTGGTCTCCAACTCCTGGCCTCTATTTGCTATATGTCTATCTTAATTCTAAAGCCACCTGGGCAAGGTGGCTCATACCTATGATCCTAGCACTTTGGGAAGCCGAGGTGGGAGGATCACTTGAGGGCAGGAATTCGAGGCCAGCCTGAGCAAGAGCAAGACCCTGTCTCTACAAAAAGACGGAAAAATTAGCTGGTGTGGTGGCACATGCCTTTAGTCCCAGCTACTTGGGAGGCCAAGGCAGGAGGATCACTTCAGCCCAGGAGTTTCAGGTTGTGGTGAGCTGTGATGATGCCACTGCACTCTAGCCCAGGTGACAGAGCAAGATAATGTCAAGAGAGGGAGGAAGGAAAGAAGGAAAGAAAATAGAAAAGATAAGAAAAATTAGAAGACAGGTCCAGATGCTTCAGCTCTATATAATAGGCATTTCCAAAGAACAGAGAAAATGGAAGGCAGAAAAATCAATGAAATAATTCAAGGACATTTTCCAGAACTGAAGGTTATGAGTTTTGAGATTGAAAGGGCCTGCTGAGTGCCCAGCTCAGTGGATGGAAACAGAGCTGCACATGCAGACGTGTTGTATAATTTCAGAACAGTGGGGACAAAGAGAAAACCTTATAAGCTTCAAGACAGGAAAAAAATAAGTGACATTCAGAGGCTCCAGAACTGGAAGTGACTTTGGATGTCCACTGTTAACATCAGAATCTAGAAGAAGCAATGCCTTCAAAATTCTGGGAGAAGATGATTTTCAACATACACTAGAGAGAAACTATATTGGGAAGTTTGGGAGAGGGTCCTGAGGAGGTATGAGAGCTAATCCTCATGGATCACAAAAGAAAGTCAATAGGTGATTTAATTTGTTTTAATTGTTTTAATTTAAATTGTTTAAATTGGATATATTAAGAAATAGCATTATAAGCACATAGAGTTAATGGTAGAATCTACCAGTAGAAATAGCTGAAAAAGTTAAAAGTGGGAGCAGGATGGAAGGTGATGGTGAGTGGGGTATGTTGGTGGCTATTGGTTTTCATTATGGGCCTTTTTTTGCCCTAGGGTTTTTAAACCTATATACATGAATTAGTTTAATAAGAATTTTTTTTTGGTTTTTTTTGAGACAGAGTCTTACTCTGTCACCCCAGCTAGAGTTCAGTGGCATCATCATAGCTCACAGCAACCTCAAACTCCTGGGCTCAAGTGATCCTCCTGCCTCAGCCTCCTGAGTAGCTGGGACTATAGGTGTATACCACCACATCCAGCTAATTGTTTTTCTATTTTTTTGTAGAGACAAGTTCTCACTCTTGCTCAGGCTGGTCTCAAACTCCTGAGCTCAAGTGATTCTTCCACCTCAGGCTTCCAGAGTGCTAGGAGTTTTAGTCATGAGCCACTGTACCCAGCCTAAAAATTTTTATGAAATTTAAAAATCAGATGTCTTACATTACTTCATTAGGGTTATGGAAGGATCAAATGGAATAATTGATATGAAAAAGAGGTTTGTATGTTATAAACTATTAGTGTTATTATGATCATATTGACTAAAAGGCAAAAATACTGTTTGAAAGGCAAGTTGTTACTTAGTCACATTTGGTAGATAATATTGTATCAGTTAATTGTGGCCACAGTAGTGCAATCACAAAACCTGAGTGGCAAATAGCAATGAACATCCATTTTTGCTCATGAGACTAGGGACTGCTTGTTGGTTTGCCAATCTGAGCCAGGCTTGGTTGACCTTACCTGGGCTTGCTCGTGTGTCTGAGCATGTTGGGTGTGGTTAGGCTGGTCTGCGATGGCTGCAGTCACATATCGAATGGTTGGGTGTCTATCTGCTGGAGCTGTCAGCTATCTTCCACACTTTCTGTCATCTTCCAGTGGGTTAGCTTTGTGGCAGAGGCAGCAGTCCAAAGAGAAAGGAAGAGTAAGCCTCTAAGGCTGTAGTACCAGTCCATGGCCTGTTAGGGACCAGGACTCAGAGCTCTGCCACAGCCCCCCACCCTTCCTAAGTTTCATGGAAGACAATTTTTCCATGGACAGGGGTGGCGGGTGCAGAGCAGGAGGTGAGCTCCATGAGCAAAGCTTCATCTGTATTTACAGCTGCTCCCCATCACTCACATCACCGCCTGGTCTCTGCCCGGCTCCCCCCCAATCTGTGGAAAAATTGTCTTCCATGAAACCAGTCCATGGTGCCAAAAAGGTTGGGGTCCGCTGCTCTAAAGCCTAGACTCAGAATTGGCACACTGTCACTTCTGCCACATTTTTTGGCCAAAGCAAGTCACAAAGAGTGAGGAAACAGATTCTATCCCTTTATGGTAGGAGGGGTGGAAAAATGGAGCCCTTTTTACAGCCCATTGAGCATAATTATTGAAGCCAAATATTTTTGTCCATGTGTTTGAAATAAGAACATGGAAGGACCTCAAAAGATAACTTATTTTCTTTTTCCTTTGTAGACGTCAAGGGAGGTGTCACAGTTTTCCATTTAAATCAACAACTTCAAATTCCTACCATGGAAAATTCGGAGAAGACAGAAGTGGTTCTCCTTGCTTGTGGTTCCTTTAATCCTGTCACCAACATGCACCTCAGGTTGTTTGAGCTAGCCAAGGACTACCTGAATGGAACAGGTAGGAACAGTAACCAAAAGGAACTTAAGATTATAGAACCAATAGGGATCATTCGTTTCAGAGTATACGTTTGATCAACTGGCCACAAACATGCTGTCCTACTCCCTTATACAGGGACATAGCCAAGAAAGAGGGCAAGGTATGTTCAGGGAAGAATTGAGCATCTAACAGCTCAGAGAATAAAAAATAGATTTATATATTTAGAGTCCAGTAGAAGAAACAATAATGATTTTCTAATCCTCAAAACTCAAGTTTTCTTATTCCATAAGGCAACATTGCTTTTATATAATTCCACTTCATCCAGGGATTCACCTATATATCAGTTTAATATCTGTGCATGTATATAAATACTATTTCTCCTTCTCTGTGACTTGTAGAGTAAAGGGAGAGGGAAGTCAGCAAAGTAAGCGTTTGCTGCTTACAGTAAAAGCCACATCCAGCTGGACTGTTGCAAGTGTCTCGCTGATCTTCCTGACTTCAGTCTGTTCCCTCTCTCCCCACTGGTTTTTGATCCACGTTATTCCAGAATGGCTTTTCTAAAATAGAAATTTGATTCTGTCACCCCCATATTTAAACTTATTCCAGGAGTCTCCCGTTATTTAAAGCAGAAAGTGAAAACCCTTACTTTAGCATACATTAAGACTTCCAGAATCAGGCACAGACTACCTTTTTAAAGTTTTCATAAAACATATATGAATAAAGGGTGGCCATAAAGTATGCATAATATCATTTTACACATACTGTAATGCAATATCAATAAACCACTTATTATGTATATACCCCTGTTTCCAGACCTCGTGGTCACTATGTATATGAGAGCTGTCCAGAGTATCCAGCCATGGAAACAATGGATACATGGAGGCAATGGCTGGATATTTTCCAGACAGTCCTCATATGTTCATTATAAAAGACTAAACATGTTGTAAAAGAGTAAATATGTATATGAAATAGGGGGATGTGTACAGTGGCTCATGCCTGTAATCCCAGCACTTTAGGAGGCCAAGGCAGGAAGATCACTTGAGACCAGGAGTTCAAGATCAGCCTGGGCAACATAGCAAGACCCCATCTCTATAAGATATATTTAAAAATTAGCTGGGCATGATGGCATACACCTGTAATCCCAGCACTTTGGGAGGCCAAAGTAGGAGGATTGCTTAAGGCCAGGAGTTCAAGGCTGCAGTGAACTTTGATTGCGCCACTGCATTCTAGCCTGGGCACTATTTATTTAAATATTGCATTATTTAAATAAATTAATTAAAAACAATTTTTTTAGTAATGTAAGAAATGAGATATATTTTGCCCATCACATTAACAAAACTTTTAAAACTTAGTAGTATTAAGTATCAGAAGTTTGAGAGAAATGGGCTCTTGCATACACTCTAGGTAGACAATACAAATTGATTAAGGCTTTTTACAAAGTAATCTGGCAGTATCAATCAAAATTTAAACTGTGAAGGGGGATGAGGAGTTAACGTTTAACAGGTAAAGTTTCAGATGGGGAAGGTGAAAAGGTTTTAGAGATGGATGGTGGTGGTGGTTGTACTTACATTATATTTGTACATGTACTTAATAGCACAGAACTGTACACTTAAATGGTTAAAATGCTAAGTTTTGTGTTGTGTATATTTTACCACAATTTCAATCAATCAGTAGATCAATCAATTAACCGAAATTCCTCTTTTAAAAAAAGAATCTGTGATTATAAAACAATATAAATCATAATATTTGCTGTGCATTAAATCTAATATCAAATCTCTTTATCCAGGAAAGTACAGAGTTATCAAAGGCATAATTTCTCCTGTTGGTGATGCGTATAATAAGAAAGAGCTTATCCCTGCCCATCACCGAGTCATCATGGCAGAACTTGCCACCAAGAATTCAACATGGGTGGAAGTCGACACATGGGAAAGTCTTCAGAAGGAGTGGATAGAGACTATTAAGGTGCTAAGGTATTTATGGTGAAACCAACTTTGTCCGTTCTGTGGAAATGGGTGGGAAGCTTTCTTGTCTTTTTGCCATGTGTCAATACTACCTACATCTGTGAACATACAGATTTGTAAAATTGTCACTAGGGTTGGAAAGGCTTAGGCTGTGTCATTCCCGTGAAAGGTGCAGAGCACAGCAACGGAGGATAGACATTCCTTAGCGGTTGTGTCTTTCATTACATTCTGAGATGTTTGCATGCTTGCTGCTATGCAGTATCTATTAGAAAATAAAGGAAGCCTGCCTGGCCTGTCTGGGCCCCAAATGAGATAGGCAGAATTGTAAGAGGATGTTACTGTCATCAGTCTTCTAGGTATAAAAGAGAAGGCAGATAATTTAAGGAAGAGAAACAGCAAGTATTGCTTGAGCATAGACAGGCCTGACAGCATGGGGGCAGTCACAGATCTCTGTGCTCATACCTTTAAAACAGTTCCAGGCCAGGCGCGGTGGCTCACGCCTGTAATCCTAGCACTCTGGGAGGCCGAGGCGGGTGGATCGCTCAAGGTCAGGAGTTCGAGACCAGCCTGAGCAAGAGCCGAGACCCCGTCTCTACTAAAAATAGAAAGAAATTATCTGGCCAACTAAAATATATATAGAAAATATTAGCCGGGCATGGTGGCGCATGCCTGTAGTCCCAGCTACTCAGGAGGCTGAGGCAGTAGGATCGCTTAAGCCCAGGAGTTTGAGGTTGCTGTCAGCTAGGCTGATGCCACGGCACTCACTATAGCCTGGGCAACAAAGCGAGACTCTGTCTCAAAAAAAAAAAAAAAAAACAGTTCCAGTTAAGGGTTCAGAAACCAGAGTATGTGACATCTAATTATTTCTTGATATTATCTTGAATGTAAAACAAAAGGGCTTTCTGAAAAGCTTTTCTGTCTAATATCTGTTTCTTAGAGTTCTGAACCTTCCAGTTACCATATCATTTAGGGTTCAAAGTAGGACATAGAAACCACTCTGGGTATTTTAAGCAGAAAAGGATTCAAGTGCTTAGGCAAAAGTGGTAACAGAGCTGGCGTGGAAGTTGGTGTGTGTCGCAGGGTCATACCTGCTTAGCTGCAGTGGAAGTCCAGCAAACCTATTCGATTCTGCTGCCACCTCTGCTGCTGTTAAACTGCCTCAGGCTCCTGAGTTTTGGCTGGACAGCGGACTATGGAGGCTGGCCGCCACACTCAAGCTATAAGGGCTTACTTGTCAGGCTCCACAAGGATGACCTCTGCCTTCCAATTCTCTCACATGAGAATTTTATCAGCAGACTCTCAGTCACATCCAGAACCTGCCACAGGGACCCCTGGGAAGTGTGTTTAGGGTAAGATTGGGTAGTGAGCCAGTAGACAGTATCTAGCACAGTGATTTACCAAGAGGACTTGCTTTTCAGCCTTGGCAGGGAGAAAAGTCTCCCCTGCTTGTTGGCAAAAAATTCTCCCATCAGAGACCAGGCTTCTGAGCCCCAGCCCTACCCAACCCTCTCTGGCTCCACAGTAACCTACTGTCTATTACAGAGTCAGCTCAGCTATGCAGCAGGGAAGGGATTTAGGGGCACTCATGACCCACAGTGGATCCCACAAGTGTGGCTTATGGTACCTGGGTAGCATTGCACAGTGGTAAAGCCGTGGGTGCCCTGCTGCCAGCCCAGAATAAAGCAGTACACACATCCTGCCTGTGGCCCCTTCCTTTTTGGCTTCAAGCACTTGCCCCTCTAGGACCCTACCCTTGGCATTATGGTTCTTCGTTACTAGATCAAGCCACACTTTTCAGTGGTCAACAGTGTGGGCTCTGGACCAGACTGCTGGGGTTCACGTCCTGTCTGCTGCTTATAAGCTAACTGACCTTGGACACATTAGTCAGTGTCTATCTCTCTCAACGAGGATAATAGACAATTCTGATATAAAAGTGGCAACGATACAGTTACTTTGTAATAACCAAAACATTCACTCAGTTAAATTGTTATGGAATGCCACCAGGTGTGGTGGCTAATGCCTGTAATCCTAGCACTTTGGGAGGCTGAGCTGGGAGGACCACTTGAGGCCAGGAGTTCAAGACCAGCCTGAGCAACATAGTGAGACCCCATCTCTAAAAAAATACAAAAATTAGTTGGACATGGTGGTGCGCCATGTCGTCCAAGCTACTTGAGACATTCAGGCAGGAGAATCACTTGAGCCCAGGAGTTCGAGGTTGCAGTAAGCTGTGATGATGCCACTTGCACTCCAGCCAGGGCAACAGAGCAAGACCCTTTCTCAAAAAAGGAAAAAAATATTGACTGCTTCCTGTATTCCAGGGGCTCTGTATTTATGATATGGGGTGTTGAGAAGATTTCATCAGATAACCCATGTAAAGGATTTAGTGTAGTCTGTGGCACATAAAAAATAACATTAAGTCTTGTTAGTGATATTTTAGTGGAGCATTGTAAGAAAGAGAAGTGTCCTATTGTTTTTTCATTTTATAGACACCATCAAGAGAAGCTGGAGGCTAGTAACTGTGACCAGCAGCAGAACTCACCTATGCTAGAAAAGCCTGGACGGAAGAGGAGGTGGACTGAACAAAGACAAGATTCCAGTCCAAAGAAATCCCTAGATCCCAAAACAAAAGGTTTGTGTGTTTTACCAGGACTCTCAAGACTAGAATTTAAAAGCTTCTAGAGCTGAACAAACCCCCTTTGTATTTTCATTGTGTATTCCATACCTGTGGGTGCCTGGAGATGCCCCCTGTTAGTTTTGAGAAGAAAGGGAGAGTAGAAGGCATCCTGAGCTTGCTTCTCCTGCCGGGGTCTTTAACTTTTGTGGTGTCCTAGATCTCTTTTGTAAATCCAAATCTGATAAAAACTGTAAACCCTCATTCCCAGAAAAAACAAACGCACGTTCATTTTGATGCAGGGGGGTTATTAGAAAAGCAAGCCCTGAGGCTCTGTTTTATTCTTCTTCCCAGGAGTGGCAAAGGTAAAGTTGCTGTGTGGGGCAGATTTTTTGGAGTCCTTTGGGGTTCCGAATTTGTGGAAGAGTGAGGATATCGCCCAGATCGTCGCAGACTACGGACTCATCTGTATCACTCGGGCTGGAAGTGATGCTCAGAAGTTCATCTATGAATCTGATGTGCTGTGGAAACATCGCAGCAACATCCACCTGGTGAACGAATGGATCACGAATGACATCTCGTCCACAAAGATCCGGAGAGCCCTCAGAAGGGGCCAGAGCATTCGCTACTTAGTACCAGAGCTTGTCCAAGAATATATCCAAAAGCATGATTTGTACAGCTCTGAGAGTGAAGACAGGAATGTTGAGGTCATCCTAGCTCCTTTGCAGAGAAATACTGCAAAAGCTAAGGCATAGGAATTCTATAGTGGAAATTTTGGATTTCACCTTTTGGGGATTTGAAACAATCTGGGTATTAGTAATTGGGGAAAGGAATTGTGATCCTGTTTCATAAACTAAAGCTTAAAACTTTGGTAAATTTTCTTTTATGAGAAGTTGCTAAGATGAATGTTTTCAGTAGGATTTTTTTTTTAAAGAATGTACAAATCCCTTTATCTTTAAAACAAGAGATTAGCAAAACACTAAAACCAGAAGAATTTTCAATGAAACTAGCTATAAATAAGAAGTCAAGGCCAGGCGTGGTGGCTCACGCCTGTAATCCTAGCACTCTAGGAGGCCGAGGCGGGTGGATCGTTTGAGCTCAGGAGTTCAAGACCAGCCTGAGAAAGAGCAAGACCTTGTGTCTACTAAAAAATAGAAGGAAATTAGCTGGCCAACTAAAAATATATATATATATATATATATAAAAATTAGCCAGGCATGGTGGCGCATGCCTGTTTTTCCAGCTGCTCAGGAGGCTGAGGCAGGAGGATTGCTTGAGCCCAGGAGTTTGAGGTTGCTGTGAGCTAGGCTGATGCCATGGCACTGTAGCCTGGGCAACAGAGTGAGACTCTGTCTCAAAAAAAAAAAAAAAAAAAGAAGTTAAAAAAAAAAATCTTGATTCTAGCATATAAAAGAAGCCAAATATGAAAAGCAAAAGTCTATTTAAAATTCTAACTTTGGCCAGGCATGAGTCATTATGCCTGTAATACTGGCAATTTGGGAAGCTGAGGCTGGAGGATCACTTGAACCTGGGAATTTGAGACCAGCCTGAGCAATATAGCAAAACCCTGTCTCTACCTTAGCTGGGTGTGGTGGTACGCACCTGTAATTCTAGCTACGTGGGAGGCTGAGCCAGGAGAATTGCTTGAGTCCAGGAGCTGGAGGTTGCAGTGAGAGCTATGATGACAAAACTGCACTTTAGCCTGGACAACAGAAAAAAAAAAATTCTGACTTTAATTATGAAGGGAACTGATATTTTATGCATGCTTGTTGCTGGGTAATCTGCACCAAGGGTAAACAAAGGAAGAAATTAAAATGGTGACCTTGTAAAATGTACCATTGATCAGTCATCTCCAGCTACTCAAAATAAGAGTCTTGAATGTGCCTGGCAGAAACATTGCACCAATAGCTAGTTCTCTGTGGCACATATCAGAATGGCCGATTACGCTTGGGCAAGAGATACCTGCCTAGAGCTCCACCTTTGGAGGTAGGGAGTGGGGTCCAGGCCCTCCCATGTTAAGAAAGGTGCACAGGTATTTCTGATGCCCGTCAGCGGTAGAGAGCCACTGCTTTATATGTTATACACATTCTCTTAACACAGACTTGTTATGGATCATGTTCTAGCCCTGGCCATCTGCCATCTTTTTATCTTCAGGAATGACTTAGAGGTGACATCACACTACCTTGAAATGGGTGAACCATAGAGAATGAGGGGTCGCATTCAAGGATTTTATAAGTGTGAATGTTCTTAGCCTTTATTGGTACCTTAATATTCACAAGATGAAAGGAGGCCCTAAGAACATGAGAAATGCCTCCCTAAGTGATTTCTTACACTTTCTCTCTCCTTGTCCTTTTGTATGAAGTTTAATCAAAGTAAAACTTCTCAAATAATAATTAAAGTCATAGCTTTATGTTAAAAACACAAGCGTGTTATATGGTTTTCTACTGATTAAAATTTTGTGGAAGTTACACCAATTGGTAAAGCAAAAAGGCCAAAAATAACTTTTTATAGAATAGTTTTAGGGTTTGTGAAAATCATTCTATAATAGAAATAGGACTAAAGCTACATTTCTAATGAAAATAGAATAATTTGCCTTTGCAATTTATATTTCATACCTACACCAATCCAGGTGAAGGGTTTATAATTCTGCAGAAGAAAAAAAGAATAGTTAGAATTGCACAATCATATAGTCAGATATGAATCTACAGTTTGAAAAAGGAAAATGTCTAAATAAAGTTAGCAAGTGTATGTTCTGCAGCTCCCAACACAGGCCTACTCTCAAAGACAGGGAGGGATGCAAAGCCTGACACCCAGTAGGTTTCAGTATCTATCTGCCGAATGAGTGAAAGGTTAGAACCTCAAACCACAGAGGTGAGGGTCATTTTTTGCCTCCTTAAGTTTCTGGAGTTTAAGGGTTGAAGCAGCCCTGAAAAATAATGATCTAGGAGCAGATGAAGCTATCAAAATTGAACTTTGATTTCTTCTTCTGGGAAACTACCTAGTTCATCTGAAGTGTTGTGTGAATTGCAGAAAGGTTCCAGTGCTGGAAACTTCTGTCATAGTGCCTTTCTACTTAGCAGTGCCCATGCCCTGCTCAGCTTTGACTATATTGACCTCAGGACCTCACTGGGTAAGGAATGTGGGGACCCTCCCGGGAGACCTGGTAGTGGTGAAATGATCCTATCACTATACTGTTTAGGGATCAGCAACTTTGTACATAGGACAAGCTGCTTGGCTTTTTGTCCTAGTGCCGAGGATGCTGCTGATGGCACAGCATAATAGCAATGTTTTGTGACTTCCTTTAAGGAAGAAAAAATATGCCATTGTTCATTCCTTATACATCTTTTTTGTAATGTGACTTTAGAGGAAATATGGGAGACTGGTGTTTGTGTAGTGCTGGTGATTTTCATGTGCTGTACTCTTTAACCCTTATATTGTATAATTTTAATGCAACAAATGAACCTGCAATAAAAGTCCTTTACTGGCATCTTCACTCAGATGAACATATAGCAGCATATGGAGAGCCTTTTGTTGTTGTTTACCTGTGTGAATAGCAAACCTTTCAGATAAGAGGAGTAGGTTCCCCTAGAGGTTGAGCCAGAGAGATGGTTTCAGTTAATCTCCTTGTGTGAAAGGATGCTCTTTCTTTCTTTCTTTCTTTTTTTTTTTTTTCCTTTTTTTGCCATCTTGGGGCTCTAACCACAGAGTGGAAGGAAGCATGCCCCTAGGTCAGCATGCAGGATGGTGGGTGGGCTTTTATCTTTCTTCCCCAGCCTTTCTTATTCACTTCTCTGGAAGCCCAGAAGTTGCTACATTATGAAAGGGGCTCCTTTAATGTTTATTTCTGGGTGCCGTGGGACGTCCATTCCTCTGCTTCTCTCATAATTTTTCCCAAAAACCTCTTGATCTAAAATGTTCACGGTGCCATCCGCTGAACTGAAGGATGCATAAACAGTTTCCATCTCTGAAATCCGTACCTAGTTTACCAGTGGTGCTGTTTTAACTCATAATGCCAGCACCTTTTGAGCACTTACTGTGTGCTGGGCATGTGCTACTGGGTGCCTTATGTCATAAGGAAACTGAGCACAATTAGGCCACTGGTGTAAACGGCAAAACTGGAGCTTGAGTCTAAGCAGTTTGTCTTCGGAACCTGTACTCTTAACTTCTCCTTGTGTAAAATACTACTTTTCAGAGAATGAAGTGTTAGCCAAATCTTGACATTTTCATCTACCCTAAGTAGATGAGTACAAATAAAACTTCCATCTGTATGATCATCTGATGAAGATGTCTGATGTGTTCAGTCCTCGCAGAGGAACTAAGTGGAACTTGCCCAACGTTAGCAATTCCTTGGAACTAGGGCAGTGAATGCCCAGAGGGAGGCGGGAGGGAGGTGATATGGGCCACAATTCACTGTTGTTGTTTTTTTTTTTTTTTGAAATGATCTCACTCTGTCACCCAGGCTGGAGTGCAATATGCAATCATAGCTCACTGCAGCCTCAAACTGCTGGGCTCAAGTGATCCTCCCACCTCAGCTGAGTAGCTAGGACTACAGACATGCTCCACCACGCCCAGCTAATTTTAAAATGTTTTTTGGAGAGATGGGTTCTCACTATGTTGTCCAGGCTGGTCTCAAACTTCTGGCCTCAAGCAATCCTCCCTCCTTGGCCTCCCAAACTGCTGGGAGTGTAGGCATGAGCCACTATGCCTGGCCCCATAATTCACTCTTAACAACAACAACAAAAGAAAAAGTACCCAGATGCCCATGCGAATATCATAATGCAATCCTGCAGCAGTATTGCCTGGAGACAGAATGGAGGAAGTTTCTGCCTCCAACCCAGACGGGTTTCCAGTGCCAGGTATCCAGGTATGTCAGTCAGCTGACAGTATGATTAGTCACTTGCCTCTCAGAGTCCCTCTCTGTGAAATCATGTGATGATCTCTGAGGCACCTTTCAGCTCTGAAATGTTACCATCCTGATGGAGAGTTGGCACTTGAACTGGCTTCTTAACCACTGTGAGCTGCCACCTGTCACTTGCCTCTGCTTAACCGGGAATTATTTCTTGGAGCACTATTATTATGCGAAGTGCTAAGGGGAGCACAGGAGTACAAGACATATGGCCTTTGCCGCCTGGCTGCCCATTGTCTCGGTGGGGAGAAAATTGCTGGGTTTTGAGCATCAGCGAGGACCTCTGCAGAGCTGTGCCTGAAGGCTTCTTAAAAAGGTGAGGGCCCAGGCCCTGGAGGATAAGAAACAGGAAGGAAGGCATTCCAGGGGGAGCTCCTTATACTAAAATTTACTTGTTTATCTGAAACTCAAGGAGTCCTGTTTTTCTTCTGTTTTTTGCTAACTCTGGCTACCTTAGAATGGGAGATGCAGAGAACAGGCCACTCGTGGGCTCCCGAGGGGAAACCAGCCTGACTGAGGCAGAGCATGCGGGATGGGACGTAGTGGGACATAGGAGGGGCATCGGAGGGAAGTTTGGCGGGGTCCAGGTAAGGGTTTTGATCTGCTGCAGTGGTGCCTGGCACAGGGCGGGGAATCCCATTATTCTGTTTGACAACTCCTTGGGGATGAGCACGCTCCTCTGGCTGTCCTTTAATGAAACTGGCACCTCAATTTCAGAACTGGAATTCAGACCCATTTCTGTCTCAAGTGTCTTACCAAGTCTACATGATATACAGTGGACAGTGTTTCCCAAATCAAGTTAGACTACCTGTACGTTTTTCCGAACATGACAATTCTATTGTAAAACATTAGGGAAAATATCAAACACACAAAATTAGTGATAATAGCATAATGAACCCCGATGTACCCATCACCCAATTTCAATCATAGCTTTTTGCCAATCTTGCTTCATCTACACCCCCCCCCATTGTTTTGTTTTGCTGGAGTCTTTTAAAGCCAATCGCAGATGTGTGATTTCACCCATCAATGCTTCCGTGTGAGCAATGCTTGAGTCTAATTTGTATGTTAAAACAATGGTGCTAGGCTGGGTGCGGTGGCTCACGCCTGTAATCCTAGCACTCTGGGAGGCCGAGGCAGGTGGATCACTCAAGGTCAGGAGTTCGAGACCAGCCTGAGCAAGAGCGAGACCCTGTCTCTGCTAAAAAATAGAAAGAAATTATCTGGCCAACTAAAAATATGTACATAGAAAATTAGCCGGGCATGG
>CM052444.1:101963507-101981160 GCA_028533085.1 Varecia variegata | reverse complement strand
TGAGGCCGGGGCCGCCTCCTCATTAACCGAATTGGGGCCTCAGTTTACCCATCTGTATATTGAGGGGGAGGGTCTGGCATGGGATTATTTTTCTCTTTTAAAAAAAATAGTGGTAGGCTGGTCCGAAGGTAGTGAGTTATCTCACTTGATTGTTCACAGTCAGTTACAGATTGAACTCCTTGTTCTACTACTTTCCCCCCTCCTCACCACTGCACTTGACTAGTCTAAAAAAAAAAAAATAGTGGTAAAATACACATAACAAAATTTACCATTTTGATCATTTCGCTGTTTGTTTTTAAGCTCTCTGAGCTGTGGCGGGCTCCTCCCCTCCCTTTCTCACACCACGCGCTAAGTAGGAAAGTGTCCGGCTCCTCAAGCTGTATCTGACAGTCTGAATTTCATTTCCTCTGTTTCCTATTCACAAGAAGGAATTAATGGCTTATTTTTCCCAAAGGCAGTGAGTGAGTCCTGATATTTTACTCACCTCCCCATTCCCAAAATAATGGTGACATGTGACCACATGTTTCCTTCCCTGGATTCTCTGGCTGGTATCTTGCTACTTGTGTGGAGGGTAAAGCTTTAAACATCAGGCTGATGGCTTTGAATTCTGTCTTGTACTTTCTTTTTAGCAATTTCCATGGGTTCTTTCTTTCTTTTATGAGACAGGGTCTCACTTTGTTGTCTGGGCTGGAGTGCACTGGCATCATCATAGCTCACTGCAACCTCCAACTCCTGGGCTCAGGTGATCCTCCTGCATCAGCCTCCTGAGTAGCTGGGACTACAGACTAGGGCCACCACACAGCAGGCTTTCCAGGGATTTTTAAGCAAACCTTTTAGAGAATAGAACAGGGAATGGAGTCAGATTCAACATTTCAAGTGTGGGAAAATATCTTACGTTATCTGCCACCTGGATGGCTGATCTATCAGGGCAAAGCAGCCTTCTGGGTGTTGTAATTAGTACTTTTAAAATGTTGATTCGTGGAATCCTTCACCTGTCTCCAACACTGTCTTCCTTTTCTGTTTCCTCTGCTATGACCTCTTGTTTAATACTCCCCCATAATTTCAATAACAACTTATTAATTAATTATCTGGAGGCTGACAGGCTATTTATTTATATTATTTATACTTGTTTATTATCCAACTCACTTCACAAAGGATCAAGCCATGTAATATTGAGTCAATATCTTGCCTCATAACTCCTGTTTTTACTTTTGGTTCAGGTTCCAGAAAGATACTAGATCCAGAGAACACATTAACTCTTATTTGCAATCTTTTTTCCTAAAGAAATATAAATTTGGTAAGGATTTCTGGAATAGAGAGGCTATTTAGTGTAACAGAACAGAACTGGAAACTCAGGTAGCTAGCAAGTTGAGTGATTGTCCATAATAGAATCAAAGTCACATAACCTCTGAGTTCCTTTAGTTTCCCCATTGTTAAATAAGGTGGTTGAACCAGATCTGATATTTTAAATATGTCTAAATTACAAACCAAGGGGTCTCTTAGCATTTTACACAGGAGCCGAAATCAGCCTAAAAATCTACTGCCTGTTCTCCACAAACTGGGAAGAAAATAATTTGGTACACACTGCTATTTGTGTGGCAAACACCCTTTTCTTCCTTCCATGTATAAAGAAAGAACAAGGCCAGGCGCGGTGGCTCACGCCTGTAATCCTAGCACTTGGGCAGGCGGATTGTTTGAGCTCAGGAGTTCGAGACCAGCCTGAGCAAGAGCGAGACCCCGTCTCTACTAAAAATAGAAAGAAATTATCTGGACAACTAAAAATATACATAGAAAAAATTAGCCAGGCATGGTGGCGCATGCCTGTAGTCCCAGCTACTCGGGAGGCTGAGGCAGAAGGATTGCTTGAGCCCAGGAGTTTGAGGTTGCTGTGAGCTAGGCTGATGCCACGGCACTCTAGCCCGGGCAACAAAGCAAGACTCTGTCTCAAAAAAAAAAAAAAAAAAAGAAAGAAAGAAAGAACAAATGCACAACCTATTTCCCCCAGTATGAGGGGCTTGCAAGTAGATGAGCCTGGGATCTTGTTACTCAAGGACCAGCAGGAGCTTGTTAGAAATACAGGCTCTCTTGGTGGCAGAGGACACCTGTAATCCCAGCTGCATGGGAGGATAGCTTGAGGCCAGGAGTTCCAGAACAGCCTGGACAACAAGACCTGGACAGCAAGATCCCTTCTCAAAAACAAACAAAAAAATGTAGGCTCTCCTGCCTCACTCCAGATCTGTTGAATCTGAATCTTCTTTTAACCAGATTCTCAGGTGATTAAGATGCAAATTAAAATTTAAGAAACATTGTGGGCAGGGCGAGGTGGCTCACACCTATAATCCTAGCACTCTGGGAGGCTGAGGCGGGAGGATCACTCGAGGTCAGGAGTTCGAGACCAGCCTGAACAAGAGCGAGACCCCGTCTCTACTAAAAATAGAAAGAAATGATCTGGATGGCTAAAAATATATAGAGAAAAAATTATCCGGGCATGGTGGCGCATGCCTGTAGTCCCAGCTACTTGGGAGGCTGAGGCAGAAGGATCACTTGAGCCCAGGAGTTTGAGGTTGCTGTGAGCTAGGCTGACACCACGGCACAGAGCAGGACTCTGCCTCAGGAAAAAAAAAAAAAAAAGTGTCTGCTGCCTGGGACTTCCCAATCCAGGGGAGCGGTGGGTAACCTTGCCTACTTAAGAGCTTTGTGCACACTAGGCATTTAATACACTTAAATTGAAGGAAGAAAAAGTAAGTGATAGAAGACCTCTTACAGGGTTAGGATGTGATTAAGTATAGGGAGAAAGTGCTATTCTTTAGATAAGGGTAGATAATGGAAACCTGTAATTCTAGGTATTAAATATTCATCAACTTAAAGTACTAGCACTCAATATTTTAAGAAGTTAGGGCAGTGTGACAACCTACATAAAGTTCATGAGCATACAAAGCAGGGCTTCTCAGTTTAAAAGGCAATTATGGGATTCGTAGAGGCACATTATCTAAATAAGGAGGAAGTATGCAAATTCTTTACCTTTATTAAAGGTATTATTTTTCAAATTACAATATTGACTCAAACAATAAGTGAGCCATGGAGTTTTAGAATTATTCAGAATTTAGCTTCTTTTTCTTTTATGTAAGGATAGATTTTCATACTGGAACCTGGAAGATCAATTTGATTGTGTAGGGGAAAACAGATTTCATCCTCACCCGTCACTAGGTTCATGGCTAAAGCACCTATAACAGAAGACAGATTAACAAAAGAAAAGCATGCAAATTTATTTAATATAAATTTTACATGGCATGGGAGCTTTCAGAAATGAAGACCCAAAGAAACAGGGAAAGTTGTGTACTTTTATGCTCAGTTTGATGAAGAAGTGGACAGTTGTCGAGAAGTATGATTGGACAAAAGGTGTATGATCTAATGGTCTTAGACTGGGGGACCTTAGCAAGGCCTGTTTGTTCAGATTCTTCCCTGCGTCCCTATGTCTTCAGAGATGAGTGTTTTTTCCTCCAGGTGTAAGGAGGGCACCTCTCACATGAGGGTCTTATAACCTACTTCAGAGGAATGTCAGAGAATTCTTTTCTGGCCTGCTTCAGGGGAGAAGGGTGGATGAAGGTTAGAGAGTGACCTTCCTGCTTCTGCTGTTCCCTCAAATGCCAAGGTGCCATATTTTGGGGTGGCGTGTCCTGAAGCACATAATTTCAAAACAATTTTCTGAAAACCAGCAACTCTGTTGCAGCTTCAGATCTAGTGTGTTAAAGTACTAAGTACTTAAGTTACACTTGTAGCACTAGAATAGTTATTTATGTAACACTGTAATAGTCAATTTTATCTTAAGAATTAACCTGGTTGGCCGGGCGAGGTGGCTCACACCTGTAATCCTAGCACTCTGGGAAGCCGAGGCGGGTGGATCGCTCAAGGTCAGGAGTTCGAGACCAGCCTGAGCAAGAGCGAGACCCCGTCTCTACTAAAAAATAGAAAGAAATTATCTGGCCAACTAAAAACATATACATAGAAAAAATTAGCTGGGCATGATGGCGCATGCCTGTAGTCCCAGCTACTGGGGAGGCTGAGGCAGGAGGATCACTTAAGCCCAGGAGTTTGAGGTTGCTGTGAGCTAGCTGACGCCACGGCACTCACTCTAGCCCGGGTAACAGAGTGAGACTCTGTCTCAAAAAAAAAAAAAAAAGAATTAAGCTGGTAATCCTGGATATTACTGATTTATTTTAATATATAATTTACTTTACATTTTTATGCTTTTTTATGCACATATAAGGAAATACATACATTCCATAAAAAAAATCATGAACTATACTACTGTCGATTAAAATAATCAAAAGGATCAGAATCTAATTTATTTATTTTTTTTGAGACAGAGTCTCGCTCTGTTGCCCAGGCTAGATAGAGTGAGTACTGTGGCATCAGCCTAGCTCACAGCAACCTCAAACTCCTGGGCTTAAGCGATCCTACTGCCTCAGCCTCTCGAGTAGGTGTGACGACAGGCATGTGCCACCACGCCCGGCTGATTTTTTCTATATATATTTTTAGTTGGCCAGATAATTTCTTTCTATTTTTAGTAGAGACGGGGGTCTCGTTCTTGCTCAGGCTGGTCTCGAACTCCTGACCTCGAGCGATCCACCTGCCTCGGCCTCCCAGAGTGCTAGGATTACAGGCGTGAGCCACGGTGCCCGGCCCAGAATCTAATTTAAAGAGAGTTTATTCAAGTGCAAAGTTTGAGGAGAGCCCACCAGAAACACTAACTCTAAAGGAATGGAGTCAGTGTTCTGAAATGGGGAAGTTAAGGTTTCATTAATATAGACAGAGACAGAGGAGTTCTTAGCAGGGTTACAGCAGTTTTTATGCAAGGGTGGTGCATAGTTACAGCAACTTGATTGGTTGTAGGCAGTGTTTCATTTTGGGAAGGGTTTGGGAAGTGTTTATAACATTTTTTACAGAGGGTGTAATAGTCATGTGTTTTCTGCCATCAGGTCTAAGCAAAGCAGGACAATAAATAGGAAGTTACCAAAAGGGTCATTCTTAATAATTAAGAAGGCAGAAGGTTTTTGTCCCTGATGTCATTTAATTCTCTCTAGTCATTGCACAGAATGAGAAAATTAAGAAAGCAAGTTAATCTATAACCTGAGAAGCAGATGTTGTAACCGTATGTGACTCAGATCACAGTCACACCTCTCTCAAGGCTCAAAGTGTTTAGGGAGTTCCAAAAGCTTTTAAATTATACTTATTTTCACACTACTTAGACCTTTAAATGCTATGGTCTGGGACAATACTAAGTGATGGCCTCTTTTTCAAAAGTAGAAGTGAGGTGGATGCTGGTAAGGCTCAGTAAATCAGAGAACACCAGCGACACTCCTTGTGATGTGCCCCAGACGGCATCTCGTTTGAGGGCGGAAAAGTTCTCCCTCCTGTCTAAAAAGTAGTGTTTAGGAACTGATCCTGCAGCTCCCCAACACGCCTCTGATGTCGTTCTCACCCAGCTTCTGCCAAACTGAAGGGAGAAGAAAGGCAGCTTGTCCTTTGGACAAAGAAGAGTTTATTGGAGGAGCTGGCCTGCAATTGGAGAATTCCTGGTGCACCCCAGGGTAGCCAGAGAGACTCAGGGTGCGGTGCTCCAGGCAGGGAGGAGCCCTGTGTAAGTGCCCACAGATGTTGGCCAAGTGGCCCAGGTGGTGGTGTTACCAACTTGCCCCAGGTCACCGCACAAACTGGGGTTTGAAGCCAAACCCTCTTGCCTCCAAGACCCACATTGCCTCAAGATTAGAAGTGGCTTTGGAATGAGAGGTTAATATGAACATTTGAAGCTTGGATAAGTATACGGATAACATATACTTATCTTCGAATCCTGCCGTAACGCGTATAGGCTCATGTACTTGCAATAGAAGGTTCGTCACACCGCCTCCTCCTTCCTGCTCGAATGTCTTGTTTCCTGCTTACCACAATCTAGTGGCGTGAGAAAGCAGGGTCTGACCTGGATAAAAGCCTTATGGAATAAAGCCATTTGGGCCACTGAGGTCCTAGTAAGTGTGGACCTGGTGGAAAATTGACCAGAACTTATGATAATGTAAAGTAAATTTTGATTTCTAAAGAAGCCAGCCTTGCAACTGCAAATCTGTAAAGTGATGATGTTACACAATGGTAGTACAAATTATAAATTTACTAACAACAAATCCCCTCAGATTTTAAAAGCATAACTGATGTAAAGTCGTTGTTAGTCTGAATTTGTTCTTGTTGGGTTTTGTTCCACTGACATAGTAGGGTTTTTTTTTTTTCTTTTTTTTTTTTTTTTTTTGAGACAGAGTCTCACTCTGTTGCCCGGGCTAGAGTGAGTGCCGTGGCATCAGCCTAGCTCACAGCAACCTCAAACGCCTGGGCTTAAGCGATCCTACTGCCTCAGCCTCCCGAGTAGCTGGGACTACAGGCATGCGCCACCATGCCCGGCTAATTTTTTCTATATATATTTTAGTTGGCCAGATAATTTGTTTCTATTTTTTTTAGTAGAGACGGGGTCTCGCTCTTGCTCAGGCCGGTCTCGAACTCCTGACCTTGAGCGATCCACCCGCCTCGGCCTCCCAGAGTGCTAGGATTACAGGCGTGAGCCACCGCGCCCGGCCCATAGTAGGGTTTAAGCAAAGTCAGTAGTAACTATTTTAAGTTTGGCTCGGTCATATTAATAATGGGAAACTATGGTAAGGATTTAGTCTCAATAATTAGACATTGTTGAAAACCAGTAAAGCCTGGATCATTTGCATCTCAAACTAAATACTGGAGTTCTAGCTTTGAAAAGAAACAAAAACCCTTTTTCTTAAGATAAGGACATTCACACTATTGTTGAGCTTAGAAATGGAAGGGGCTAGAAGATGAGCTGCTCGGTGCTGGGCCAGGTTTCCTAGACCGGAAACGGAGATGCGAGGCCGTGGGAAGCACAGCTGGCTGTGCGTGGCTGTCCACGCCCGGGAAACACGAATCTGCTAGGCGAACACGTCGAACTGGGGATCAACTCTGGGACCAAACAACCTGCAGCGAGGCACGAAAGTCTCTGAAATGAAGATTCCTGGGTCTTTCTTTTCCATGACAGGAGAGTAAATGGAAGAACCACTCCCCTAAGGTTCACGGGCACGTCCAGGGTGATAAGCAAGTGTCTGTGTTGTGGCCACCTGCCACTTAGGTCACATCACCTGCTCTTAACTCTCCGGGGCTCCCATTTCACTCCATCCTACTCTGGGGTAAAGCCTAGTGGCTCACATTTCATCTCTAACTCCTTTCCTTCCTTCCCGGCCTCCGCTTTCATTCTGCTGCGGCCACCCCAGGCACCTCCGAGTTCCTGGAATGCACCGGCACACCCTTCCCCCCAAGGCTTCCTGTGACTTCTACCTGAAACTCTTTCCCCAGAAATCTGCAGGGCTCACTTCCTCACCTCCTTCAGCTTCCTGCTGAAGCGTCGCCGGGCCACCCTACGTAAAATAGCAATGCTTATGTCTAGCTACAGTAGTGCTCAAAATTGCTAAGTGGAACTGGGATTCCAAAGGCCCCACTTAGCATTCCGTGTTTTACATGTGACTCTTCTTTAAAGCTAATTAAAGATTTCTAAGTATATAGTAGTATATGCAGGAGTGCAGTGGTTTTTTTTTCAATGTTGCTGTTGGGAAACTGTTCAAATGCTGTCTTAATTTGAAGTATAAATACATGAAGCAGAAAAAGGGCAGAGTTGTGATTGAGGCTGGGGTGGGGGCCTGAGCCCCATCCCCTTCTCAGCCTCTGGGGGGATTCTCAGAACTGACTCTGCCATGCTCAGCTTCACGTCCATTACCTGAGGCACAGCCAGACTGATGAGTCTTTCCCGAAGCTGTGCAAGCTTTGTAATCAGGCTCTGAGTAGAGATTTGCCAGGATGGCTTTGCCCGTGGATCTCATTTTGGCATCAAACAACATTGCACAAAAACACTTCCAATCAAATGCAATGATTTTGAGAACAGCTACCAAATTTTTAACTTTTGCATCTCAAGTCAACGTTCAGATTTTTTTTAAAATTATTTTTAAGGTATTGACTTTGCTACTCGTAAGATAGCCAAGATGCTGAAGCCACAGAAAGTAATTGAGCAGAATGGCGACTCTTTTACCATCCACACGTGCAGCAGCCTAAGGAACTACCTTGTTAAGTTTAAAGTTGGAGAAGAATTTGATGAAGATAACAAAGGCCTGGATAACAGAAAATGTAAGGTAAAAATTAAAGTAATAACATAGGCTGTAAATTTTGCAAGGTTAACTTGGCGTTTGCTGTAGTCATACTTGAGGATCCTGCCAGAGCAAACCAGCGTTTCCTCCTCTCCCTCCCGCAGAGCTTGGTCATCTGGGATAATGACAGACTCACCTGTGTCCAGAAGGGGGAAAAGCAGAACAGAGGCTGGACCCACTGGATCGAAGGGGACAAGCTCCATCTGGTACGTGCCAATTTTTTTCTTATTTTTAATGATGACACAATATTAAAGGAAATGTCAAACAAGAGGCTATGATCAGTAATCAGCTCAACTGTTTTCAGTTTTGCATGTTACTTTCCTATCTCTGCCAGAATATTCTGCCTTTTCATTTAATTTAAAAGCATTTTCCAGGTTTCTAAATAATTTTTCTGTTGCATTCACCACATATTTATTGAATGTATATAATAGGATAGCAAACTGGCTGCATAATATTCCAGCATGCTGATGAACTGTCATTTTCGTAATATATTTCCTTAATGTAAGTGTCCAGGTGTCCAGAAACATCGTTTCAGGGTGTTTTCTGCTAGTGCTTAAACTCACATACATAGAGCTTTTTGCATCTGTAGATTTATTCCTTTAGGATGAATTCACAGATGGGATCGCCGTTGTCAAAGGCACACATATTATTGCCTCTTTGCTACCTGGATGCCTTACATCCAAAAGGGTGTAATGTACTATGCTACCAGCACTAATCAATAATTCTAAAATATAATTTAGAAGGTATAAAACTGTACCTTAAGATTTATTCATGGTTTTAAAAATGAGAATTCCTTCCTGCCATATTTATTATAATAGCTTTCATATTTTAAGTGATGATTTTGTGCTCAATTACTGTGCTAAATCCTTTGAGTGCATTATCTCATTTAGTCTTCATCGCAATCCTGTGAAAGGGACACTATTGTTCCCACTTACAAATGAAAAAACCGAAATTTTGAAATTCCGCAAAGCTGCAAAGTGGAAATTCAAATCCAGGTCTGAAAAGAATGTGGGCTCACAACTCTGCACCTTTTGGTCTCACCGTGTGTGTGTGAATTCTAGGTGAGACCCAAGGAAACGAAATTAGAACACTTAGCTTAAAGTTGGGTCTGGGTGGCCTTGAATTACAAAGGCATTGAAGATATTGTGATTCTAGATTGGCAAATCTCATACTCTTTTGACAAAAACAAAGCAAGAAACTTGCCCTTACAAAAATGTAATATGGAATTGCAAAGAAAATACAAATATGTTTGAGGATTCAGATTAGTTGGCTGTAAGAGGTAATGTTCCAAATACGAGGCCGAGCGCGGAGGCTCAAGCCTGTAATCCTAGCGCTCTGGGAAGCCAAGGCGTGAGGATCACTTGAGGCCAGGAGTTCAAGACCAGCCTGAGCAAAAGCAAGAGCAAGACCCCATCTCCACTAAAAATAGAAAAATTAGCTGGGTGTGGTGGCACACACCTGTAGTCCCAGCTATTCAGGAGGCTGGGGCAGGAGGATTGCTTGAGCCCAGGAGTTTGAGTTGTAGTGAGCTACTATGACACCACAGCACTCTAGCCAGGGCACCACAGCAAGATCCCATCTCAGTCAATATACATATACATTTGGTCTTTGTCCTGGGCTCTTGGCACACAGCTCCAGAGTAGTAAGAGTGTCTTCTGTATGCTAAAGAGATGACTGACAGCTGAGGGCCCCTAGGTAGCTTCAGGATCAGGGCTAGACACCAGAGAAATGGAGGCAGGATTAGAGGGTTGAGACTTTCAGTCCACCTCTGGCTCTGGGGAGGAAAGAGAGACTGGAGATTGAGCTGACCAAGAATGGTCAATGATTTAATCGATCATGCCTATGGGATGACACCTCCATAAACCCCCTAAACAATAGGGTTTGAAGAGTTGCCACACTGGTGAGGGTGTTGAGGTGCTGGGACTTGCCCACTTCCCATACTTTGGCCTGTGCATTCCTTCCGTCTGGCTGTTCCTGAATTGTATACTTTATAATAAACTGGTAACGGCAAGTGAACGGCTTTTCTGAGTTCTGATAATTCTAGGAAATTATCAAACCTGAGGATAGAGTTGTGGGAAACCCTGATTTGTAGCTGGTCAGTTAGAAGTACAGGAGGCCCAGGCCTTGCGACTGCTGTCTGAAGTTGGGGGCAGTGTTGTGACACTGAGCCCTTACCCTGTGGGATCTGTGCTAACTCGGGGTAGTCAGTGCCAGAACCGAATCGTGGGACACTCGGCGTCAGAGTTGGAGAAGTGGGGCTGGAAAAGACACCACGTGTTGGATGTCAGAAGTGCTGAGAGTAAAAGCAGATCACAGGCTGACTCAGTTTCTTCCTTCCTCCCTTCTTCCTTCTCCCTAGGAGATGTTCTGCGAAGGTCAAGTGTGCAAGCAGACGTTCCAGAGAGCCTGATCCGACCCAACAGCGGAGCCCACTTGTGGCTGCAGCTTAATGCTGAATGACATCACAGAATGAGCAGGAGTTAATCAGCCCCAGTTTGGTGATGGGGGGCCTTGCGGGTGGAGAGATGTCACACAGTGTCTACCAGAAGTCATCTGGGTTGTGGGGAAGCTGCTCACCTCCAATAAACCTGTCCAAATGACTCTAAAGTTTTTCCTTCTAAATTCAGGAAGGCCCATTATTTTAAGAAATATTTGAAAGGCTTCTAGGTACACAAGGGACACACCAATGAACAAAATGTAATTCCTGCCTTCGAGGGCAGTGAGAAAGCTAGACAGAGCAAGCAACCTGAGCGTGTGCTAAGCACAGGTGGCTGTGAGAGCTCAGGAGGCGCAAACTTGACCTGGGGGCTGGCAGGTGGTGGCACTGACAGGGGTGTGGGGTAGTAGAGGTGATCTTTAAGCTAAGACTGAGGCTTAGGTAACTGGTGCAATTGGGAAGCATTTTAGGTGACAGGCTAGAGGTAAGTTGGAGGGATGTTTGAAGAACTCAAAAGATCACTTTAGCTGGAGCATGGGGTATGGCATATGGGGGGTGGGGGAGGGAGGGATGGCAGAGGAGAGGAGTGACAGACTGGGACCCCATCACAAAGGGCCTTGAATGCCAAGTTAAAGAGGTGAGAGTTTGTCCCCAAAAGAATAGGAGGATGGTGACAGGTATTAAGCAGGGGATCTGCATGATCAGATTTGCCCATATGAAGGAACCCAGACTGCAGAGGGGAGGAAGGAGTGCAGGTGGGGGTGCAGTACGGGAGGCAGCTCGGAAAGCCCTGGTAGAAACGCAGGGCTGAGATGCTGTTGGTCAGGAGCACCTGGAGTCCAAGTCCCCAAAATGGGGAAAGGACTCTAGGTGGGGACTGGGGAGAAACAGCCCCTCATTTAGGAAGCAGAATCCATAGGCCAAGGTGGCTGCTGAGACACAGGGGTGGGGGAAGGGGGAAGAATCAAGGCAGATGCCGTGTTTTGGGTTCAGGCAGCTTATAGTCAGCTGGAGATGACAGAATTCAGTAAGAAATAAAAGTCTGCCTATCAGATGTAAGTCTTGGTTTCCAGTAACAGAAACTAACTTGGATTTTTCTCTTGTTTTTGTTTTTTAAGACAGGGTCTCAATCTGTTGCCCAGGCTGGAGTGCAGTGGCATATTCATAGCTCACTGCAACCTCCAACTTCTGGGCTCAAGCAATCCTCCTGCCTCACCCTCCTGAGTAGCTGAGACTACAGGTGTGTGCCACCATGCCTGGCTAATTTTTCTAATTTTATAGAGACAAAGTCTCCCTCTTGTTCAAGCTGGTCTCAAACTCCTGACCTCAAGGGATCCTCCTGCCTCAGCCTCCCAATTTGCTGGAATTACAGGCGTGAGCCACCACACCCGGCCTGAAATCAACTTGTTATTTGACCTTAGAAGCTGAGACTTTAGAGCCAAATAAAGTCAGAAGACAGTTGTAGAACCAACTGGACATTGTGGCCCCAGCAAACAAAAGGAAGGTGAAACTGTTTCAGGACAGAATCCGGCAGTGAGTGGGTTAGCCGAGGTTGCAGACCTGCAGCAGACTTGAGAATTATGTAGTGAGTAACCCCAATCAGGAAGACCACCCCTTTTTGGAAATCTCCTTCTCCATAACATAACAGCTGTTGCCTTCACACAATTTGAAACAGTAGGCTCTGAAGGGAAGCTGAAATTGTATTGGTAGTTCTTAATTCATCCAAATATAAAGGACCTGCTGTCCCCAGAACTGTGCTGATTCCTGGAATTTAGCAGTGAGCAAAATGAAAAATTCCTCCCCTCAGGGACCTTTCGTTCCAATGAAAGGAAATAGACAATAAACATAAGTAAAAAATACAGCATGTCAGATGGTGGTAAGAGCTACAGAAAAAGAAAGAAAGAAAGAAAATAGGGAAGAAGAGGAGAGAAGCAGGATGTTGGTGGTGCTCTTTTAAAGAAGATGGTTAAAAAGGCCTCAGAAAATGTGACATTTAGGCAGAGTGTTAAGGCAAGGGAATAAGCTTTGTGGGTAGCTGGGGGCAGAGGACAAGTGCAAAGGCCCTGAGGTGAGAGGGTGGGTGATGTGCGGCAGGTGTAGCGAGGCAGAGAGCAGGAGGAGGCGAGGTCGGCCCTTCGGCAGAGGCGGGGGCTTTGAGCAAGTCTGGACTCCAATCTCATCTGCTGAGACCGCTGCACTGGCACCCCTCGAAGCAGCAGCTTCCGTTTAGGGTATAGAAGCAGTTGACTTCTTTTCAATCCTTCCAGGCTGCAAGTTGTGGGACTCTGAAAACTCAGGTCACAGGAAGAGAGTGTCTCTCTCAGCAAAGGTGTGCTCCCTTCCACCTCTGGCTGCAGATGCACCGGCACAAGCCTGCCTGGCTCCCGTTCATCCTTCTCCTACGGGACTTGACTGGGAGCTGCCACGAGTGACCAGCAATATCTACCTGCCTTTCTTGTGCAAACTGTAGTTCTGGTTAAGCAAGTAGGGACAGAAAGTCCTTATTGATAGAAGAATGCCAGCTAATAGATGTAAAAGGAATAATTGATTTAGAAGATCGCCATTTTTCAACCCTTAATGAAAGCATGGATGCCAGCCTCAATTATCAATGGCTGCTAAAAGCATTAGATGAGTTAATAAGGGCTTTAAAATGGATGGGTCAGGCTGACACCACCCAGATCAACCCAGTGATCAATCTTAATGCCACTCAAAGTGGGGCCACTGGCCACTGTGTGTACCTGAGATGACGCAATAAAAGGCACAACATATTGGTTCATAGGAAACATGGGGAGCTAGGGGGACCTGTCACATGACACCATTGGCCCAGTCCAGAATGCGGGGAATTCTAGAGGACAAATAAGTGGTTACTTCAACCAGTAACATAGCATGATAAATGAGGGTAAGGAGAATCGCTCTAGATATAAAGAAGTAAAGTACGAGTCATATCAATCAAATGCAATGTGTGGACCTTGTTTAGAGCCTATTCAAATAAACCAACCATAAAAAGATGTATTTTAGACAATTAGGGAAATTTGAACACGGACTATGTATTAGGGTTTCACAGAGAAATTAAACCAATAGGAAGTGTATATATACAGAGAGATTATTAATAGTTTTAGGCCAGGTGAGGTGGTTCACATCTGTAATCCCAGCACTTTAGGAGGCTGAGGCAGGAGGATTGCTTGAGGCCAGCAGTTTGAGACCAGCCTGGGCAATACAGTGAGACCCCTGTCTCTAAAATATATTTATGTATAAGTTATTAATTTTCTTGGTATGTTAATGATATTGTGGTGGGATGTTTTAGGAGCTCTTATCTATTAAAGATGTACTAACACATTTATAGGAAAAATTATATGTCTGGAATATGCTTTGAAACATTCCAGAAAAAACAAAATGTTAGGGGTATATACAAAACAAGAGTTGCAAAATTTTTGGTAATGTATTGGAGCTGGGTATATGTGAGCCTAATTAGGCCAGTCTCTCTACATTTGTGTGTGTTTGGGAACTTCCTGTGCATCAGAGAAGGAAAAGAGAGTACCTAGTACATCCAACTTCCCGCATTTTTCTTACTATTCCCCTGATACTATGAGCATGTGGTTTCATCCCAAAATTTAGCAGATGACAATTTGGCCAAAATGCCTTATGACCACATGACTGGCGTCACCAGATTTTTAGCCCATAAACATCAGACACTCAACTCTTGCTGCAAAGGCTATTAAATCATTTTTGCATTTTAAGGACTTACTGCAACATTCTACCATCAGAAACGAAATTCCATGTCAGCTAAATATGTGTTTAGCATCAAGTAATAGAGAATGTGACTGATAATAGTTTAAATGTGTAGATAGAGTTTTTTCGAGTTTTTTTGTTTTTGTTTTAACGTCTCATATAACAAGTGGAGAGAGGCAGTCCAGTTCCGGGGAAGCCGCTGGAAAGATGTTGGGTCCATGTCCTGTTATACCCCAGCCCCAGGGCTTACAGTTAATAAGGAACATGTAGGACAAATGAAGCCCACCCCTCAGAGAAAGGCAAGAATTTGCCTAAGGGCAGGATTTATGGTAAGTACGTGGAAGTAGAAATCTTAGAGGCATTAGCAGAAATCTTAGAGGTATTCCCAGAACTGGAGTTAATCAGAGTCCACGTAAAGGCTTAGCAGCAGAGATAGAGTTGCCTCATTTTCCACAATATATTAGGAGATTTATTGTGGGAATTGGCTCATGAGATTATGGGGGCCAAGAAGTCCCAAAATCCGCTGTCTGCAAGCTTGAGAACCAAGAAAGCCAGTCCTGGGAACGAGGCGCTCTGATGTCTGAAGACGGGAGAAGTGAACGCCCGGCTGCAGGAGAGAGAGAAGTCACCCTTCCTCCACCTTCTTGTTCCATGTGGGCTCCCAGTGGACCGGATGAAGCCTGTCCACACTGGCAAGGGCGATGGTCCTTACTGTCCACCGATTCCCATGCTGGCCTCTCCCAGAAACACTGTCATGGACACCCCCGGAAATAACGTTTCTACTGAGCATCCCTTCACCCATTCCAACCGACACATAGAATTAACCATCACAACCATACATTATATGATTCACTTATATGAAACGTTCAGAATAAGCAAATGCAGAGACAAAGTAAATTCGAGGTTACGAGGGGCTGGAGGGTGGAGGAGGGTGGGGAGTCACTGCTCATGGGGACGGAGTTTCTGTCTGGAGTCATGAAAGGTTTGGAACTAAATAGAGGGGGTGGTTGCACAACCTGGTGAGTGTACTAAATGCCACTGAATTGTACACTTTAAAGCGGTTAACTTTAGGTTATATGAATTTCATGTAAGGAAAAAAGTATTAGTCCACTTGGGCCGTGCAGGGGAGAACAAATGTACCTTTCCCTCTCACCCGTCACAAGGGGACCCATTGTTCTTGTGGCTGAGGCCCCTGAAACAGAAGACAGTTTAACAAGAGAAAAGCACACAAATGTACTTACTGTAAGTTTAACGTGACATAGGCGCCTTCAGAAATGAAGACCCCAAGCGCATTGTATGCGCAGGTCTGATGAAGAGTGAGTCGCTCAGAAGCACGGTTGGAGGACAAAGGGTATGACCCAGTGTTCATAAGCTGGGGGAATTTGACAAGGCCTGTTTCCGTGTCTCCTGTTCTCTGTGCCCATGTCTTCAGGGATAAGGACGTTCCCTGCGTATAAGGAGGGCACTTCTGGAATGACAATCTCATGACCTACGTCAGGGCAAGGTCAGCTCGGTTTTATGGGCTGCTTCAGGGAGAAGCGGTGAGGGGACGGTGAGAGTGACTTTCCCACTTCTGCGGTTTTCTCAAATGCCCAGGTGTCATATGTGGGGGCAGCATGTCCCATACACTCCATAATAAATTGCCACAGACTGAGGAGCTTAAAAAAACAGAAATTTATTTTCTCGCAGTTCTGGAGGTGGGAAGTCCAAGATTAAATTGTGGGAAAGTCTGGTTTCCCCAAGGCCTCTCTCTTTGGTTCGCAGATGGCTGCCTTCTGGCTGTGTCCTCGAGTGGCCTTTTCTCTGCAAGCGTGACCCCTGGTGTTTCCTCCTCTTCTTAGGAGGACACCAGTCATAGGAGATTAGGGCCCCACTCTTATGACCTCTTTTAATCTTCATCACCTTGTTAAAGGGCCTATCTCCAGAGAGGATCACATTGGGGATAAGCGTTTCAACTGTTAATGGAAAAATGTCCAAACTCTGTGAAATAATTTAAAGCGGTCTATTCTGAGCCAATGTGTGTGACTGACCTGGAGCACAGGCCTCAGGAGGTCCTGGGAAAATGTGCCCACGGTGGCTGGGTTACAGTTTGGTTTTATACATTCGTGGAGACAGGAATTACACGTAAGATCCTAAGTCAGTACGTGGAGGGCGTGCATCGGTGCATTAGTTTGGCCTGAAAAGGTGGGCCATCTCTAAGTGGGTGGGGCATATAGGTTACAGGTGGGCTTAAAGATTCTTTGATTTGTAACCAGTTAAAGAAATGAAGTTTTGTCTCGAAGGCTTGGAATGTTTTAACTTAAAATAAGGATGTCTGTTAATCAGAGACAAGCCACCAGCCATTTACCTAAACTCCGGTGATCGGGTGAGTAAACTGACTGCCTGCAGGTGCGGTTTGAGCCTTGTACAGCCTTCGGCCTGTTAATGAGTCACAAAGGACATCTCCAAGAAGGGAAGGGGGCATGACTGGGCACGTCTGCCCTCCCTTCTCAGGGCCAGCAACTCAGCTTTAGGGTATTTCTGGGGTCCCCTTGGCCAGGAGGGGGTCCATTCAGTCAGTTGGGGGAGGGTTAAGATTTTAGTTCACACAATCTATGAATTTGGGGGGACACAATTCAGTTCATCACTCCTGAAGATGTGGAGGAATGAGCCAGCCATACAACACAGTAAAGATTTAGGCACAGCGTAAGGAACAAGTCAATAGCCCAGTGCAGTGGCTCAGGTGGGTAATCTTAGCACTTTGGGAGGTCAAGGCAGGAGGATTGTTTGAGGCCAGGAGTTGGAGTCTAGCCTGGGCAACATAGTGAGACCCATCTCTACAAAAAGTAAAAAATTAGCCAGGCACTGTGGCACAGGCCTTTAGTCCCAGCTGGTCAGCAAGCTGAGGCAGGAAGATCACTTGAGCTCAGGAGTTCGAGGCTACAGCGAGCTATGATCACGCTACTGCACCCCAGCCTGGGCAGCAGAGGCCCTGTCTCAAAACAAACAAATAAAAAAAACACGTCAATAGAGCTAAGCCTTACAATTTATCCGTGAAAATATCCAAGAGCCAAAGGCGGAAATTCAGGTGAGAAAAGCAATGGTTTCATAGCTCTACCAGGAGGTCTAAGCACCTTCCCTCCCCCTTTCCTCTTTTTCCCACCTGTTTTCTCTTCTCTCCTTGCTTCTCCTTCTTCCTCCTGACTCCAAGTGTTTTGTTGTTGTTTGGTTTGGTTTTGGTTTTTTGTAGAGACGGTGTTGGGGCGGG
>CM052444.1:101928753-101945769 GCA_028533085.1 Varecia variegata | reverse complement strand
CTGTAATCCTAGCACTCTGGGAGGCCGAGGCGGGTGGATCGCTCGAGGTCAGGAGTTCGAGACCAGCCTGAGCAAGAGCGAGACCCCGTCTCTACTAAAAATAGAAACAAATTATCTGGCCAACTAAAATATATATAGAAAAAATTAGCCGGGCATGGTGGCGCATGCCTGTAGTCCCAGCTACCCGGGAGGCTGAGGCGGTAGGATCACTTGAGCCCAGGAGTTTGAGGTTGCTGTGAGCTAGCCGTGCTAGCTGACGCCACGGCATTCACTCTAGCCCGGGCAACAAAAGCGAGATTCTGTCTCAAAAAAAAAAAAAAAAAAATTATGATTATTTTTTTTAGAGACAGGATCTTGCTATGTTGCCCAGGCTGGTCTTGAACTCTTGGCCTCAAGCAATCCTTACACCTTGGCCTCCCAAAGTGCTGGAATTACAAGTGTGAGCCACCACACCCAGCCTTTTCTTTCATTTTTCCGTAGCCGTTATAATTTAATATACAGTATGCTTTCCTTTTGATTATGTTTGTTGTTTATTCTCTTTTGCCCTTTAACTAGGATGTAATCTCTGTGAGGTAGGGATTTTTTAGTACCTTTTGTTCATTGATCTCAGACACCTAGAACAATGCCTGCACAGAATGGGCACTTGGTAATATTTCTTATTGAAGAAGCGAATTCCATGACAAGTATAAATATGCAAAGTACATACAAATTTGAAAATTTGGATAAAAATCAAATTCTTAGAAAAATATAATTCTCCCCAAAATTGACTCAAGAAAAAAGAGAAAATCCAAATAATCAAAAACCATGAGATAAATTGAATCAGTATTTTAAAATTTTCCAAGAAAACACCCTGCTTTATGATTTTGTATGTAATTCCACCATTCAATTTTATACTAATTTTTCTAAATAATTAAAAAAAATAGAGAACACTTCTACTCAACTTATAAGGCTAATGGGACTTTAATATTAAAACCAGACAAGAATAATATAGAAGAGGAAAATTAATTACATGGTATGCATATTCATGAACATATTTGCAAAAATCATAAGTACTGACAAATCAAATCCCACAACACATCAAAAACAGGCAAAACTAATCTGTGGGGGTAGGTGCCAAGGCAGTAGTTACTGTGGGCCAGAATAGTAGTGATTTGTAGGGGTTGCAAAGGGAGCTTTTGGAGTATTGGTAATGTTCTATTTCTGATCCTGGTGCGAATTACGTTAGTATGTTTACTTCGTGAAAGTACATTCAGCCAGACATATCTCTGCACATTTCTGAACACATATTTCAATGAAAAGTTTACTTTAAAATGGTATAATATAATAAATATGACAAATATATTGCGATCAGTTTGGGTTTATCTTAGGAATACAAGGGTGTATTGACATTAGAAAATCTGTAAATGTCATCTACCATGTTATATAGTAAAGAGAAAAATCCTTATAATGTTGATAGCGGCAAAAGCTTGATAAAATTCCACATTGATTCATGGTGAAAATCTTAGCAAATGAGAACAGAAAGGAGTATCCTTATAAAGTGTGGCAGAGACAGAGTTTACCAAATATCCCACATGCTTCCCTACATTTCCCAGTCTCCATTGCAGTTAGATTGGGGCCAAGTGACTAGTTCTGTCCAGTAGGCTATGAATGGGAGTGACATGTGTCACTTTTAGGTGAAGGCAGTTGAGCCGATGTTCCTCCTCCATCCCTCTCTTCTCTTGCTCCAGTGACCTTGGAGGCTGTGTATTGCAGATGGCATAGATTAAAGATGGAGTAAGGATGCTTCACTCTCATCAGACTTTGCGTAAGCAAGAAATAAACCCTTATAGTGTTAAGCCTCTAAGATTTCAGAGTGTGTGTGTTAGACACCTTAGCCTATCTTATTCTGACTAATATAAAGGACATCTAACAAAAAATTGCAGCAGCTCTCATATTTGGGGGTGAGAAGTTAGAGTCGCTTTCTGTAAAATCAGGAATAAGAAGGGTGACTACTATTCCTGCTTCTACTCAACATGAGAGTCCTACCCAGTGCAGTAAAACAAGTGAGGATTGGAGTGGAAGAAACAACAACTATTATTATTTGGAGATAAATTGATTGTTTATGTAGTTAACTCCATGTATAAGTAAACAGGTTGCTTATAAGAGGTATATATTTAAACATTACTATGTGCCAACAACAAAAAATTAGAAAACTTTATTTTTTAAAAGGCACCATTCACAATTTCATTAAAAACTGTATGGTACCTAGGAATAAATTTAGTAAATGAAGTGTAAGATTTTTGTGGAGAAAATGATAAAGTTTATTTAAAGACCTCTAAAAAAGGTCTAAATACTAGTATGGAGAGTGATAGACTCAATAACATAATGATGTTATTCCTCCACAATTTGATCTCTAGAGTCAAGGAAATGCTAGTCAAAATCCCAACAGGGTTTTGGTTTTTGTCTTTTTCTTCTCTTTTTTTTTTTTTTTTTTTTTAACTCTAAACTTCCTGGCTGACCCAACAGGGTTTTTAAAAGAACAGGTCAAGCTGACTCTTAAGTATGTGTAGAAGTGGAAAGGCTCAAGAATAGTGAAGACACTCTTAAAGTAGAAGAACAAGGTGGAGGCAGTGATCTAGCAGATACTAAGACTTTTTGTGAGGTTTTATTAATTAAGGTATAGTGGTATCATTGGCTCAGGGACAGACAAATTGTCTAATGTAACAGAAATGAGTCTCTAGAAATAGACCCATACATTTATGAAAATTGGACATATGACATAGATTTTACATAATTTAAAAAGGAGGGTGCACTTTCCAATAAATGGTGCTGGGACAATTATCTATTTAATTTGGGGGGAAATAATATGTGCTTAACCAGTTTTTGTAGTTAAGCTTTGGTTGACTCCTTTATTTTTTAGATCAAAATATTTTTTAATTAAAAAATTTATTTTTAAGTTGAATTTTGAGGAGCCAAAAAAATTTATGTATTTATTTATTTTTAGAAATGGAGTCTCACAATTTTGCCCAGGGCGGAGTGCAGTGGCTATTCACAGGTGCTGTCATAACTCACTGCAGCCTGGAATTCCTGGGCTCAAGCGATCCTCCTGCCTCAGCCTCCCGAGTAGCGGGGACTACAGACACACGCCACCACACCGGGCCTGCTTGAGTTTTTTTCTTTTTCTCCAGATTGAGTTTTATATCATTCAAAAATAATGTAGAGAGAGAATCTGCTCTAATGATTTTTTTAAAAGTGGGCCCAAGAAAATGACAACTTAGGAAAATTATTTCCGACATGTGTGATAGAATGCTTAAATCCTAATTTACGAAGAACTCTTAGAAATTAATAAGAAAAAGATGAACCTTTATCATTTTGCTTTCCTGACCGATTTTGACTGATTTTTTAAAACTTTTCCTCAACCAGCAGCTGTGACATTGTGTGGGCTTATAAAAGGTAAAAGTTTTATTTGTTTTTTATACTTAAAGCATGTCCCAGGTGGATGTGGATTCAGGAATTGAAAATATGGAGGTTGATGAAAATGATCGAAGAGAAAAAAGGAGCCTCAGTGATAAGGTTGGTAAGCAAGGAAGCCCTGGCCTCAGTTTTTAGTACAGGTAATATAAACACCATCTCATGTCTTATGTCTGGAGAGTCTGTTAGAGTAGACCTCCCTAAATCCAGAAATCCTATGCAGGTGACTTTTATTTTCTTTTCAGGAAAAACAGGTAGCCTAGATTGCCCCTATTAAAAGAAGTATAATTCAGTCTTTTTATCTGATAAAAATCCTTAGTTATCATTGGTATAGGGCCGTGCTTTCATCAGTAAATTTAATTTGTAATAGGAACTAATTTAGAGCTAATTAGAATTTTTTCTATTGGTCTTTTGCTTTTAAGCAAGTAGATCATCACATTTTTGGCAGTATTCAGAGGAAAATGGCTGGGAATTGAAGCAAGAATACACAGAATCCAGTAGCAAGTAGAAGCTTTTTGAAAATATAAGGCCTTTACGTTTGCTTATATCATCTGAGCTTAATTCCGTATACTTAGGGTGTCATAATATAGCTAATTGCACCCCTTTTCAGTAAATTGTTAGGACTCCTTTAGCAACACATGTTAATGATTATTAGAAGTTGGACTGTAGCTTTCTATTGGTGCAATGTTTTATTTGTATAGTTTTTAAATGTGTATAAAATTCTTTCATATATGATGTTTTAACTGTGGTAGAATGTAATGAGAAATGTTAAATTTTGGGAAAATTCCTGGAGGAAAATTGATCGTGTACCTAGAATGTTAACCTGGTCCTTTGGAGTTTAGAAAAGTAAATAAGTAAGATATGTTTGTGATTTGTAACATTTATTCCTTGGTAACTTTTGATAATGCCCTTGCTCCTTTATGCTCCCCCATAGATTGTATTGTAAGCTCATGAGACTTAGATGTTGTAACTTTGATGCCACAGTAACAAGTTTAGTTTTCCCTTAGTGGCTAAGTCATACTTCCTATTTGAAATGAACACTCAAATCTTCTTCCTCGCTAGGAACCTTCCTCAGGCCCTGAAGTGTCTGAAGAGCAGGCCTTACAGCTGGTCTGTAAGATCTTCCGTGTCTCTTGGAAGGACCGAGACAGAGATGTCATCTTTCTTTCTTCTCTTTCTGCACAGTTTAAGCAGAACCCAAAAGAAGGTAGGAATCTACCTCCGCAGTCTTATTTCAGAGTACTTACAGGAAAGTGAGCTGTAAGATCTTTGTCTTCTGTTGCCCACATGCACTCTATCTTGCTTTTAGGTGTATTTGTTTTTATTACAGGGATACTTCTTGGTGAGGGCACTGCTGTTTAGTCACTTTTTTTTCTTTCCTCTGATCTTATTGATAAATTATTTTTTACTTTCATGATTTCTACAAAAGAAAACTATGTAAAGTTACTGGTCTCCATTGTTGGGTTGAAGTTCTTTCCTTTGCAGTAGGAAGGTGCTGAGGGAGAGCATTAGCTCCTCTGATAATGTAGGAGTACACTGGGTGGTCTTTATGGATCTTGAGAGAGGTGTTCTGTATGACATATACCTGTTTTAAGTGCCCACCAGACCGTGTGTAGACAGTGGGGTAAATCTGTTTGATTAAATTGCTTAGCAAGATAGAACATAATGACATTTTGCTGTGTTTCCAGGATTCTATTTTAAGAGGCTATGCTAAACCACACTTATAACAAAATAATAAAACTCTTAGCAAGATACCAGCATGATAGAGCACTATCGTTTTTCTTTACAGCAGTCATTTGGAATCCAGAAGAGGTAGGGGAAATGTGCTGGAGTGTTTTTCTGCATATCGCTGGACTATACCCTCCCTGATGGTGGCAACTTTTGTCTGGTTTTCTCACTGATGTATCTTCAGTGACTAGAGGGGTGTCTTGCACAAAATAGTCCCTTAATCTGTACATTTTAAATGAATGAATACCAAGGAGATTGCCTTTCCCTTGCCTTTGCTGCCTATCTTGCAGGGAAGGGAAAAAAAGAAAGTCCTCTTCATTCTTGGAGGCTCTATCTGATTTTACTGGCATCTTATTAACTCTGGTCATAGAGATGAGCTTAGCAACCATGTGTTTGAAACCCTGCCACATGTTTTTTTGTTGTTGTTTTGTTGTGTTTTTTTTTTTTTTTTTTTTGAGACAGGATCTTTTTCTGTTGCCCAGGCTGGAGTGCAGTGGTGCCATCACAGCTCACTGTAACCTTGAATTCCTGGGCTGAAGTGATCCTCCTGCCTTAGCCTCCTGAGTAACTGGGACTACAGGTGCATGCCACCACACCCAGCTAATTTTTTTAATTTTTTGTAGAGACAGGGTCTTGCCATGTTGACCAAGCTGGTCTTCAACCTCCTGGCCTCAGGCGATCCTCCCACCTCAACCTCCCAAAATACTGGGATTACAGGTGTGAGCCACCACAGCTGGCCTTATATACTATTCTTAGTGTAAATCTTAATATTCTCAAATCTTTCTTACACATTTAATTGGTAATTTCTTTTTTTTTTTTTTGAGACACGGTATCACTCTGTCACCCAGGCTAGAGTGCAGTGGCATTATCCTAGCTCACTGTAACCTCAAACTCCTAGGCTCAAGTGATCATCCTGCCTCAGCCTTCCGGCACTACAGGCGTGTGCTACCACACCCAGCTAATTATAAGTGGTAGTTTTTAATAACCAAAATCAGATAAAATTTATGTGGGTTATAACTTTTATTTGTTTAATGATATTTAAAATGTATCTAGCAGCCAGGCGGGGTGGTGCATGCTGTAGTCCCAGCTGCTTGAGAGGCTGAGGCAGGAGCATTGCTGAGGCCAGGAGTTTGAAACCAGTCTAGGCAACATAGCAAGACCCTATCTCTAAAAAGTTAAAATAAAATGAAATAAAATGTATCTAAAGGCCAACAGTAAATCAGTTGGGAGCTGCAAAGAATAAGAAGGAGGCTAGATGTAGACTATGCTCCTGAAAGCTAGGTGGTGACTAACTATTGGACCCTTCATAAAATCTTTTGTACTTTGGACTTAATGGTTTTATTGTGTATAAAACATATCTAGACTAAAACATATTAACTCAGTTGCATTTGTAGTATGATAAACGAACCTATATGGTTGGGAGTAGCTTCTTTTTACAGTTAATATATAAGATGTCAATAACTCTCATTGCACCCCAATTTTTTAAAAATAAAGTTTGTATTTTGAAATAATTTTAGATTTGCAGAAAAGTTTCAAAGTTAGTGCAGGGAGTTCTTGTATACATTTCACCCAGTTTCCCCTGATGTTAACATCTTACATAACCATAGTGCATTTGTCAAAACTAAGAAATGACTATTAACCAAACGCAGACTTTATTTGGGTTTCTCCAGGTTTTCCACTAATGTCTGTTTATTTACCAGAGTCCAATCCAGGACACCACACTGAGCAGCTTTGGTCCAACTTGGCTTATTGAAGGACTGTGTGTGTGAAGAACTGCGTGTAACCCATTCTTTATTCTGCTTTTCCAACAGTGTTCTCTGATTTTAAGGACTTGATCGGCCAGATATTAATGGAAGTGCTAATGATGTCCACTCAGACTAGAGATGAGAACCCATTTGCCAGTCTGACAGCCACATCACAGCCAATTACAGCAGCAGCTCGGTCACCAGACAGAAATCTCATACTCAATACTGGCTCCAATCCAGGAACAAGCCCCATGTTCTGCAGTATGGGTTCCTTTGGTGCCAGCTCTTTGTCTAGGTCAGTGTGGTTCTCTTTGCACATCTAATGGTGCAACAGCCATGAAGGATGTAGGAGCAGGGAATGTTTATTCACAGTGATAATCTCTATCATGCACACTGTGGCATGTATTGTATTTGGAGGGGTGGGGTTAGTCACTGGAGGTGGTATTGTCTTTTCAAGATTGTTTTTTTTTTTTTTTTTGGCTTTCCATGGTTAGGCTATTGGTAGATTAAATTTTAGAAACAAATTGCTGTGTGTGCAGTACATTATTCTCTGTAAAGGAGGCTTTAGCATATTATAAGTGCAGCCCCTCATCAGTACAGAAATTAGATTATAATTATTTAGATGCTTATCTGATCTGTATGCTTGAACTGTTGGAGATAGGAAATGTGATTATACTATCCTTTAAAAGCTTGATTTTTTCCATTTTAGTTAGTTATCTCAAGTTTTTCTTTGATTTTCTCCTCTTTCCTCCTTTTCTCAACTAATTTAGCCTCTATGAAACTAGTCCTGCTCCCACCGCCAGTTTCTGGAGCTCTGTCCCCATGATGAGCCCGTCTTTTGCCTCACCCTCGCGTGCGGCCAGCCAGATGGCTGTGCCTTCCTCTCTCCTCAGTCCTCAGAGTGCGGCTTCTGGAACTGCTGCAGGAAGCCAGCCCTCATCCCCGCGGTATCGCCCCTACACTCTCACTCACCCGTGGGGGTCCTCACCTTCTCCCACCCCACGGTCCTCAGGCATCTCCATTCTGTCCAGCTCCCCAAGCCTCCCTGCCCCCACCAGTAGCCCCCAAGCAGTGCCTGCCAGCAGTTCCAGACAGAGGCCCACCAGCATGGGGCCGCCTTTCCCACCCACCTCTCCCAGTGCCGTGAGCAGACGTCCCTCCTCCCTGAGGATCTCTCCTAGGTATTTATTCAGCAGAAGAGTTGCGTGTGTGTTTGCAGTGCAGGGAAAGGACATTAACACGGTTTGGAAGAACTGCTGTGTGACACTGACCTCGGTTAAATTTTTGTTGTTTTGGGTTATTAACCCGTGTGGCTAACTAGTTTGGTAAGCACGCACCGCAACTCCACACTTCTACTGGGCTCTGATCACATTGGAAAGTATGGGTTGCTCTGTCATGAGCCCCTTTCTTCCCCTCCTTCCCCTCACTCTTCCTCCTTCCTATAGGACAAAAAAGAAAGAACTTGGTTTTTTGCAATCTAGTTCACGTCATTCCTCATTACAAGTGAATTTCAGAGGCTGTGGTCAGTGTTGTATTTGAGAGTTGGGGCTCACAGGAACCGTTTTTGACTCTTTGTCCTATTGCCAGTGGTAGTTGAAATGCGGTCAGACCAGGGCTTTGTGGGAGCAAATCAGGGCCTGGTGTCCTTCATTCCGGTGAGCGGGGTGGGTCAGCTCATGCTTTGACACTTTGAGTTTTGGTCATGTGTGATTTCAGCCTCTTAGAAAGAAACAGTATCAGAATTCCACTAATCCAGTGGCCCCTTCTCTCAAATGTGCCTATGTATTTCTATAATTTAGATGAATTATATTCCTGCATGTCAGTGGACAAAACTGTTAGTGTAAGATTTATTTAAAAGGACAGCAGTTGCAAAAGCTTCTCCCTGTCTTGTTTTTCCTTTGTTCCCTGATGACCTTTTTTGCTTTTGTTGTGGTAGTATGTACGACAATCCCTTCTCCTTCCTCTTCCTCGCACTTTCTGGGGACAGTAGTGATGAAGAAGATGAAGATGATGATGATGATGATGATGGTGATGGTGATGATGAAGGTGGTGGTGGTGGTGATGATTTTTCTTGTGTCCAGTTTGGGTCCAGGTATCAGAGGAATGGAGTCTGACCCCCTGCATGTACGTAGGTGCTTAGGAACTAACTTTTGTAAGCTCTAACTAGGGGTATGCTTTGAATCCAAATGGGCCAGAGTCCGAGGTGGGCTAGAGAGTGCACTGAAGTGTTCAGACTTTATCATGGGAGAAAGTGGCACATAGGAAAAATTTCATAATCGCTGCCTGGTAAGTTTGGAGGAAAACTTACATAAAGTCATTTGTCAGAAACACGAAAACAGATTAAAGATCAGTTATCAGTAAGTTCACCCTTATTTATACCTTTAGATATAAAATGAGGATTCCTTCATTTATCATGAGAATGTCGTGAGCTACCAAATGTAACCAACACATACTCTGTTAGGCATATTTTCTTAAGTACATTTGCATGGATTGCTGCTATTTAGGGATGAGAGAGGGGCTGGGACTTGGGGAGGGAGGTGTCAGGGGGGTCAGTCTGGGCAATCCCTTAAAGAGCATATGGGGTCATACTGTCTGGTATAACTGTGATTCTGCTTTCATGTCTAACAGTTCTCTGAGCACCTCCTGGGCTTCAGTGAAGTCAGATCCCATTTGTTTAAAGAGCCTTTGGAATGACAACAGAGACTAAAACGCAGTTCAGGATGTTGCTGAACATTTACCCCTGAAAACTGAGTGAAAAACACTACTTGGGTTTTCTAGGTGACTTTGAGCAAGAGAATATAATAGCACCTTTTTTCTAGATACACAGTTATTATATACCCATAATAATTAAAAATAAAAATAAATAATAGCACCTTCTTTCTCATCCTCTGAGTCATTGCTTGACAATTTTGCTCTTAAATTGAAGTTTCCTCTGAACCAAGTTGGTATTTTTCCCCCAGCACTGTTGAAAAATAACTCCAGGCTATAAATAGAGACGGTAGGAATTAGGTACACTTCATTAAATTTGACAGCGTTCAGAAGAATCATCAGAGTATATAAGGGGAGAGAGGAATATTGATGCAAGGTTGAATATTGATTCAGGAAGGTTGATATTTGTATTAGGTTGAGCATTATATCACTGTTTCTTGAGTAAATTTCCCAAAGGTGGAAGTGTCTTTCACGTAGGTGAAATCTCTTGCACAATTATAGTGTCACAGCAGGCCTCCTTCCTAGGAATCGGCCTCCTCGTGGTGAAAGTGCTGTGTTATCTCTCTGTTTTACTGTAAATTATCTGTGGGAGAAGTGCTCTCTTCCTGGCCTATTCAATTCTGACTTTCTCTAGCAAATAGAGTGTGTGCTGCTTTTACTGACACCTCTCTTTCTAGGCCTCTAACATCCCAGCCTTGCCTCAGATCTTGGTTCTCTACCTAATGGGAGAAGTAAAACTTACTGCATGTTTAGTAATAGCTGCACATACTCATGGAGCGCTATGTGCCACATGCTGTCAGCACCATGCGTACATTACCTCCCTGCTCCGAGCTGAACCTGCTGTGAGGAAAGTGGGGTGCAGCGGGGTGAAAGTCATAGGCTCAAGCAGCCTGAACCAGAGCTCATGTTCTTTACCACCACACCCTGCTGCTGCCGCTTTCCGTTTTTGCCCAAATAGGGCTTGTGTTGTTCTTGTTCTGCACCAGTTATCTCACTGCCAAGAGTCTGTGCGTGCGCACTGCTCCTGGCCAAGGCAGTGCCAGCATTTTACTCCTTAATTACAAAATGCCATCCCAGGCAGTTGTGAGTCCCTTGTTGGCTGTTATAATGAAATCTGGTCATTTGGATTTTGGCAGCTTATAGGTTCTTAATTGATATCAAAAAGAATGCAAAAAGATGGGTAAAAATACATAACATACCTGGTTAAACAAATAGAAGAACTTAAGATTGCATGGAGGGTGAGAACCAGGAAGGGGTAGCAAAAAACTTTATTAATTTGAGCAGTCAGCAAAGAAATAGTTTTTTCTGTCCCCTTTCTCATTGGTCTTCTCAGAATTGTGTTTACTTTGAAGTAAGCAATTTTAACACCTACTTCTTGCCTGGTGAGGTTAACGTCATAGAAGAGAAGAATCAACAGGGGTTGTATAATATCTGTCTCCCCGTCTGTTTGCCCAGTGGAGTTGATATATTGCAAATCTTGTTGGAAGTAGTTGGGACATACATTCATATGTTAATTATTTATAGTGCTGACGATAAGGATTACTTTCAGAAAGGTAAAACAGTCCTTCTGTAAGGGTTTGTAGTCTTCTGTGAAAAGAATGGTATGAATTAGAAGGAACCGCTTCCTGCAGGAGTGGCATAAATGAGTGAAGTTAAAATTATCCTGTGCTAAAGATACCATAGATGTTATCCTGAGAAAAATTTTTCTAATTGTTTCCTAGGAAGTTGATGACTAGAAAGAAATTTGGTATTTGTCTTTTTTTAAAAATGTGTAGATATTTCATTGCAGAAGGTCAAATCTTGAATGTCCTGAGCCTTATGGTGAGTAGAAAAAGGCAAAATTAGCGAATAGTGAAAAGCACTGACATTCACCCTCCAGTTTCTCTGATCATCACTGCTTGAGGATGAGACAGAGGTACCAGAAAAGAAAAATCCTTCTACCACGTCTGTCTCCAAACCCTCCAGTGATTTCCCTTCTCATATACAGTAAAAACCCGAAGCCTTGCACCATGGCCCATAAGGCCCTGTATCTCCTGTATACACCACACTACACACTCTCTCTGTCTCTTCTCCTCTCTCTTCCTCTCCCCCTCTGCCCTGTCACCAAGCATGCCTGCACACAAGTGCACATGCTTTCTAACCTCGTGTTCCTCCAGGTGCCTGCCTCCTCTAGCTCTCACGCTAGGCTCTCGTCCTTTGAACTTATGATTCCTGCTGGCCCTTTGTACTTGTTTCTGCCCTTTGGACCACACTCTCCCAGATAGCTGTGTGGCCTGTTCCCTGACTTCCCTCAGGTCTGTCAGAGGGTGGTCTTTGACCCCATTGTATTAACCATTATATAAAACACACACACACACACACACTCTCTATCCTTCTCCATCACCCGTACTCTGCTTTTCTTTTTATTCTTGCCACTTAAATATTAATTTGTTTTTGATTGGCTGCCCATCAACAGTGTAACTGCCATGTCAACAAGGTCTTCATTTGTTTGATTCTGTGCACTTCCCCAGGACCTACAACAATGCCTGGAACCTAGGAGGCCCACTGTAAACTTTTGTCAGATGAATTTGTAGTGCTTAAATCTACACAACTCTGACTTTTGCCTTGCATTGAGACAATACAAAATTACAAAGTCTGCATTGAAAATATCAGTAAATGAGACGGTAATTATTCTCATTATAGAAGAAACTATAACAGAGTCCCTTTAAGAGCAAGTTTTCTTGGTGCATTAAAATGAGATTCAAACTGCACAGATCTGATGCGTGTGTAAATCCCTAGGCATGTTTTCATTGTGTTTTCAGAAGGATACAGCACTTTTTCTATCATGCAAAGTGATTACATCATCGGACTGCTGGTGTAGTTAGAAGAAAATTGTTCACATATTCTCCCACAGGGAGGTATAATTTTTTAGATGTTCTTAGAGTTGTAAAAGCATCAGGAATTTTTAAACATCTTTTTGAGGGGGAAAAATGAAAGTTTAACTACCTTTTTTTTTTTTTTTTGAGACAGAGTCTCACTCTGTTGCCCGGGCTAGAGTGAGTGCCGTGGCGTCAGCCTAGCTCACAGCAACCTCAAACTCCTGGGCTCAGGCGATCCTTCTGCCTCCGCCTCCCGAGTAGCTGGGACTACAGGCATGCGCCACCATGCCCGCCAGCAGGGAGTAGCCACTCTATTCCTGTGACTGCCCCTCAGCATCATCAGCTCCCCAGCCCCACACCGGGTTCCCCACCCTTGCCCTGGTCTATCCGACCTAGATTGTAGGTTGTACAAGTCAAATTTACTAGAGTCTGGGCTGCACGCCTTGGATTGCAAACTGGCACTGTTTTCACCTTAAATACCTTTATTGAAATATGTTAATATCAGCGTTTCATTCCAAGGTCAATTATGTGTATTTTTCCAAAATTCGAAGGACAGTTATGTATATACGGCCATGTGTCACTTAACTATGGCCACACGTTCTGAGAAATATGTCATTAGGCAATTTCATCATCGTTCAGACATCATGACTTAAACAAAGCTAAATGGCGGGGCCTACTACATGCCTATTGCTCCTAGGCTACAAATCTATCTGAACAGCACATAATTGTACTGAATACTGTAGGCAGTTGTAACAATGGTGAGTATTTGTGTATGTAAACATATCTAAACATTGACAAGGTACTGTAAAAATGCGGTATTATTAATATAATCTATGGGACCACCATGGTATATGTGGTCTGTTGTTGACCAAAGTGTCATTATGTAGCTCAAGACTGTATTCTAAAATTAGTTATGCATATCTATCTGTAAAGCATGTTGTTGATATCTGAATTCCTCTTGGTCCTTTTAGTTTCTAGACATTGTCTGCCCTGGGTTGAAGTAGGGATGTGTCTCTCACGGTCCTGATAGTCCCCTCCTCTGTCATCTTCTGTATGTAATTTTTTTTTTTTTTGCTAAGTTTATATTTTCTCATTTCCTCTTCATTTTAGAGTTCCTTGCTTCTAGCCATGATTAATCTTTTTATATGTATTGTGTATAGCAAATCAATTTGAGAGTTAAAGACCAGATTTGGTATGTGACCTGTCAATTGTTGATTCTAACTTTAATTTCCTCAAACCTAACCCTATGGTTATGTTTGTTTTGTGTCTCAGAGAATAGTTATTACTAATAATAACAGTGATTCACATCATATCCTGCTTATATTTTACAAAGCACTTCCACATTATTTCATTAAAGCCTTACTGCAAATCAGATAGAGGTTCTAGGTCCAGGTAACAAGTTAGCAGTACGACTGGGACTAGAACCTGAATCTGGTTATTCCTAGTGCAAGATTTTTGTTTTGTTTTTGTTTTTACTGTACCACTTTGTCTTTTTCATGGATACTTTTTAGAAATTTTTATGTTGATAGCAAATATATTCACGTCTCCTTCTAACTAGACAGTTTTCCTAAGCTCTGGTCCTATTGCCAAATGCTGGATGAAGGCTTTTGAGATCTATGCTAAAAGTCCTAAGGATGAGGGATATTTTGTTAGTCCCTTATAACTTCACTCTTAAGGAGTTTGATGACAGCAATAGCATAGTCTGGCTTTAACCTACAGTTCTGTCTGAGTGATGCCAGTCAGTTTGGTTTAAGTACCTGTGATATCCCTTCAAATGCCTAGTACTCAGTAGCAGTTCTTAGTCCTTCTGGTTTTATAAGTTGCTATCCCCAGTAAGAAAAGGTCCCCTTCTTAGGTCCAAAAAATGTTTACCAAAAATTACTATTGTTGGGCTTGGAACAGGCGAAACAAGCAGGCAGCTCCAATCTTGGCTGCATGGGTGTTTGAGCTTTGTCATGGGTGCAGGGATCCTAACAGGCTTTCTGCTGCAGAAATGCAAACTCTGTCAAAAGGAAATAATCAAGAAGAGATAAGAATCATCAGTTTTTTTTCTCTTCTCCAAAGTTTGGGAGCCTCTGGCGGAGCAAGTAACTGGGATTCTTACAGTGACCATTTTACCATTGAAACGTGCAAGGAGACAGATATGCTGAACTACCTCATCGAGTGTTTTGACCGAGTTGGAATAGAGGAAAAAAAAGCACCAAAGGTAATATGAAAGAGATTCAATTTTTTAAAAACCTGGTTATTTGTGTGATAAAAGTAATCCCCCCTCCAGAAGCATTTATTCATTTATTCAATCAGTAAAGTCATTATTAAGCATCTGCTATGTGCCAAGCACTACATTAGGAACTCAGATTGCATCACCGAACAAAACAGAAATCCCTGCCCTCGTGGCACTCATATCCTAGTGGAGGGAAGAAGTGACAGGGCCAAAATGTGAACCCAGGTGGCCTGGCTTCGGAGTCCTCTCTATTGACTGCACTGTAGTGGGGTGCACATGGCCCTGATAATTTCTTCTTTTTTTTTTTTTTGAGATGCAGTCTCACTCTGTCACCTGAGTTAGAGTGCTGTGGTGTCAGCCTAGCTGACAACAACCTCAAACTCCTGGGCTTAGCAATTCTCCTGCCTCAGCCTCCCGAGTAGCTGGGACTACAGGTACACACCACCACGCCCAGCTAATTTTTCTATTTTTGGTAGAGACGGAGTCTCGCTCTTGCTCAGGCTGGTCTTGAACTCCTGAGCTCAAGTGATCCTCCCGCCTCAGCCTCCCAGAGTGCTAGGATTACAAGCATGAGCTACCGCACCCAGCCCTGATAATTTCTGACAGTCTGTCATAATCACTATAATGACCAACATTATGGAGCACCTGTAGACCATCAAGTGATGTGCTAAGTCTACATTAGCTTGTATTCTCACTGATGCCTAGTTAGTCCAGTGGAACCCAGTATTGGATAGGTATTCTTTTTCCATTGTATGAACCAGCAAATGAAACTCAGAGAGATTGTAAGTAATTGTCCAGAATCACATAGAATCACAACTAATAAGTTGCAAGGCTGGGTTTAAACTCTCAGCAAGCTACACCTTTTCCCGTATTATGTGCCAACTGGCTTCACTGTTTTCTCATTTTATTCCTATTCATTTTCTGGTTCTAGTTTACATTCCAGTTGTTCACTGGTTAGTTTCATATTTGTGAAAGATCTCTTAGGCGCTTGAAAGCAAAGAGAGTGGACACATTTCCGAGGTTCTTGAGTGGTCACCTCAAACTTGAACTTCTTTCTTCTCTGACCGTTGGTTTCACTGAGGCAGTATACTTGGATGACACAGTGTGCTTGTGTACTTGTTCATTATGAATAAAGGAAGAGAAAAGCACGTGCCATTTTATGGTGATCGATGTCTTCTGACTCTTGTCAGTTTTCAACAGCATGGGGTTATTTTGTTTGTTTCTTATCCACCTAACTTCCACCTTTCTTTTTCAGATGTGCAGCCAGCCAGCAGTCAGCCAGCTTCTGAGCAACATCCGCTCTCAGTGCATATCCCACACCGCATTAGTACTACAAGGCTCCCTAACGCAGCCGAGGTAAGAAGAACCATCATGTGCTTGATGTTAGAAGGCAGAGGAACCTACCCATCAGTGGACGCCAGGCTGTCCAGCCATTCTACACCACCTTGGATAACTACCCCCTTCACCCATAAATGAAAGTGTTTGATTAAATGATCCCCAAGGTCCCTTTCTGTCTCTAAAATACTATGAAAATAAAACATCCTTTTCTTCCTCATCTTCTAAAGTAGTGCAAAGCATATTTTAAAAAGAAATTAGGGCCAGGTGCAGTGGCTCAGGCCTGTAATCCCAGTACTTTGGGAAGCCAAGGTGGGAGGATTGTTTGAGGGCAGGAGTTTAAGACTAGCCTGGGCAACATAGCAAGACTGGGTCTCTACAAAAAAATAAGAAAAATTAGGTGAGCATGGTAGCACACACCTGTATAGTCCTAGCTACTCTGGAAGCTGAGGCTGGAGGATTGGTTGAGCCCAGGAATTCAAGGCTGCAGTGAGTTATGATTGCTCTACTGCACTCCAGCCTGGGCAACAGAGTGAGACCCCATCTCTAAAAAATAAAAAACAAAATTAATTATGTTTTAAGAGTTCTGTATGCTTTTTGAAAGAGACTATTATTGAAATATGCAGACATCAAGGCAGAAAATTAGTAATTTAGTTTAAAAGCAGCTGCTTTTTGTGTGGATCATCACCTTCCATGTATCACATAATCTCTGTTATTCAATCAGTAATAAACAACAGTAATGGAATAGATAATTGGTGAAATCACCCAGAGTACTACATTATTTGTTTGTTTTTGAGAGTTCCATAAAGGTTTCAAGTTTTTAAAAGGTGAGTATACTTCATTTCTTTTATGCAAAAAATATCTGAAGGATTTTAGATACTAATTTATTCATTTAGGATGAATAAAGTTACATTTATTTGTTCTGGGTGTCTTATATTATTTTCTGTCCCATAACCATATATTTTTGAAA
>CM052444.1:101907585-101928653 GCA_028533085.1 Varecia variegata | reverse complement strand
GCTTCATTTGTTTTAATGCTTCATTTTTAAAGGGCTCTATGTAGGAAAAGATAGATTCTTTTGAACTTCGTATAGTATCTCATTAAAAATGCCAAAAAGTAATTACCAATGTTAAAAAGGGTTATCGCTTGTCTAAAACTATTGTTCAGAATAGTTGGGAGATTTCAAGTTTGACTTTTGACTGGGTAGTTGTTACTGACATGATATTTTATGTGCTTCCGTTACACGGTAATAAGGTGATTTCATCGTAGTCCTTGATTTTCATGGGTCCACAGGTCCATGCAGCAGCCGTCCTTCCTAGTGCCGTATATGCTGTGTAGGAATCTCCCGTATGGCTTCATTCAAGAACTGGTGAGAACTACTCACCAGGATGAAGAAGTGTTCAAGCAGGTATGGTTGTATGAGTTTGTTACTGCAACTTTTCGCCTAAGAGTTTCTATGTTGAGGCTGATTGCTGAACACACCACATATTGAAAAATTTTGTTTCTGAATTTGAACATGTATGTATTATTTGTCTAGGGAAAAGACCTACCTAAGATTATTTCTTGAGGAATTAGGTTTGACAGCTGCGTTGTTCAAATCACGTGTCCATTTCAACTAATTAGTTAAACTAATTAATCTTTTATTTTTTTGAGACATAGTCTCATTCTGTTGCCTGGGCTAGAGTGCTGTGGCATCAGCCTACCTCACAGCAACCTCAAACTACTGGGCTCATTCAATCCTCCTGCCTCAGCACCCCAAGTAGCTGGGACTACAGGCGCGCATCACCACATCCAGCTAATTTTTTCTATTTTTAGTAGAGATGGTGTCTTGCTCTTGCTCAGGCTGGTCTCAAACTCCTGACCTCAAGCAATCCTACTGCCACAACCTCCCAGAGTGCTGGGATTACAGGCGTGAGCCACCACGCCGGGCCAAACATTAGTCTTTTAAATAAAGTCTATGCTAAGTGCTTTGGGAGATAAGAAAAAAATATAAGGCCCTGTCCCTGATTTCAAGGAGCTTTTAACAGAAAAACACCAAAAGATACCATAAGGCATGCTGTGCATTTGCCAGATGGTAGTGTCAAAAATTAGTCCTCCAAGTTTATATGATTAATAAATTAACCCATGGCAGTTTGCAAGCCACTTAGAATCTTTGTCTTCTCACCACTAAACTGGGAAAGATGTCTTGTTTCTTACTAATTATTCCATTAAGTATTTATACATTGTTTTGATACTTCATTGTATAAAGTCAAGTGAAAATGAAGATAGGTGATTTTAATAATAAAACTGTTTACTTAGTCTGGAAGTTTTCTTCCAAGGTGAAATTTCGACGTTAACATTTTCATTGCCGTTTTATGGACCTGTTCTGTAAAGTAAGCACTTTGCCCAGAACCTTCACACAGTTGCTTCCCTTAGATGAAAGAGTTTTTATAAAATTTTCTTACAGTTTGCTGTGTCATCATTTCTTTTTTTGTGTGACTAGAGGAAATAACAGGGGCAGTAGCTATAATTGGTGTGATTCATTTTACTGTTTTATACCTAATATTATTCATAACTGTTAATTTTAAGACCTTTTAATTCTCTGGAATTATATTTTCAGTCATCTTGAAAATATTCATAAAAGAAAAATCCAGGATTCAAGAATAAAAATTCCAGTTAATGTTGTGTACTCTATCCGGAATGCATTAGCTATTTACCCTAAATGATGGTCTTGTTGACTTACAGGAATACTAAGGCAGCATAGTGAGCTTTTCCTCTTTAGAAAGATAAGTGAACTCTGATGAAAATAAATAACTGTCGTGGAAGGTTTAAGTGGTGCAGTATTAATACATTATGCATGTAATGGGTATTATTTAGAATATTTTTCCTATTCAAAAGATGTCATTTGAACATACAGACAGTAGTTTTAACTATATGAGATCAGTCCAGTGATGAGCCGAAAGGGGTATATTATGCCTATTTTATTAACAAACTTAAAACACAGATGTTATGAAGTAACCTCTTTGGGTTTTTTAAATTGAGGTGAAATTCACATAATATCAAAATCACTATTTTCAAGTGTATAATACAGTGGCATTGAATGCATTTACAGTGTTGTGTAACCACCACAGACATGTTTAGTTTTAATCCCAGAATTCTGATCCCTTTTCAGCCACTCCTTGTCTTTTCTCACATGCAACCATGTGTTTTTTCTGGAGAGAAAAGATGAGTGGACTGGAGCTGCTGAGCTGAAACATAGCATTTTACCTTTTGTCTTAAAAGAGTAGCAAATAAATTGATTGATTGATTTGAAAATGAATTTATTTGAAAATGAATTATTTAATCTTTTACTAAATTTTCTACCTTGTTTCAACATTTGAGTGGTGTTCACATATAAATAGAAATAAATAGCAGCTAGAATTTAGGATTGGAGATGAATATTTGTAGCATTTTTTTAATCCATGCTGGGAGGCATTTATTTTAAAATAAGAGAATTATTTAAAATATGTACATCACATAAATAATGTAATTTTGACTATTTGAAAAATATTATAAGTAGTAAAATTATGTCTAGTGATTACACATTAAGCCCTACTTGCACAAGTGGATAACCCTACTGGAAAGGGTAAAGGTATTTTACTTATAGCATTCCTGAAAAAATGGTTAGAAATTTTTTTGGATGACCAATTATAAAATTTATTTTTGGTGATTCCAGAACTTCTGTTTGTCTTTTCTTCTTCTTCTTCTTCTTCTTCTTCATTTTTTTTTTTTTTTTTTTTTGAGGAAGGATCTTGCTCTGCTGCCTGGGCTAGAGTGCAGTGGTATCATCATAGCTCACTGTAACCTCAAACTCCTGGGCTCAAGCAATCCTCCTGCCTCAGCCTCCTATGTAAATGGGACTTCAGGCATGCACCACCACACCCAGCTAATTTTTCTATTTTTTGTAGAGACAAGGTCTTACTGTGTTGCTCAGGCTGGTCTCAAACTCCTGGCCTCTAGCTATCCTCCCACCTCAGCCTCCCAAAGTGCTAGGATTACAGCCACTGCACCTGGCCTGTCTTTTCTTCTTGATTGCAATGTTGACATTCCCTACCCCCAACCCTGAGTATTGCTTCTCCATTTTTAGCTGGTTTATGAAAGCATGTTACTTCCACCCTGATTGTTTGAGTTGCAAAAACTAGAATGAGCTCTTCCAGAGCTGTATTGATATCTCAGAACACTCCACAGATACTTTGTAGTCCATGGTATGTTTGTACTGTGCTCTTTAAATAACTAAGGTGCTCAGTATGATGGGATAAAATTAGTAGGAAAGGGAAGTTTTCAAGTTTCTATTGGCTTCATAGTATACTTCTTTACAACTTGTGGTATTCAGATTGTCAGCTGTTGTTTACAACATCTTCTACTTAATGTTATCAGTCTTGAATCCCAACCAGCTCCCGAAATGTGTTTGTTGATCAGCGATTACATGGTGAAATTTGAAGATGGGTTATGCTGAGTAAATCTTGCATAGTGTTACCCCGCATTAATGGTAAACTTCTATAAAAGTAGATTGCAATGCTCTTAAGCTCCAATACCCGGTTAGTATATTAATTATACCCTGTGTAGAGGTAAGACATTCTAACTAAAGCTATTTTTTTTCAGTTTCAACATTTACCAGCGATCTCTTTGCTCCAACTTAATTAAGTTTAACAATAATATCCATTGTCAATTTTTTTTCTTGTTTTCCACAAAATAAACAGAAAAAGACTTTTTAAAGGTATGTTGATAGAGATGTAAAAATATTGGAACGTTTAATTGTTTCTACAGATTATAGCTGCTTGGGAATCAAGAATACACTAGTTGCTGAGATGTGCAGAATTTAGTTGATTAGAGCAGCGACCCTTGGAGAGTCCTTCAGCAGGTTCCAAATTTGTGGGTTTCTGTTGAATTACTGGGAGTCCTGCCAGAGTATTAGGGTTCACCAAAACCCTCTTATTTCCGGAGAGTTCAGCTTCATTACTTTACGGTTAGCCTTGTCAAAGGACAGGTCAACACTCTGGCTCTAAACTCCAAGCTTTTCCTTAGGGAAAGAGTAGAAATGCCTGAACATTCAGATTCAGCACCTTATTTGACATGCTTCCTATTCTTAGATTTGCTTAAACTTCTATTTCTGATTTTTTTTTTCTTATAGATCTTTATCCCCATTTTACAAGGCCTGGCTCTTGCTGCCAAAGAGTGCTCCCTCGATAGTGACTACTTCAAATACCCCCTCATGGTAAAACTTTGTTCTTTTTCTGTAACCCATTTGATAGATGTTTTTCTTTTAGATTATTTTAACATATACTTTTCTTTCAGGTCCATAATCAACCTTGTTTTCAGATTTATGAAATCATTGTGTTGGCCATGCAGTGTTTGGTGTGCAGTGAGATGCATCAGTGAGGACAGTTAGCAGCCTGGTACATATTCCACCTACCCGAGTCCTAGATAGGAGTCAGTGATGCCCTTGTTAAAATGTACTTCACCATATTATATAGCTTATAAAAAACATAATTATTGGTGGTATCCTTCCAATTCTCCTAGCAATAAGCATACCATATTTGGGATTAAATTTGTTATTTAAGAAACGATTAAAAAGGCAGATTTATACTAAGAAAAGTAATGCAGTTTTATGTTTATATATTGACTTCTGTGCAGAATATCTCAGTAACTCTCTTGTTCATCTTCCCTGTTTCCTAATGCCGTACACTTCATCTGCAGGCTTTTCCTGGGAAGCATAGATCTGCTTTGCTCCTTATGATACTTAGAGCAAGCATAAATCGTAGACAGAATCTTCGGCTAGATTCTCATGGGGGGACTAGAATGAAAACAAGAGGCTCTTTTCTATACTGGATTTGCTTCTGTGAAATTTTTGAAGAAAAATATTTTGAAGTATTACTGAATATTTTTCACTGTAGAAGTGTGAAGGAATAAATTTATGTATAAATACAACCTTGTATAAATTGAGGCCATGGTTAAATTGATTTTTTTACTGTATTTGTCCCTGTTACTCATACTACTGATTTGATTCCATTATACCATTCACTCATTACTTACTGAGGATCTGTTCCGTGCTAGGCACTGGGAACACAGGAGCTAGTAAGACAAGGTCCCTCTGCTGAAGGCACTTAGAATCTATTGCAAAAATCAAAACCCCAACAAAACAAGTGGACAGTGACACTTCGATAAATGCTAAAACAAAGGTGTACACAAAGAGTACATTTATCTGTTTTTTAAAAAAACTATCATCATAACACTAAAAGGCTAAAAGTTAAAGATAATGCTGGGAAATTAGAAGGTGAAACAGGAATTCCTACTTTTAAAAATAATTAGAATGGATTTATGTCCAGGTTCTTTCCATTGTGCATGTTATTCAGGTTCCTAATAAAATTCTATTAGTCATTATGCATTATTCGGCCGTGGCAGATGAAAGGAAGTAGAACAATGTGATTGAGTTCGGTGATGAAATATTGTAGCGAACACTAATTATCACTATACTATGTAAATATTTCTTCATGGAATTTTTGGTTTTTTGGTTGTGGTTTGAATTAGCTTGATGTTTCAGTGAGAAGCTTTTAGTGTCAGCAACAAAGTGTCCTTTTGCTCAAAAGACAAAGGCCATCATTGTGGTAGACAATAATTTCATTTTGTACCATTATTGATGCCTGTATAATAATGAGGATGCAGTGAGAGACAGTGTAATAATGAAAGGCAGGGCGAGGACACTGTTGGAGCAAAAATCAGAAATAATTATGATCATTCTCTGGGTCAGTGGATCCTACTGAGCCATCGTTGGAATCACCCGGGGAACTCTAAAAGCTCCTGCCTGGCTCCCAGCCCTGGAAATTGACCTTTAGTTTGTCGGGGCGTGGGTGTGGCATTGGGATGTCCAGAAGCTCCCGTTTGATCCTGACGTGCAGCCCAGTTTGTCAACTCCTGCTCTGGACAGTGAGAACTTTCCCTTGTGAGAGGCTGGAGCCCCAGAGCTTCTAAAAGCTGTGTCACTGCCTAAACACACGACCCAAAAGCTTCCTTTGGCTGGTTTAGCAACTTTCAAAGCTGTGTCTAAATCACAGAGAAAATTAAATTCGCTGATAAAAAGAGTGTTTGATTGCGTTATTGTGGCCATGTTGAGTTGTGTTTATGCCCCTAAAAACTGTTTATCATAATTCTCTAATATGGGAATGATTGGAGCCCTGAAGGAAAGTGTTGGAGTTCTCAAAAATTCTAGGTATCTTGAAACCAAGTTATGCTTCTAAACACGTTCCGAATTGGATAGCTTATTAAGTTGTAATTATTTATAGTCATGTTTAGCACTGTCAAGGCTAGCCATCTAAAATTTATGAAACAAACCTTTCTGACATGAAAAGATACAAAGTGAAAAACACGTTTTTTATAAAAACATATACTACATGTATATGTATGTACACACAGTACACAAAAATATATGTGGAAAATTGTTAATCATAGTATCAATAGGGTTTATGTCTGAGGATGGTTTGAATGATTTTTTTAATTTTGTATTTGTTTTATTTCAAGTTTTTAAAAATGCACATATATTAGCTTATTAATCAGAAAAAAGTACTAAAGCTGTCTGTTACCATTTTAGAGGGAATGCATATGTACTTATAGCAGCAGATAAAACTGTTCTTTGATGTTACACATGGCAGTCAGTTTAAGATGAAATACATTTAAATGACTCTTTCTGATCTTATTTCTAGGCACTGGGTGAGCTCTGCGAAACCAAGTTTGGGAAGACACACCCTGTGTGCAATTTGGTAAGCACCTCCCTGATTGGGCTGCACATTTTCAGTGAATATATTAATACCATAACCCAGAAGATGTTCCTTACATAACATTATCTGAAAAACTTCTCTTGAAGGACATTTAGATGTAGATGGAGGTAGCATGTCTGGAAGTCTCTCACCTGTTAAATTGTTGTCATACATGTTATTTCCTGCAATGAAGTTGTTGACTTCCATGGTTGTGTGTGTGTGTGTGTGTGTGTGTGTGTGTGTGTAAGGATTATACTGCTGGAATAACAGGTCCTGTGGGAAAATTTTTACTTAAGTCCGTTGGAAGTATAATAGTTTATTTGAACTCCATCCTAGAGTAATTTGAAACATAAAAATTCAATATCTCATAAAAATGTAGAGGAGTCAGAGGGTTTTCCTCCATTTGAGGTGATGAGAAAATAATAGTAGGGCTCCTAATGTATTGTGTTTTTAGATGTTAAGTGTCAGCCATTGTGCTGGCAGCTAAGAACCGCCTGAGCAGGGTTGCTGTTGAGAACTCTGTTCATTACACTTTTAACTCACTTGCCTGTTTAGCAGCTTGATTGGCCTCTTCCATTTATTTGCCTAGGTTGCTTCTTTGCCATTGTGGTTGCCGAAATCCTTAAGCCCTGGCTCTGGACGGGAGCTGCAGAGACTCTCTTACTTGGGAGCTTTCTTTAGCTTCTCAGTCTTTGCAGAAGATGATGTAAGTATAGTGGCCATTTGTACTTTGCTACTCTTTTGTTCAGATTCCTTCCCAAATGTACATTATATGTTGATTGAGTTTTTTCCTTCTCTTTCCAGGCTAAAGTGGTTGAAAAATATTTTTCAGGGCCTGCCATTACCCTGGAAAACACTCGTGTTGTTAGCCAGTCACTACAGCATTACTTAGAGCTTGGAAGGGTAGGTGTTCAGAAAACAAATCCAAAGGATTACTAAAAGATCAGCTATAGATAGGGAGCTCTTTCTGCTCTGCAAATGGAATGCTGCCTGATTCATGAATGCCTAATAAAAGCCAAATAATATCTTTTGAAAAAGAAAGATTAGCTGTATATAAGTAACCTGTGTCTTAAGTAATAACAGCAACAACAATACTAAGATGCCCTTTTTATGTAGCATCACTGGGGAATGGTCTTAAGTTTAGTGGCCGTGTTCTCTCTTCAGCTTGCCTTTAAGTGTTTAAATCATGAGGGTAAGTGAGAGATATTACGTTCTTTGTACCCCTCCCTGTGACTCACTTATCCCAAATGTAGATTAATATGTCTTCAGTTCTGAAACTTAAAAGCAGAGAAATTATAGGCTTGGGTAATTAAGGTAATTTCTATATAGAAAGGAAGTAACAAAGGCTATTTTATTAAAACTCTAACGACTTACCTCCTCTACTCCATATTCTGTTTTCATGCTAATTATATTGACACAGTTGAATATGGACATTTCTTATATTCCTCTTGTGATAAACAGGATGTTGCCTGATTCATGAATGGCTAATAAAAGCCAATTAAGATCTGTTTAGCAAAATATGAGTGGAAGTGGGAAAGGAGAAAAAGTGGGAAGGAGGCTTGCTGTTCTTAAAGTCCAAAAGGAATAATGTTCAAAATTAAGTTTTAATTTCTTTCTTTTTAAAATAAATTTCAGCAAGAGCTCTTTAAGATTCTGCATAGTATTTTGTTAAATGGTGAAACCCGTGAGGCTGCTCTTGGCTACATGGCGGCTGTCGTCAATGCAAACGTGAAGAAAGCACAGATGCAGGTAGGGTCCCTACAGATGGCTTTTCCTTGAATCCATCCATCTCACCCAAGTGTGTTCAGTACCTACCAGGCATTGTTCTGGGAATTGGGGCACAGTATTGAACAAGATAGAACAGCTTCCTGCTTTTGTGGAGCATATGTTCTACAGGGTAAGTGAGTAGACATATAAATATATCATTTCAGACAATAATAAAATCTATGAAGAAAATAAAGCAAATTAAGGACTTGAGAGTGACTGTGTAGGTACCAGAAGGAAGGTATGGGGGTGATTCTTGTTAGGGTAGCAAGGAGAGCCTCTCTGAGGAGGTCACATTTGATCAGAGGCCTGATAAGAAAAAGCCAGCTATTGCAATGCCGAAAAAAGAGCTTTCTAGCCATGTGTAAGGCACTAAGGCGGGAATGAGCCAGCTTTGGTCCAAGCCAAACACACAGGCCTTTGCTGCTGGAGAAGAGTGAACAGGAAAGAACAGCTGGGCCTGGGGTTAGAGGGTGGGCAGGGGCCCCATCAGGTTAGGCTTACTGTAATGGGAAGTCATTGGAGGGTTTCTAGCCAGGAAGCCACAAAAGCTGCTATGTGGAAGATGGACTAAAGCAGGGGGGACGTCAGGAGCAGACCTGAGGAGGCCAGTTACAAGGCCATGAGTGCATCAGTCCAGGGGAGAGCTAGTGGCTGAGGCTACTTTGCCAGAGTAGAAAAGTTAAAAGGACATCCTTCCTTGATTATTAATAAATAATGAATGAATGATGTGACACTTCTACCCAGAATCAGAAAAAAAAATGTGTAGAGAAGACCTGCTGACCCATGGTTCCTCTGTATACTAAGAGTGGAACCTTAGACATTTACTTTCTGTGCTTCAGTTTCCTTATCTGCTAAATGGGGATAATGATAGTATCTTACTTATGGATTTATTATATATAAAGGTGTTAGAATAGAATAGTGCCTAGTACCTAGTGATCATTCAACCAATATTAACTATCAATCTTAAAATTGTTATATTATTAATGTAGGACTATGCTAATGCTGTCAACTAGAAAAACAATGTCAAGTGGTAAAAAGTGGAACTAGTTCTGATGTTCTTGAGGGGAAATAAAGAAGAAAAAGAGGCCAGGTGCAGTGGCTCACACCTGTAATCTGAGCACTCTAGGAGGCCAAGGCTGGAGGTTCACTTGAAATCAGGAGTTCGAGACCAACCTGAGCAAGCGTGAGACCCTGTCGCTACCAAAAATAGAAAAAAATAGCCAGGTGTGGTGATGCGCACCTGCAGTCCTAGCTACTCGGGAGGCTGAGGCAGGAGGATCTCTTGAGCCCAGGAGTTTGAGGTTGCAGTGAGCTATGATGATGCCACTGTACTCTAACCAGGGCAACAGAGTGAGACTGTCTCAAAAAAAAAGAAGAGAAAGGATGCAAAACTTACTGTGTTTCTACTTACTGTGTTTCTAACTGATTTGGGCAAATCAGTTAAACTCACTGAGCCTTAAATTCCTCCTCCGTAAAATGTCAATAGCAGTGTTACTGATCTCTAAGAGTTACTGTGAAGATTCAGTGAGAAAATGTATAAAATGTTTCACGTATAATTAATACTCAGCAAATAGCGCCTGATAATTGAATGACAATGGTGACGATATATATGCCTTCTCCTTGACTTTAGGGTATGGTCATGTTTGAAGGTCAGTCTGCTTTCATAAAAAGTTGTGCCAAAATTTCTATCCAGATTGTTATTTTAAATCTTTTTCTTGGCCAGGCACGGTGGCTTACGCCTGTAATTCTAGCACTCTGGGAGGCCAAGGCGGGTGGATCGCTCGAGGTCAGGAGTTCGAGACCAGCCTGAGCAAGAGCGAGACCTCCTCTCTACTAAAAATAGAAAGAAATTATCTGGCCAACTAAAAATATATATAGAAAAAATTAGCCGGGCATGGTGGCACATGCCTGTAGTCCCAGCTACTCAGGAGGCTGAAGCAGTAGGATCGCTTAAGCCCAGGAGTTTGAGGTTGCTGTGAGCTAGGCTGACGCCACGGCATTCACTGTAGCCTGGGCAACAGACCGAGACTCTGTCTCAAAAAAAAAAAAAAATCTTTTTCTTTTCATATTTCACAGACAGATGATAGATTGGTATCTACAGATGGATTTATGCTGAATTTCCTTTGGGTACTACAGCAGCTAAGTACAAAAATCAAGCTAGAAACAGTGGATCCCACGTATATATTTCACCCAAGATGTCGGATTACTCTTCCAAATGATGAGACGCGCGTGAATGCAACGATGGAGGATGTGAACGACTGGCTGACTGAACTCTGTGAGTAACGTGTTCTCTGTGAGGTCTTTAAACACTGCTCATTCATCTGGATGCTCGTGATTTCCTCACAAATTATTACTTCTCCATAAAATGAATTTATGAGATAGAGATATACAATAAAATTAATACAGTAAAAAATTCTTGTTTGGATTAGCCAAAACAGATGCATAGAACAAATGGAAGGAAATATACTGTTCTGAGGAGTAAAAAAAAAAACAAGAAAAGAAATATAATAAAAATGATAGCAACAACCTAATTATTATAGAGTATGTTAGTTATATATGATATAGATATATAGATTATATATACCAATTAAAACTCTTAAGAAATATTTCACAGATGTTGATGAATTGATGGTTTGAAAATAGGAATATTTTGAAGAGGGTTATAATTGTTATCTTTCCTCTCTGTAATGTAAAACATGTTATTTAATGATAGACATCAAAACCATACGGCATTTATTTTTTAAATGTCATAGAATTATTCCTGGAATAGGATGAATCCTTGCTTACCTGGCACTGACAGATATACACATTCCAGAAAAATATTTGAACTGCTGTTAAAAACTAAGTGTCCACTGAGCAATAAAGTTAGTATCTGATTATCATTTGAATGAATGGCTTATTGGTATAATCTTGGAATCATTCCTTGTCAACTAATAAATTCCTAAAGAGTCAAACAGACATTTATTTAAAAAAAATCTAACACAGAAAAGCAAATAAAGGATTTGACCAAGCTGTGAAGGAGAGAGAAATTTATGATTTAAGAAATGAAGCATATCATCAGAGACACTATGCATGTGTCTTAATATGTAAACATGTTTTATATAATGAGACAGAATGAATATGCGAAATAAAGGAATGGGGAAAATATGTTTTGCATGATTGATAAGAACATGCTATTCAAAATATAGAACTGTTATAAATGCAAAGGGCGAAACTAAATTCTATCAAGAAACAGTTTTATCTGTCTAAAGTGAATTCTGGTGATTCATGACAAAAATTATAATACTGTTATTCTCAATACTTCCCACTTTTCAGAAAATATTCCTAAATCTGACGTGTGAAGGAATAATTTTTTGTAGATTGATCCTCCTAAGCAGTACTATTGTTTATGATAGAGAAAAATTAGAAACAACAAACACACAGGGAAACAGCTGTGGAATCATAACCTAACTCCATTTTGAGATTTAACTGACATCTGTGTGTTGTGTTGAAAAATGGAGGTTTTATATAATACATCAGAAAGACACATCACAAAAGATTGTTGTTGGACATCTGTGTAAACACTTAATAAGAACAGAATACCTGGTCCTTGAATGGAGCTCACGGGAATTCTGTTCCTTTCGTAACATTGCTTAAGTTTATAATTTTAAAAAGTATCCTTAAACTTCTTGAAAATTCAAGGGTAATTTTCTGAATTGAGCTTTTTCCCTGATTCGGTCTTTAATAGATTTTATTTAGAAAATTATGTTATTTTTCCTAGATGGAGATCAGCCTCCATTTTCTGAGCCGAAATTCCCTACGGAATGCTTCTTTCTCACCCTGCATGCTCACCACCTCTCTATTCTGCCTAGTTGCCGTCGCTATATCCGCAGACTCCGGGCCATCCGGGAGCTTAATAGGTATGTGCCATGATGCCATGTCCTGGGATTGCCTGAGTTACTGCTTGTTCTCGTGGGCAGGCAGTTTCATTGTGATCAGCAGATTTGAATGTGGGGTGTCATATATTACAGCGTTCTGCCTGCCTCCTAACCACATCCCGGTTCCTCAGTTATTCAAGTTCTTTACCTGGCAAAGTGGTCTAAACCTTGATTGTGAGAGTTCTGAACTCTTGGTATTCCTGTATGTATGTGGTTACCACAGATTTCCACTAACTTTTTCCACTGAGCATGCATTACCAGGGTGCACTTAAAGGATCCTCTTCTGAGATTTTCTTTTTACACATAATCATGTCTGTAAATGATGACAGTTTTATTTCTTTCTTTTATTTTTTTTGTTCATGTCTTAGTTCACTGGGTGCAATTTTTAGTACAATGTTGAATAGAAATAACCTTGAAATTTCTGGCTTGTTCCTGTTAATGGAGGACACCTTTTTTATATCTTCTGTTATCACATTAAGGAAATTACCTTTTATTTCTAGTTTACTAGAAGTTTTTAATTCTTAACAGGAGTTGAATTTTATTAAATGCTTTTTCCGTATCTATTTAGTAGAGTGTATTTTTTTTCTCCTTTATTCTGTTAACGTGGTTGAATTACATCAATTCGTTGTCTGATGTTAAACTCATATTTCATTCCTGGAATAAACTCAACTTTTATATTATTGTTTTTATATCTCACCGGCTATTCAACTTGCTGATATCCTGTTTAGGATTTTTGAATCTATTCTAAAGAAAGATTGACCTATATTTTTCATTTCTTAAGTGCTTCTCAGATTTTGGTATCAAGGTTATGCGGCTTCATAGAATGAACTGAGGAGTGTTCCCTTTTTGTATTCTCTGTTTTTCTTGTATAAGAATTATGTTGTTTCTTCCTTAAGTATCTGGAAAAATTCAGTGAAGTTGTCACAGCTTAGGATTTCTATGCGGGAAGGTTTTTAATTGTGGATTTTATTCAATTAATAGATACAGGCCTATTTAGACTTTTATTTCATCTTGTGTCAGTTTTCCCACGCTATCTTAAGTTCTAAAATTTTTAGACATAAAGTTGTTCATAATATCCTTTTTATTATTTTAATTTCTATAGGATCTTTATTATTAATTCTGCTTTCTTTTAGTTTTAATTTGCTTTTTGTTTATATTTCCATTGCCTCTTGAGATGGATGCTTAAATCATTTTTTGGAAACAGAGTTTCGCTCTGTTTGCCCAGGCTGGAGTGCAGTGGCACAATCACAGCCCACTGCAACCTCAAACTCCCAGGCTCAAGCAATCCTCCTGCCTCAGCCACACCTGGCTGATTTTTTTTTTTTTTTTAAGTTTTGGTAGAGACAGGTCTCACTATATTGCCCAGGCTGTTCTCAAAGTCCTGGGCTCAAGCAGTCCTCCCGCCTTGACCTCCCAAAGTGCTGGGATTGTAGGCGTGAGCCACCACGCCTGACCTTTCTTACATACCCATTTAAGACTATTTAGTTTCCCTCTAAGCATGGCTTTAGGTGCATCACTCATATTTGGTATGTCATTATCTTATTGTTCAGTTCAAGATATTTTCTAATTTTTATTTTTTCTTATTTGACCTGTGGGTTATTTAAAAATATATTGTTGAAATTCCAGATTCTTGGAGTATTTGTCTATTTTTATTTTGTTACTGATTTCTAGCTAAATTCCATTATGGTCAGAAAATATATTCTGTGTGATTTGTGTCTTTTGAAATCTATTGAGACTTGCTTTATAACCTAAGATTTACGTTAGTAAATGTTCCTTATAGACCTGAAAAGAATGTACTTTCTGTATTGTCTGTTACAGTGTTTGATATGTGTCATTTAGGTCAAGTCTGTTAAGTCTTTTGTTCAAGTTTTTCTTACATCTGCTGATTTTATCAATTTATAATGTCAGTTATTGAGAGAGGCTTATAGAAATTACAAACTATGATTGTGGATCTATCTGTTTCTTCATCCTAGGATGGATTGCCATCCTGGGATTCCCATCACTCCCAGTGACCTAAGGGGTCCATTTCAGTGATACCATCTGCAGCCCTCACTCCCAGCTTACAGTGGACAGCCGTTACTGTGCTTTTCAGAGTTACTGGTGTTCCCTCTGTATCTTTCAGTGCTGTGACAGAAAAAGTACCATCTACGACATAGTTAGGGGGGTGGTGTGTGTATTGGGAAGGGGATTATCTGAACAGATCACATATGGTAAATCTATATTAGTATTCTGAGCTCCTTATGCTTTTAATTCCTTTCTCTGCATTATATCAAGGAATACCTGGTAGTTCAACTTCATTCAGCGTAAGTCACTGTCAATTCCAAGTTTCAGTCAACTGGTTGAGCACACAATAAGAACCCCTCCCAACTATTTGAGATAATATGGAATCCAGAGTCTCTGATAGGTATAATTATGTCAGTGAATTTAGCCCTACAGAGAAGTATGTTAGCATTTTCCTCGCTTGCTGATCAAGAGAGGAATCTATTCCCACATATACTCCCACGTTTATGGCAGCACATGTGTGGGAGATAGAGCAATGACATCCCAAAGATGTCTACATCCAGTCCCCAGAACCTGTGGATATGTTACCATGATCAAAGGGACTTTGCAGATGTGAGTAGGTGAAGGACCTTGAGATGAGGAGATTACCCTCAATTATGTTGGTGGGCCCAGTGTCATCCCAAAGGTCCTTATAAGAGAGTCAGGAGTGTGTCATCGTGAGAGAAGGAATGTGATGATGGAAGCAAAGGTCAGAGTGATTTGGGGTCACAAGGCAAAGAATGCAGGTAACCCTGGAATCTGGAAAAGGCAAGGAAACTTACTCTCTCCTGGACCCTCCAGAAGGAAGCATCCCTGCTGACACATGTTAGACTTCTGACCTCCAGAACTCGGAGACAGTGATTGTGTTGTTTCAAGCCACTAAGTTTGTAGTACCTTGTTACAGCAGCAATAGAAAATTAATATAACATATTCGCAAATCTTGCCTTTTTTTTCTTTCAAATATGTAGTTTTGCATGTGACTATGTAATTGGGCCTTAAGGGCAGTCCTTAATCTGAGTCTAGTTGTGGTTCTGGAAGCAAAGAAGGATGATTGGGTAGAACCTAAGGGAAAGAGGCATTGCCCTGCAAAGTGACCACCTCAGGTAAGATAATTACAGAAACTGCTTCTGCTAGCAAGCAAGGCTCAGGGGGTTTAGAGATTTGGGTACTTGGAATTATCCAATTCTCCCAGACTCCTCCATTTGAACTGTTTGGGTCTAGGTCTTTACCCTCACTTTCAGATAAGAGGCCCAATTATGAATTTAGCCTGTGTTATGATTTGGTGGTGTGGAGGACCAGACTCTATGGTAGTCTTTGAAACTCCCTGGTCCACTGACTTTTCCTTCAGGTGAGAATTTAAAATCTTGAGACTCACTTTTTTTCTATAAGCTCTCCAATGTAATTAGAAGTAGCCACTCCATCTCTTCATTCCAGGAGATTACAGGTGATCATTTACATAGCTATTTTTCCACTCAGAGCCTTGGGCTACTAGTATTCCATCCTCAAATACTCACTGACCTTCACCACTTCCAGACCAGCCGAGTTGAAGAACTGATCCCAGAAGTCCATTTTTTCACAAGGGTGCATTACCTATAAATTCTTTTTGTGCCAGTAACTGTATAGGTTATTATATTAGTTTCTAATTGCTGCTGTGACAAATCACCACAACCTTAGTGACTTAAAACAGCACAAATTATTATATGTTCTGGAGGTCAGAAGTCCTAAAATCAAGGTTACATTCCTTCTAGAAGTTTTAGAGAAGAATATCTTTCCTTGCATTTTTCAGCTTCTAGAAGCCACCTACATTTCTTGGCTCGTGGCCCCCTTACTCCATTTTCAAAGCCAGCAGCATAGCATCTTCAGATCTCCTGACCTCTGCTCTCATTGTCACATCTCCTCCTCTGACTCTGACTCCCTCTTTCTCTTAGAAAAACCTTTGTGATTATATTGGGCCCACCCAAAAATCCAGGATTATCTTCCCATCTGAAGGTCTATATATCCTTAATCACATCTGCGAAGTACCTTTTGCCATGTAAAGTCATATATTCACAGGTTCCATCCAAGGATCAGGATGTGACATCTTGGGGGCATCTTCTGGCTGCCATACTCATGTCTCAGTTGTAGAGAAAGAATCCAATTTATCTGGGATAAGTAGAAAGAGGATTATTGTAGGGTACTAGTTGGTCTATGGGATCACTGGAACGGTGGAATAGAGGACTCCCAGAGTGGACTGGGAACCTGGTCTGACAAGGAAGCTGCTGCAGGGCTCAGCCTGACAGTAGAGCCTCTGCCCGAGCTGCACCCAAAACCCCTCCACTGTGCATGTGTCAAGAGTCATGCAACTGACACCTGACAATATTCACTCTGCCTTCAGTGGGGGTTCATCTTGGCGAAAGCTAGGGCTTACAGAAATGCTGGCAGCAAGGGAGTCGGGGTATGTCGTTTTTAGAGATTTAGCAGCTTCTAGTCTTCTACAAAATGTCATAATAGAAAGGGATTGGAATAGTACTAAATGAGCTGGTCTTTAAAATATGCAGTATATAGGAGATCAGGGAAGACTGTACCTCACTGACATGTGACATTTGAGCAGACACCTCAGGGAAGTGAAAGAGCAAGCCACAAAGATAATCTCGGAGAAGAGCTTTCCAAGCAGAGGGAACAACAATTGTAAAAGAAAAAGAAGGAAATGCCATTAGTAAAATAGCCTTTCGTTTTGAGTAATTAGATAGGCGTAGTAACCTTGAATTTTCATGAGCGACTTCTTTTCCCCATCCCAGAAAAATAAGGGAACAACATACTTCCTTCCGAAAAAGGTTACCATATTTCATCCGATCTGAAGTGCCCTCAATTTTAAGACACATCATTATTTTAGGTACCAATAAGAAGAAAATGCTGCCAATTAAACCATAACTTGCCATTGATTTTAAGATAGACTCTGATGTTGAAGATGCTACAATATGAAAAATAATTGTGTCTGAGAGTCAGTGAAATGCAAAATGAATGGATCAGATGGATCCAGCTGTTTGCCTTCGTTTGACTGTTAGTCTTTGATTTCAGAACTGTAGAAGATTTGAAAAATAATGAAAGCCAATGGAAAGATTCCCCACTGGCAACTAGACACCGCGAAATGCTGAAGCGCTGTAAAACTCAGCTTAAGGTTTGTATAGTTAATTGGAATAATTATAGACCAGCCCCATAATGGTAATTTTCCCACCAGAATATGTGCCTTGAGTGAGCAATTCATTGTCCTTATTTTTTCTTCATTATTCTTTTCTCTTATTATAAAATAGTACATTTTAAAACTTGTTGATACCTTACATCTATCTACATAGAATTATTTAAATCCCAGGGCAGAATGTGCATATGCCTGTGCAGCGACATCATGGAATCTTAATGGAGTTTATCACTCTCAGTTTAACACCCTTGCCCCTCCCCTGCCTTGTGCAAGGTGCTCCTTCCCTGCTGCCCTCTGGCTCCCGCCCCAGTGTAAGTGCATGTTCTCGTGTGTCCATTTTCGTATTGGACACAGTGGATCTGTGGTAGTTGAAAGATCTCTTTCCTTTGCCCTTCATCTTTTTTTTTTCTTTCTTTTTGAGACAGAGACTTGCTCTGTCGCCCAGGCTACGGTGCAGTGGTGTCATCATAGCTCACTACAGCCTCAAATTCCTCAGCTCAAGTGATCTTCTTGCCTCAGCATCATGAGTAGCTGGGACTACAGGTGTGCACCACCACGCCCGGCTGATTTTTTTAAATTTTTTATAGAGACGGGGGTCTCACCATGTTGCTCAGGCTGGTCTTGAATTCCTGGCCTCAAGCGATCCTCCCACCTCAGCCTCCTAAAGTGCTAGGTATACAGACGTGAACCACTGCGCCCGGCCCCTCATTTTTCATTTTTAATTGAAAATGATCTGCTGCACAAAACCTAACAATATGTGGGAATATTCCTGTTGATGGGATGTAGCCAAAACAAATGCTGGCTTATGTTCTACAGGAAAAGCATAAATGGCAAATGTATGCATTTTTCTTCTGTTTGTGTTTCAATTATAAAGCTGAATGTGAGCTGGTCCTACTTTCTGCTGATGAGTAGGATGGTAGGTGGAAATTTTACCTGACTTAGAGTTATGGTACAAGTTAAGATTTCAGTTTTATTTACTAATAGACTAGATCTCTTCAAGATGTAAAATAAATCAGGCGCCCTTATCTGGGGTCTGTGGACCCCCTATGCATTCTACAGATGTGTTTCAAGGAGATCATAAACTGCTTAAATCTGTATGTCAGGTGTGCATGTGTGTGTGTTCAGTTCTCTCAACAATCCCCTGACACGCTTGAAGCTCTGATTCAGGGAGAGAGGGGGCAAGGGCAATATACGTAACCTAAACTTTTGTACCTTCATGATATGCTAAAAGAAAAAAAAAAAACAATCCTCTGAGGAAGGAATTACATCCCTCATGGACATTTTGTCTGAGGGCAGCTCGTAAGCAGTGGTGCTGGAATTCAGAAGCAGATTGTCTGACTTTTTCCCATGAACTGTCCTGACCCCCAAAGGGCCCCCCCTGTCAACACTCGCCTCCAATCAAGTTATTTACATATGAGAGTGAGAACTAACCTTTTTGATCACTAACTGTGTGCTAGACTTTGTACTCAGTAGTTTGCCTGGCATACCTTTTGTTTTTCTCAGGAAAAAGAAAGATCTTGAGACACAGCCTGCATCTTATAGCTAGTTAGAGATGAAGCTCTAGAAACTCTAGAACCTAGATTTCTCCTGGCCCCGTTCCCTGCCCAGTCACACTACAGGGACTTAGCTACTGACTGATCTAAGGGTGGGGCATACCTGCTTCCACAGAAACTGGTACGGTGCAAGGCCTGTGCTGACGCCGGCTTACTTGACGAGAGCTTCCTGCGAAGATGTCTGAATTTTTATGGCCTTCTCATTCAACTGCTGCTCCGCATCCTGGACCCTGCATATCCCGAGTGAGTGTGCGCCTTCCTCTGTACCTCATCTCTGCTCAGCTGGGCTGTGCTGTCTTTACTGTTCTCCAAGTCGACAACTAAAACCAAAACCCTTACCTTATCAAGATTCACTTCTGTTTCCAGGTTGCATTTACTTTACTGTGACATTGGTTATATTAGTAGGTGTTTTCCCTGCAGTTACCTACAGTAATAGGTGAAAGTTGGCACCTGTTATATTAATTTTGACTTAATTTTTCTTAAAAATATGCTATAAAATCTTTGATAGAAAAGGAAATTTATAAATTGGTAGCTAAAAGCTGTAGATAACAGAATATTAGTTAGGCCCTTCTAAGCACTGGGTCCAGGAAAATACCTATCTAATTCAGAGAGTAAGCTAAGAATATTATTGATCACTTCGTCACCAACTGGACATCTCCAGGCAGCCATTTTTATTTATTATTATTATTTTACTATTATTACAAAGTCTCTGAGTCACAATTTTGGCAAAATTGGCTCAAGCCTTCTGCAAGAGTGGAAAAGGTTATTTAAAATACATGTATAGCTCTGTTGTCTCAAACAATTTGAGTTGTCCAAAATGACCAAATATGACCTTTTTATTTCCTTCCCATTTTATTTATTGCATTAACCTTAATAAGAAATCAAGAAAAGGGAAAACATTTCACACGCAGCCTAGCATATGAACTATCTTCATTATTCCCTGTTCATTTCTGGTTGTGGTTTCTTTACCTATATACTTTTTATATGGTTGTCTTATAGAATGAGTTTTTTCCCTAGATAAAATACTTACTTAATGATAGCATAATATTCCTTGTAGTTTGTGCCATGATTTCATTTTGTAAATTGTGCTTTTTTTCCTCTTTGACAGTGTAACACTGCCTTTAAATTCAGATGTCCCCAAGGTATTTGCAGCATTGCCTGAGTTTTATGTAGAAGATGTTGCTGAATTTTTATTTTTTATTGTACAGTAAGTGCCTTTAACATATTACATAGTTCTCATGTTTTTATGCATCATATGTACATGATAATGAACTATATATCCAGCCTCATATTTTCAAAAAAAAAGGTATTTTGAACTATATTGCAAACCTCCATTTTATGCCTGAAATTTTATGTAACTGTTTTAACTGAATGCTGCCTAGAGACTGGAAAAAATAAATCCAACTGTGGCACCAGTCCAATTCCAATAATATCTCAAAGACAGAAGCAGGATTAACAGTGCAGATAATAGTGTAGTCTGTGGAATTAAGTTGAATTTCTAATAGTTGAGTATGTGTTTCTGAGAAACAGAAGGAACAAACAGTTTATAAATATCTGAATGAACGTCCAAAAGCCAGAAATAACCACATCTATATTTTGTACCGTAATTTATCTCAATTGGAAAATTGGAAAAAGCTTACAAAGAAATGGTTTGAGTTTATAACTGATATATATTTTTCAAAAAATTTTTTCAAATCCTTATTTGGTTTATGAAATTCGGTAAATAAATGAAAAAGTAAAATTTAGATAATTTCTAAAACATTACACATTATAAGAATTACAGTTGCAATTACTTGGCACCATGATAGCACTATTGTGGTAGTATCGGCTAGATGAAGGAATGGTATGTGAAGTCTGTTTTGAAA
>CM052444.1:101849593-101907085 GCA_028533085.1 Varecia variegata | reverse complement strand
AAAAAAAAAAAAAAAAAAAAAAAAAAAGCTGAGATCAGTGGTAACACATGAATTTTGAATGGTGAGAAATTCAAAGGCTAAAATCATGCTTTATTTGTTGAAAAAGTAGCCTTGGCACAGAAAAACAAATATATAAACATATATAAAAACAATAACATGTTCTTACTCATATGTGGGAGCTAATAAACAAGTTGATCTCATAAAGGTAGAGAGTACAATGATAGAAACCAGAGGCTGGGAAGGGTGGGTGGGAGGAGGGATGGAGAGGGGTAGGTTAAAGGGAACAAGCATGACGTTAGATAAACGGTATCAGTTGTATTGTTGGACAGCAAAGTAGAGTGACTATAGTTAACAACAAACAACGTATTGTATGTTTCAAAGTAGCTAGAAGAGAGAATTTGAATTGTTCCCAACAAGTAGAAATGAAAAATACTCAAAGTGATGGATGCCTCAGATTCCTTGACTTTATCATTACACATTCCTTGCAGGTAACAAAATATCACATGTACCCCATAAATATGTAAAATATTATGTATTTTTAAAAAACCTTGGAATTTAAGCAACTCAAGTCACCTTTTAAAATTTGTTCTAAGCACAGTAATTAAAAAAACACTTTGAAAATTTTTGTTTCTGCTTATTCTCATTTTCAGCAGTTTATTAAAATTAAAACAACTCCATCAAAGAAATTTTAAGTCTTTTGATAGTAAAGATCTTTTGTGAAATTCACCTGTTTTAATCTTTGGTTTTTTTTTTTAAGCTTTGGTCTATTTTCTTAAACATCATAAGTTAATACAACATTCTACAGCCAATAAAGATGTTTGGTTTTAAATCTATGTAGTTACGATGTAAATAGTCACTTTAAAGTCAGCAAATTAAAGGGCATTCAGCATCTTTGCACCTTGGCCTGTATACCTGGCCTCACTTAATGACACCAGTCTTCACCCAGGTTGAGTTTCTCAGATTTACTTCTTGTTCTTCTTGCCTCCATTCAGATACTCTCCCCAGGTGCTTTACGAGCCCTGTACTCAGGATATTGTGATGTTCCTTGTTGTGATGTTGTGCAACCAGAACTACATCCGCAATCCGTATCTGGTGGCCAAACTGGTAGAAGTCATGTTTATGACCAACCCCGCTGTTCAGCCACGAACCCAGAAGTTTTTTGAAATGATTGAGAATCATCCTCTCGCCACCAAACTGTTGGTACCTTCGCTGATGAAGTTTTATACAGGTAGGTTCCTGGGTGTACATGGTGGCATCTGGTGGTCAGATGTAGGCAAGGTCGTCTGAAGCCAGTGGACAAAGTCACTGGAAACCTGGTACCTAATATCTTGACATCTACTTATAAGTGTAACCTATTAGTCTACTGCCAGCAAAGCATGTACTATTGGCTGTTTTTCCCCTGAGTAGTGGAGATACTACACTGACCATTCTACATGCTGGTCTGTGATTCAGCAGGATCCATTAAAAGTCAGATGATTAGCATTGAGACCCAGCTGGTATCAACAGCACAAATTGGTGGTGTTATCTGAGTGAAATTACCTGGTTCTTTTTAGCTTTGAACTTACAGCATTAGTTTTGTAACAGTATTCTGTAACCCAGGCTTTCCAAAGTGTGGATAAAGCAGGGAGCTTATTAAAAATATTTACTCTTGGACTCTACTCAAACTAAGGGTATTAGAATTTCTGAGGGCCTCTGGGAGTCCTCACTCACTCACTAAGTCAACACATGTTTATTGAGCCCCTACCATGTGGCAGGCACCGTTCTAGGTGCTGGGTTACACTGGTGAAAACGACAGCATGTGAGACACTCTGCAAGGAGGTCCTCCTCTTCTGGTTGAATTGTATTGCAAATTTTCATTTTTAATGGCTTTTCGACTGTTACCCATGGGACCTGTTCACCTGTCCTCTAACACAGGCACAAGATTGTAATAATGGAATATTTTCCTGCTAGGTTGTATATTCCTCAGGAAAGGAAGTGTCTTGTCTGGCTCTTATCTTCTGTTGAACGTAGCACATTCTGGGCACTCTGTGAGTGTCTTTGGCATTAAATACAATGTGCTCACCATGTTCTTATAAGAAACACTGGCCACCCGGAGCACAGTCCCTTGCTGTTCACAGTTTGAGGATTTCCGTGTTCACCGTCATCCCTTCTCTGTCAACCAAGGCCTGGGCAAGCTTATTTTGGACCCATGCTGTCAACTCTCTCTTCACTTCTGAGGGTCCCACAAACCTGCCAACCCACTTTTCCTTTGTCATTATTATTTTGTGGCATCTAATCAGAGTCTCTCCTTCCTCAGCCTACTCGTGTCCTCTGAAATGTAAAGCAAGTACACGAGCCCTTTCAAGTTCTGTTAACATTCTTTGGCAACAGCAGAGAACACTCCTGGGTAAAAGGCACCTCCTTGGGTAAAAGTCATTCTCTTTCATCTCTTAGCCCTAGTAAGGGTCAAGCATGGGTCATTCAGGTACAAATGGTGCGTTATGCATGTACAGGATAGTACCTTGTGTGGTGCCTCACACATAGCTGGCTTGGTAGAATTGAAAATAATTCAGAATTTCTTAAAATGATGATGAGTTACCACTTCACATATTAAATTTATTTTTAAGCTGAAAATACCTAATGCTAACATGTAGTGCTAACTTACAGAGAAGTAAACCAACCTGCAAAAATTGGTTTAACCCACCCTGTAGTCAGCGTGCAGAATTAGTACTAGGAAACTCTCAAGAGAATGTAAATTAGTAAAACCTCTCTTGAAGGCGTTTTGGCAGTCCACGTTAAAAGCTTTGTAAATGTTTGTATAAGTCAAGGTCTACTCAGGAAAACAGAAACATACCAGTTAGTTTAACAGAATTTGGGGGTTGCAGTGGCTCACACCTGTAATCATAGCACTTTGGGAGGCTGAGGCAGGTGGATTACTTGAGGTCAGGAGTTCAAGACCAGACTGGCCAACATAGCAAGACCCTATCTCTACAAAATAAAAAAAAATTAGAATGAGAATTTAATATGAGGAACTGGTCAAATAGGTATTAGAAGACTGAAACAGCAGCATCTATCCTTAGAGCTGGGGGAATCAAGGGAAGAGTCTGAACTTAACCCAGCTGCTCTAATGAGGGCTTGGACAGAGCCTGACCCAGACCTCTGCGTAAGGCCCTTGGCCAGCTAGTGCTAGTGTCTCTGAGGGTATGCAAGGTTGCTAGTTCTGGGGGTATGAGACAAACCTGGCAGTTAGAACCAACTGCTACTGCTGGGTGGAAAACCATTGCTGACAGCAACAGCAGGGAGTACCAAGTCCCTTGCCACTCCTTCAGTTTTCTAGTTCTCCTGCAGCGCACCCTGTTGGCAACCCTAACAGAGGGCCGCCAGCAAAGGAAAACTGCAGAGTACCCCAGAATCACAAAACCAAGTACAAAACGCTGAGAGACAACAGCTAAATAACCAGCGTACCCACTGACATACAAACTTAATTTCTAGAAATTTATTCTGTGGAAACAATTATAAATGTGCATAACTGTTCTTGACAGTATTCACTGCAGCGTTATTTATAATGCTGTATAGTAAAAATAATGGAAACGACCCAAATTTCTGCCACTTGTGGATTAATTAAGTTATAGTTTATCTATACATTGGACCTATAGGAGCCATGAAAAATAACGTGTTGTTTACAGTAAGTGGTTAAATAACAAAAAGTAAAGAAAATGTCAAGTAATGAAACAGTATGTCCACATTTTTGGTACACATATATATGATAAAAGAAGTAGGAAGGACATACACCAAAATATAATATTAACAGTGAGATGGTTATTTTTGAACAGAATTATGAATAGCTTTATTTCTTTTATTATCTGACTTTAATTTTTCTATAGTAAACATGTATTGTTAGTAGTAAAAACAAGAAAAAATTTAATTAAATGTATTTTGTAGTCAGTTAGTGTCCTGGGCCTGTCACTGTGGCTTCAAGAGAAAGAGAGAGAGTGTGTGTGTGTGTAGCACACATATGCACATGGGCATATGCTCACACATGCAACAGAGCTGGGCCTCTTGCCTGTGAGACCAGTGCTGGGCCTGGTGGAGCCCCGCTAGGAATGTTCCAGGAGCTGGTGGGTGGAGGTTATTCTCTCTTTGCCCTTGCCATGGAGCAGTGTGCCCTCTGGACCACCTCTGTACTTATGGATAGATGATACCTATACTCATAATAGCCACCACTCGCTGAGTGCTTACTAAGCCTCTCACTTAATCCCCCACAGCCGTTCTAAATATGAGAGCTATAAATACCTCCACTTTACAAATGAGGAAACCGGAGCTCAGAAGGGTCAAGAAGCCTGCTGAAGCTCAGCAGCTAGCAGGTGGCAGCGACCTCGGCAGTTGGGCTTTGGCGCAGATGCTCCTGCGTGCTGTGCTGTTCTTCGTCCAGTTACCGAGGGCCCGGCAATGAGAGAGCCCTGCAGGGGGCATCACAGACACACCCTCAAGTGTTCACCAACTTCATGTGAAGACCTGCTAATCAGGTCCTGACCCCTAAACACGTCTGACTCTCACACGTGGATTCGAGTTGCCATATACAAGATCAATATATGCAACAAGCTCCTCTTTTTTTTTTTTTTTAAGAAACAGGGTCTTGCTATATTGCCCAGACTGATCTCGAACTCCTGGCTTCAAGTGATTCTCCTACCTCAGCCTCCCAAAGTGCTGGGATTATAGGCATGAGCCACCATTCCTGGCCTAAGCCCCTCTTAAAGATAGTATTCTAGCTTAGAAAATGCTCAAGCTCAAATTTTTGTTTCAAAAATACAATTAAGTTTTGGGCCTGGTGCTGAGGCTCATGCCTATAATCCTAGCATTCTGGGAGGCCAAGGCAGGGAGGATCACTTGAGGTCAGGAGTTCGAGACCAGGCTCAACAAGAGTGAGACCCTGTCTCTATTAAAAATAGAAAGAATTTAGCCAGGCAACTAAAAACAGAAAAAAATTAGCCAGGTGTGGTGGTGCACACCTGTAGTCCCAGCTACTCAGGAGGCTGAGGCAGGAGGATTGCTTGAACCCAGGACTTTGAAGTTGCTGTGAGCTAGGCTGCCACCACAGCACTCTAGCCTGGGCAACAGAGTGAGACTCTGTCTCACCAAAAAAAAAAAGAACATCAACAAGTAAGATTTTCACAGACTGACTGCAGGGTTTTGCCCAGGTTTTGCTTCATGAGGCCCCAGGCTCAAAACTAGCATGAGTTTAAATACAACTCAATGGCAATTAATGTGTTAAATCAACTCTCCACACTTTAGTTCACACTTTTGTACGATTAATAAAATAACACTCAGTTCATCTTAAAGAAGGATTGACTTAATGAATATACATAAGTACTTTCAGATCTTAATATGGTAAGTGTTAATTATGTTATTCCTTTATTTTTAAATAACTTTTTTGGTCACAAAAAAGGTCTTCTTTGGAATATATAGGAAATATCAAGAAGAAAATAAAAGTCATCGTTAATCTCTATACTCAGAATGTCTGTTAACATTTTGCTCTGTATCTTACAATTAATTAATTTTCTAAAAAATATGATTGAACCCAAACTATTTATTTCATTTGGTAATCTGTGCATTTCACTTAATATATGACAAATATTTTTGTGTGTCCTCTGTTGGGCATTTGGATTATTTATATTTTTCTCTGACATAAATATTAATAGTAATATAAAATTTACTGGGTATCCTTGGAGATCAGTCTTTGAACATGCCTGTATGCATTTTCTTGAGTAGAATTATTGGATCAGGAGGCTTCGCATATTGAAGGCTTGTGCTACATCTTGCCAGATTGCCTTCAGAGAGATTGCAACACTGTTCATTCCCACCGGCATTTATAGCATGCCTGTTCCCCAGATCCTCACCTACATATCAGGGTTGTCATTTTTGTAATGTCTGCCAATTTAGTAAATTAAAAATGATAATTTATTTTTTTTATCTTTTTCATAAGCCTTATGGTCTTTACCTGACAGTTTTTCCTCTTTTAAAAATTTTATCGTGAATTCTGGAATTTCTCATGCTTAAGTTGTTTGACATTTGGATAACCAAGTTTGATTTTTGTTCCATTTTAGTAGGCATAGGGATGTTGACAATTGGTAAATAAATAATGAGTACATGAGAGATTCACTGTGCTTTTCTCTACTTTTGTACATGTTTGAAAATGTCCATAATACAAAGTATTTAAAATTAAGACACATTTAAATAGGTATGTGGCTCTCAATAAAATTTAACCCAATTTTTTTCTATTCAGGGATGCTAATTTAAAATGCTGTTTGTTCCTGGAAAAACATTTAGGGAGTTTAAAATGTAAAATGCTGTGTGATTTCTATAAATTAATAACTTAAAATTGGGGGAAGGATGATAATTCTGCTTTTGGTCATTGTTAAGTTGATGCTGTCCTAATGCTATCAGTTTTCCCAGCCCAATTCCTTGTGGTACTATGTCATTGCCACATCTTCATTGTGAAACTTTAGTCTTTAAAACCATCCTTTCTCTCCTGCTTTACCTGGCAGGGAGAGACACAACTTTACCAGATCCCTGATTTTGCAGATTTATATTGACTCTATCATTGTTGCTGCAGTAACTGCATTTGGAATGGTAAGAAAGTGCATATCCCTCACTCCCTTTGTCTTTCCTCTTTAGATGTCGAGCATACAGGAGCCACCAGTGAGTTCTATGACAAGTTCACAATTCGCTATCACATTAGCACCATTTTTAAAAGCCTTTGGCAAAACATAGCTCACCACGGCACCTTTATGGAGGAGTTCAAGTGAGTACTGGGCCCCTAATGTCACAGCTTGCTCTCTTGCAAATCACAGGTAGGATTGCCACTTAAAAGCTTTCACAGCTGCATTCTTGTTGACTGTGTGGTTGGTCTCAGCCTCCTTTAAGTTTACCAGGAGGTACTGCTAAATGTGAACAGGGTATCCAAATGGCTGTGCTTAAAAGATACTGCTGAATTTTAGATTTTTCCAAGGTACTTTGGGGATGGTGTACATAAAGAAAGATCCTATAAATGTGCTGAGATGATGTGTTAAGTGTTTTTGGTGTTTCTATGATTATGCTATTAAATAAATGAAGTTGTCAGAATGACTGAAATGAAATCTCACACTCTTATTGAACTTGACACCAAGCTTTGGAATTAGGAATGTCAGGAGGACTTTAGATTTAGAAGCAGCTAGGTTAGGGTTGTCATTCGAAGTGTCATTCTTTGTAGTAAAACCCTAAACTTTAATTAAGGACTTTTTGTATACTTACCTGAAATCTGAGTGACTGCTTAAACCTGGACATTAGTAATTCTGTCTAAATTATCTGTCAGTGCTTAAAAAAGAAAGCTAGATGCAAAATGTTGAACTCTTAAATTATTCTTCAGAAAAATTTATCCCATCTACTTGGATCTTTTGTAACCCATGTTAGATCTTTGATCAGGTCTAGCTATCGCTTGTTAACTGAATTGTTAGTCAATAATATACATGTTGGCCGGGCGAGGTGGCTCACGCCTGTAACCCTAGCACTCTGGGAGGCCGCGGCGGGTGGATAGCTCGAGGTCAGGAGTTCGAGATCAGCTTGAGCAAGAGCGAGACCCCATCTCTACTAAAAATAGAAAGAAATTATCTGGCCAACTAAAAAAAATATATATATAGAAAAAATTAGCCGGGCATGGTGGCGCATGCCTGTAGTCCCAGCTACTCAGGAGGCTGAGGCAGGAGGATCGCTTGAGCCCAGGAGTTTGAGGTTGCTGTGAGCTAGGCTGATGCCACGGCACTCACCCTAGCCCAGGCAACAGAGCGAGACTCTGTCTCAAAAAAAAAAATAATAATAATATACATGTTACAAGTAGAGTAACCATTTCCTAGATAGCTTTCTGTGGAGTAAACTCTTTAAGTTAATTCTTTGTTTCCATGAACTGCTCTTATAGTCAGAATCATGTTCCAACAGAAGCCTGGCACGAGCTTGGGACACCAGGCGGCCCGTGCTGGATCTGTGTGGTGCTGACTGAAAGTGCTTGTCCTGAACCTTCCACGCTCCTCACATAGAAGCCTCCCGTCCTTGTTTGCAGGAACTTCTTTTCCCCAGTCATGGGCTTACCAGCCCCTGATTACGTAGCTGTAAATCCTGAAGTGTAGCTTCTCTTTTCTCTACTAACCTGGAAGCTCCAGAGTCCAACAGAGGCAGGGCAAGCTATTGCAGTTCACCAACAAGTCCCTCATTATAACATCATCCACAGCACAGTTCCTTAGATTGGAAGCTTCGAATTCAATAAAGTAGGTTAATGCCTTTATCAATATTGCACGTTCCCATTTTTCTTTAATGTGTGTTTCTTTGTGATAGGAATAACTTTATCAGAAGTTCGTCATCTCTTATATGTGGGTAATTATTTGTGTTTTCTTTGTGTCTTGGTGAGCGTAAGTGTATTTCCTTTTTTAGTCTGGAAGCGTGTTTTGTCCGCTTAAAAACATTGAGGGAATGAGCCAGGAGTGTGCTGGTAAACCTGCTTTGGGGTGTAGGGGGACGCAGCATTTGCTGGTTTTCCATGGTGTGAATATTTCTATTGTTGCCAAATTTAAGGTGCCAGGGGAATCAGCTCACAAAATTCTGGAATATTAAGCACTTGGCTCTCATGAGCCATGCAAGGTGGCTCCAGAACACCACTGGAATGAGCTTATCGCAATTAATTTAAAAGAATAACACAATCTACAGAGAGATTTGATAGTCATTGAACTCTACAATATCTGACTTGTGCCAGCGTGGGCAGTCTTTTAGGATGAGATGGTTGGCACTCTGGGTAGAGGCTCATTTTCCTTGGGCTGTGCAGTTAGTGGCATTTTGCTGCAGGGAGATATATGACCATGTACAATACAATTGTTTTTTCAGTTCTGGGAAGCAGTTTGTTCGCTATATAAACATGCTGATAAATGACACGACATTTTTGCTCGATGAAAGTCTGGAGTCTCTGAAGCGGATCCATGAAGTGCAAGAAGAGATGAAGAACAAAGAACAGTGGGACCAGTTGCCCCGGGTAAGGACATAGCCCAGATGCTTGGACAGCTCTGCAGCGAATCTGCCCTTGGACACGGACAGAGCCTTGCTTTGGCTGCATTTGTGAATCTGATGCCATTAGATCTGACTGACTTGTTGGGATTTTCTTTCTATAACATTATATCCCAGGTTTGTGATAGGAAAAAATTTAAGCATTTTATCCAGAGCTAAGAAATGAGAAGTCTTTCAAAATGTCTCTTGAAAACTTTCTCTGCCTTTTTAATTTTAAAGGGTTTTTTTGGAGAAGAGCTTTTATTATCTGAATATATTAAGATCTGTGAATATAACCAGGAAATAAATCTCCAGAATTCTGTCTGCTGGAATTTGATTTGTTCATACGGTCTCCTCTAGACAACTGTGTGAATCTCTCAAGATTCTAGTGGAGTTTTTTTTCTTGTAATTGATCTTCATTTTTATATTCAGTTATTAATAGAAAAGAGGCTTGGTGTGCCAGGTTCCGTGAGAAATTTATGCCGTGCCAATGACAGTATGCTGCCCTTTCCTGACATGTATTGCAGCCATTTGGGTGGCTCCTTGGTCAGTTACTAGGCCCTTGACAGCTGCTGGTTAGTTCTGCTCCTGATATTGTCAGGCTCAGATTGAGAACAACTTTCCAAAAGGGGTTCTCATGTCAGAGTGGGAGGACTGCTTTTTCTTCATCACAGTCGCATTCTCGCAGATATTGAGAGCTTCATATCTTAGCCTAGCCAACGTGCTTACACAACAAACTCAAACTACGTGGGGCTCTGCCCGGGGTCTGTGATGCTGGGTTCTCCTGTGCCCAGGCCATCCCACTCCTAGATCCCCTCAGGAGCTAAAAGGAATAAACTTCAGTTATCTGGAAAAGTTGCTGACACAGGTTATCATATTATTCCCTAAGTATGTTGGCTTTGTTATACATTTTCCCAATTATGGTTGTATTCTTGAGATAATGTGGTCATCTTCTTTTTTCTTGGTCCTGGACTGGTACCCACTGGCGTCCCTCCTGCCCAGTGCCCTCATATTCTTTTTTTTCTTTCTTTTTTTGAGACAGAGTCTTGCCCTGTTGCCTAGGCTATAGTGCAGTGATATCATCATAGCTCACTGTAACCTCAAACTCCTGGGCTCAAGCTCAAGCAATTCTCCTGCCTTGGCCTCCCAAGTAGCTGGGACTATAGGCACATGCCATAATGCCCAGCTAATTTTTTTTTTAATTTTTAGTAGAGATGGGGTCTTGCTCTTGCTCAGGCTGGTCTCGAATTCCTGAGCTCAAGCGATCCTCCTGCCTCGGCCTCTCATAGTGCTTGGATTACAGTCATGAGCCACCGCCCCCGGCCCCTCATACTCATTTCTAAACACACCTTCAACTGTTTGGCTACTGTGTCTCAGAAACCCTCCCCACAGCTCCCCATCTCCCTGAGGATGAGTCAGCCGGGCCTGGTGCTCGGTGCTGCCCCGGTGGAGCTCTGAGAGAGCTTTCTGGGCTTACCTCCCATGCGGTCACTTGGCACAGGTCTGGACCAGTTTCCGGGCCCTCTCACCACGTGCGGGGGAAACAGATGGGGCATAGTTGAAAGAGCCCAACTCTGGAGTCCAGGGTGCCCTGGGTTTGGGAACTGGCACTGCCATATATTAAAAGTTCCTGGCTGGGCACAGTGGCTCACGCCTGTAATCTCAGCACTCTGGGAGGCCGAGGCTGGAGGATAGCTCAAGGTCAGGAGTTCGAGACCACCCTGAGCAAGAGCGAGACCCCGTCTCTACTAAAAATAGAAAGAAATTAGCTGGACAACTAAAAATATATAGAAAAAATTAGCCGCGCATGCCTGTAGTCCCAGCTACTCGGGAGGCTGAAGCAGGAGGATCGCTTGAGCCCAGGAGTTTGAGGTTGCTGTGAGCTAGACTGACGCCACGGCAGGCACTCTAGCCCGGGCAACAGAGTGAGACTCTGTCTCGGGAAAAAAAAAAAAAGTTCCTAAACCCTGTTTCCTCATCCATAAATCAGGAACACCACCTTCCTTGCAGGAAAGCAGTAAACCGGGGGGACACAGTCCGGGCCTGACCCAGGTGCCCAGTATGTGCAGCTCCCATTGCGTCACTTGGCTTGAGACACTCCTTCTGTCCAAAATTCTCTACTTTCCGTTCTTAAGTGTTAAAATCTTTCTTATTCTTCGAGCAAGGTCTGGTTCAAATATTCCCGCAGCGTTGGTCTTCCCCAGTCAGTGTGGCTGAACACCCTCACCCTGCCCTCGCCGTGGCACCCACTCTGTGCCACTCGCCGTGCTTCCGTGTCCCGCTTACGTTTTACAGGGATGCAGGTTTATGGCACTTTCTCTTGTTTGGAGTCAATGCTTTTATGAGAAGACAACTGAACAAATACTATTGATTTTTCAGTGTTGATGGGTGAAAAAAGGCACAAATAGTCCCTAACAATTGCTATTTCAGAAGTAATCTTTGACTTTGAAGTCGCCTCCTACCTCCCACTGCTCTGGCCCTTCCTCCTCATCTTCCGACCTCTGGATGTTGGTGAACTCCTGCGCTCAGCCCTCGAGCTTCTCCTCTTTCTTCTGTTTCCATATTCGGTCTCTAGGTTGGCATTTCTCCATGAGGGCACTAGCTGGAATTTTGAGCATAGTGTAATTTGGTATAATAGCAACTCATTATGGTGAGAGACTGTCACATACGCTGCAGGGCGTTTAGCGTCTCTGGTGCCTGCCTGTTTAATACCAGTGACAGTGCCCTACCCCTGTCATCAGGCAGCCACCACTCCTGGGCATAACCTGATGGCCCCAGGTGAAAATCCCTGCTAGGAGATCTTATCTGTTCTGAGGATTTGAATATCTATATTTTAAAGATTCCAAAATGTATCTCCCCAGCTCAGATCTCTCCTGACCTGTGTAACCAATGTTGACTCACCTCACTACCTCATCTGATAGGTATCTCAACCTTGACTTGTCCAAAACTGCACCCTGGAGGTTGCCCTCCGAATCTCTGCCCTGAGTCTTTCCGATCTCCGTAAATGGCAACTTCATTCTACAAACTGCTCAGGCTCAATACTTTGGAGTTGTGCTTGATATCTCTCCCTCTCTCAGCAAATGCCTCTAGGCTCAACCTTTTTTGTTTGAGACAGGATCTCTCTTTCACCCAGGCTAGAGTGCAGTGGCACCAGCACAGCTCACTGCAACCTCAAATTCCTGGGCTCAGTTGATCCTCTTGCCTCAGCCTCCCGAATAGCTGGGACTACAGGCGTGCACCACTGCACCTGGCTAATTTTTTTTTTTTCTATTTTTAGTAGAGATGATCTCACCCTTGGCTCAGGTTGGTCTCGAACTCCTGACCTCAAGTGATCTTCCTGCCTTGGCCTCCCAAAGTGCTAGGATTACAGGTTTGAGCTACCACGCCCAGCCTAGGCTCTATCTTAAAATAAATCCATTATCTGACCACTTCTCACCTGGATCATTGCAATAGCCCACTGTTTGGTCTCTGATCCTCTACCCTTGCCCACGCCCATGCCAGAGGGATGCTATGAAAGTCTCAGCTTGCTCAATATCACCACTTAGCTCAGAGCCCTTCCAGGCTTCCCTTCTCTCTCAGAGTCAGATTCTGAGTTGTGAGTGTGGCCTGCAGGGCGCTGCAGGACTTGGCGCCACGGCACTTCTGCCCTCGTCTTTGACACTCTCCCCTCGACTCACTCCGCCCCATCCACACTTGCTCCTCGCCCTTCCGCTGACACGTGGACCTTCCCTCTACCTGCAATGCTCCTCCCCAGATTCTTGCTGACTCACTTCCTTCGGGTGTTCACTCGGGCACCTCCTCAGAGGCGTCCCCTGACCCCCTCACCCTGCTTCATGTTTTGTCATCACTGTCAGACTCACTGTGTATCTGTCTGTCTGGGTGTTGCTTATTAAGCGGGGCTTCCCAAATGAAATGTAAGCTCCACGAAGGTAGGGAGCCTTGTCGTTGTCTTCTGCACTCTGTCACCAGAGAGTCTGTCTCATAGAAGGGCTTAGATAGTGTTTACTGATGAATGGTTGAGACACCCAGATACACATTTAGGTAGTTCCCGCCTGACTGTTCCTGTGTCTTTCCTGCTACAGCCTTTCTTTCAGTAGGCTCATTCTTTATTTTATTTTGTTTTATTTTACAGAGAGGGTCTTGCTCTGTTACCCAGGCTGAGTGCAGTGGTGCGATCATAGCTCACTACAGCCTCAAATGCCTGGGCTCAAGCAATCCTCCCACCTCGGTCTCCCAAGTAGGTAGGCCTACAGATGTGAGCCACCACACCCAGCTCTTTTTTTTTTTTTTTTTTTTTTGAGATGGGGTCTCACTATGTTGCTCAGTCTGGTCTTGAACTCCTGGCCTCAAGTGCTGCTCCCATCTCAGCCTCCCAAAATGCTGGGATTATAAGTGTGAGCCAGCGTGCCCAGCCCATAGGCTCATTCTTGACCAGAAAGCAGCCATGGTCATCAGGCAGGCCACCCAGCATCCCTGTGGGACCTCTCCCAAGTACAGACTGCAGCACCAAGAGGGCAGTCACTGGGCAGCTTCAGCTGTTCAGCCATGTGCCCCTTCCCCAACAAAAAAAGGCCTCGGGGCAGGTGGAGGGATGTAAGTCTTTGCTGGTGGATCTCTATTTTCTCCATTTCTGAGCCTTCAGTGCTCCACCTGATTTTACCCATGAGTCAAAACAGCTCTCACTGTCTCCTCTCCCAGCCCATGGCAGAACTGAGGGAGGAGGATGGTGCCAGAGACAAGCATGCTGACAGTTGTAAGGGGTGACGGCCTGACAGCAGGGAAAGACAAAATGCAAAAAGCTTAGCAACCTACAGGCACTTGGTGTTGGGCCAAACCTCTAGGCCTCGGTCCCACGGCACAATGCACCCCACGGTTTTAAAGCAGGGATGACTAAGTAAAAGTTTTTATTAAGGGGAGTGAACTACCCTTTAGCATTAGTGCCAGTGTGTGTCAGGTACTATGTTAGATTCACTTACTTCATCCTGCATGGAAGTTGATGGTGACTTCTTTTATCATTGAGGAAACTGAGGCTTGTTAGAATTAAATAATGCACCAAGGTCACCTGACTCAAAGTCCGAATGCATTCTTGATGCTAAAGGGAATAAGCTTCGGTTATCTGGAAAATTTGCTGATGTGGGTTGTTGTATCACTCCGTAAGTATGCTGGCTCTGCCACACACTTTTCCAGTTACGAGCTGACTGTGTTTTTCCCTCATGCTTGGCGTGTGGGGAGCTGATGACAAGTGCAGAGATTCATTTGGCATCTGTTCGATGTTGCCTAGGATCAGCAGCAGGCCCGCCAGTCTCAGCTTGCTCAGGACGAGCGTGTCTCCCGCTCTTATCTGGCCCTGGCAACGGAAACCGTGGACATGTTCCACATCCTCACCAAGCAGGTCCAGAAGCCGTTCCTCAGGCCCGTGAGTAGAAACCGCGCCGTGCCTGTTTTGTCTGTTGAATTCCACATTCAGACTCTATCGCTTATACCTTCATAGTTGTTGAAATCCTGGAAATTGTAGTGTCACAGTCACTGATATGTGAAATTGTTACTGATTTTGTTCCCAATTATGCTAATAGAGATGCCCAATACTCTGTTGATAGACTAAGTGAAGATGTCTAATGTCACTACGTAGTCTGTGAAGGGTCACTTCCAAGATGACTTAATTCACTTTTTGCTTAGACAGTACATTGGATTATTCGTGTTGAAGTTATGACATATTTTTACCATTATTGATTCCTATATTTTAGTTCTAGGAAAAGTATATAGTAACATCAGTTGGAAATTGAAGTATATTAAGTAGGATAATTAATAACCTGTAAGATCTTTGGTTCTCTTAGATGTAGCTTTGTTAAACTCAAGAAGCCAAAGGCTAATGAGAGCCACAATTAGGGTTTATGGTAGATCAAAGGTAGTCGGAATGTTTGGTCTTGACATGATTGCTAAGACCTGGGTCCTGTTTCTGAAAGTGAAACCGAGCGGCAGAACTGAAGATCTCTGCTTTGCTTCTACCTCCCGCCATGGGCTGGAGTTCTACGGTATGGCCAGGACCAGGAAGTGAGGAAGGCAAGAGAGGGACCTGAGATCAGTAGTTATTTGCCTACGTGGAGACAAGTTTATTTTACAATGGAATATAGTTTTACTACGTATTTCCTCCGATTTTCTGCATTCCCCCTTACCTGCATCACGTGATGCATGTGTCACCTCCAGCTGGGGCGTTATTGCCACACCCTGGGCTGTGTGCAACTCAGGGGTGAGGCCCTTCCTGTCCTTCCCTTCCCATCTCTTGTCATAAGCAGACTGCAGCGCAGGAGCAGTGGACCGTGAAACAAAACAGAGCTCACTGTTCAGACATTTGCTTCCCTTAAAGGTTCACGAAATGGAATTACTTTAAACTTTTTCTGTAAAGGCCAGATAGTAAATATTAACAGTTTAAAGGCATCGTGGACCAATGGTCTCTTTTGCAATTACTCAGCTTTGCTGTCGAAGTTTGAAAGCAGTCACAGACAATACATAAACAATAGGCATGGCTGTACTTCAGTAAAAGTTTATTTACAAAAGGAGGCGTTGGGCTGGAATTGGCCCAGCCACAGATAATATTTTGCCGATCGCTGCTCTAACTCAACTCTTATTTTATGTTCAATGACTCTAGTGGTGACACTATTTGATTGTTAAAAGGTAGACTAAACTATCATACAGCCTATTTTAGTTCTAAATTCTTCAATTTGTTACAGAAACTATCAAAAGCTAAGCCTAGTATTTTCATGTCAATTAAAATTTTTAAGTCCTACTCACAGACCGGAGCCGTCTATACGCTGTGACCCTGTTCTTTTGCCCCCAGTCTTGTGCCAGTGCCTGCTTTGATGTTTCTACACCCTTTGCTGTGCTGTTTTCGCCTTCTTTACTGGCTAGCTCAAAACTCCCCTACTTAAAAAATAACTACCAATTCTGTCATATTCTTATCACTCCTTTATTTCACAACTTCTGAATAATTAAATACAGGAGTACTTTGCTTTATGTGAAAGCAGATAGTTTAATACTTTAATATTCTCTACTCTAAGCCAGATTTTCCTAATTGAGGTTTGCTTAAAGCCACGGATGCCCAACTCTAGTGCGTACTGTGTCATCTTGTGGGGTTATTACATGTTATTTTATCATTATTTTCTAGGTGTTTCATACAAGTTTACATTGGCTCATTGGCTAGATTTAAAACTAAATCAAGGCATAAATTTTATCTTCTTCTTTTTCATTTCTCTACTCTGTATCTGATAAATAAGAATGACACATGCTGTCTGAACTGTCGGGGACTTCTGAAATTTATGGAAAAACAGTGCATGAAGCAATGGTTAGAGGAGCAGACTAAAAAACTTTTGTGACTCAGACGATGGTGGAATTTGAAAAATTCTCTGTTGTACCATTCCAATGAATTTGGAATGATACTTGTTTTTTTAATTAAAAGCATAAATTTAAAGAAAAGGTTGGCCTTATGTTGGTATTTACAAACACATATTCCATCAGCCTGCAACGTTCCATTAAGTATTAGAATTGCCAGATCAGAAATGGGGAGGAAAGAAGAGTGAATACAGTGTTGTCTTCCGTCAGCGTCTGGTGCACAGCACATGTAAGGGATTCTTTAAAGAGTAATCCAGCCAATTCCTGTTCCCCCACCGAAGTGGGAGTTTTTGGTCCTTTTCACTTGTCTCCACAGCATGAATTGTCCTATTATCCTGTGATTTCCTAGGAACTTGGACCCCGATTGGCTGCAATGCTGAACTTTAATCTTCAGCAACTCTGTGGCCCCAAGTGCCGTGACCTGAAAGTTGAAAATCCTGAGAAATACGGCTTTGAACCAAAGAAGCTGTTGGACCAACTGACGGATATTTACTTGCAGCTGGACTGTGCTCGGTTTGCTAAAGCCATTGCTGACGACCAGGTCAGTGCCACGGAGCAAGGCCCTCTCAGGGCGAGGCTGGGGTTCAGGCTGCTGAACTGGGCCGTTTGCGTGCGCCTCTCTGTGGATTGACTGGCAGACAATGGGCAATTACACGTCCACCCATCCCTGGATTTTCCCCACGTGAAATGAAGGCAAATGATGATACTTTTCAAATTGTGATTTGAGAATTTTTTAGTATGTAACCGGAAATAATGACCGCAGTGGGAGGGGAACTTGTCTGGGGTAAAGAAAGATGAATTGGTTGTTTTCCTTTGAGTGTTAAGACCAGATTAGGCTCCTGATCCTTCTCAGGGGAGTTCTTACCTCATCTCGCCAAGGGCCTCACTCGACGAAGCCATTACATTCCCCAAAGAGCCCGATTTTCTCGGGGAGTCCGAATCCTCTTCCCAAGTCTCCTGCTCGGTGCTGTCATTGCCGTGGTCTTCCAGGGTTAAGGCCTCGTTATCTGTACATTCTTCCCGCTCTTGATTCTGTGTATCCCTGTGAGCAGTGTTTCACGTGCTCGTTTCCACAGCAGCCAGTTTAGTCCAAGCTGCCTCTGCCCAGTCTCCGGGCGATTTTCTGGTAATCTCATAAAGGGCTTCCCGCCTCCCGTGGGCTTCTGTTCTGTGTCATCCTCAGCGTCGTAATGGCCAGTGTTTATTAACCATATACCGCATCGCAATGCTTTTCACATTTTCACTCATTTATTCCTCCAAAATCTTATCTTGTGGGTTCTGTTAAATTCCTCATTTTGAAATGAGGAAACTGAGGCAGAGAGAAGATAAATAGCCTTCTCAGGTCTCAGAGTCAGTTTGGGATAGAGGCAAGATTTATGTCCGGGCAGTGTGGTCCTGAGCCCGTATTTTTGACCTCTCTGATGTCTACTTAAAATGCCCAGAAAGTGCTAGGTTTGTTTCTGTGTCTCCATCTTTGTTCACACTATTTATCCAAATATTATTCATGTCTCAGGTATTCTAGAAGGTTGTTTACCCATATCTCATCCAAAGGAATAATGTTAAAATAGAATATTAGGTACTTTCTTTAATGACAGCTTTGAGCTAAAATTCACATATGTAGGTGCTTTTTGATACAAGCCAGAGAAGAGTTTGTAACCAAGTGCCTGCAGTGGGAGATAAATGCATACAGTCATGCATAATGTGACAGCATTTCTGTCACTGACAGACCACACATATGATGGTGTCCCATAAGGTTACAATGCCGTATTTTTACTGCACCTTTTCTATGTTTAGTTATGTTTCAGTACACAGATACTCGCCATCGTGTTACGTTTTCCCACAGCGTTCAGTACAGTGCGTGCTGTGCAGGTGTGTAGCCCAGGAGCGACAGCCTGGGTGTGTAGCAGGCCGCGCCATCCGGTGTGTGTAAGTGCCCGCTCTGACGTTCACACAACCATGAAATCTCGGAAGGATGCATTTCGAGGAAGGATGCATTTCGCAGAGCGACGCCTGACTAGAGCAGTTTTTCCATAAAAAGTAACATGGCAAATGAGGGGGTTAGGAAATTGTAGTTATTTTGGGGAGATGTTAAAATACCTACTGTTTTCCAGCCTACAACTATATAATACTGCACGTACTTAGGAATGGAAGATAAACGGAAGCGCTCGCTTACCTACGATCAAGATGGAGTCATACAGCCAGTGTCCCCAGGGAGCTCCCGCCTTCACCGTGAGAGATATGGGAGTTGTTTGGCATGCTCCCCCCTCTCCCGGAGGGTCTCACTGTGGCTGCCACAAGCAGTTAACATAACACAGATAAAGTCTGCAGTGTGGATGAGCACAGCACACCCAGCGAGACAGTGAACACTGAGCAGGTGACAAAGGAGTGCTTCAAGCTGCCTTTGCTTGGTGACCAACAAAACATTTCCACTGCCTATGGATTGTAGTGGTGGCCCATGGTGGCACCTGGCTAGAGTCGTTGATAGCCATTTCTGCACAGTGGCACACGGATCTCCTTGAATATCCGAATAGCCCTGTTCTTCCAGACTCATGAAGCAAATGCACGTGCCAGTGACACACGGAGAGAAAAGCACATTTTAAGCAGGGTTTTTGCTTCCCATCACAGTGTGCTGTCTGTGCTGATCATGGGGCATTTTCTGTTTCTGCTTGCTGTGAGCCGACCAGGGGCCTGCCTGCTTGTTTTAGCAGAGGGTTCTGGTACAGGATGGCAGGATGGAAGGCTAGAAAGCACCCTAAGAGAGGGAGTAGAATTTTGTTTTCTCCTTTGGAGGCAGGATCTTAGCTTGCTTTGGATTGGTTTGGTGTGTCTTGTTTTCCTGGGAAGACAAAGGAAGAAAAAGGTGACAACTTTTCAAGGAAACAAACTGAGAGGTTTCTCACCCTATATACCAAGAGCGGCCTGAAGATAAGTGTCCAGAAGGTTGACAAAGAGGTGCTGGGATGAAGAGCCACTGAGCTTGACACTTAGAAACTGAGGGGACAGCCCCCCGTCAGAGGAATGGACCACAGAGTTGGTCCCAGGAGCCAAGGACCCAGGATGGGGGGATCCTGGAGTGATTCAGGGGGTGCTGATGGCCACGCTGACTGCACATTTACAGGCAGATGCCGATCCCATGGGCAGACTGGCGTATCCGGTGTTCATGGAGAGTTGTCAACACCGTTTTCCATTAAAAAAAATATAAAGAAGAGCCCATCTGAAATCACACTTACCCATGCAGTCTTTCCTGAGTTAATTACTCCTTCCTCTAACCTCCCATAATATTGAGTCTGCATCTCACAAATTTATTGCTTAATTTTCTTGTTTAACTTTTTCTTTCTTTTTTATGGAGGTGAAATTCAAATTCACATAACATAAAATTAACCATTTTACAGTGTACAATTTGATGGCATGTAGTACATTCACAGTGTTGTGCAACCACATCTATCTAGTTCCAAAACATTTATATCACCCCAAAAGGAAAACACATACCCATAAAGCAGTTCCTGTCTCCTTCCGCCTTGCCCCAGCCCCTGGAAACCACTCACTAATCTGTTTTTTATGTCTGGCTTCTTTCACTCAGCATAGTGTTTTCAAGGTTCATCCATGTGAGAATGTATCAGTCCTCCGTTCCTTTTTATGGCTGAGTACCATTTCATTATATGGATATACTACAATTTATTTATCCATTCATCCATTGATGGGCATTTGGGTTGTTTTTGCCTTTTGGCTATTGTGACAAATGCTGCTATGAACCTTCATGTAAAAGTATTTGTCTGAACACCTGTTTTTAGTATATACTTTTAGGAGTGGAATTGCTGGCTCATATGGTAATTCCATGTTTAATATTTTGAGGGACCGCCAAAATGTTTCCTACAGCTGCTGCGCCACTAGATATGCCCACCCACAATGTACAGGGGTTCAGATTTCTTCACACCCTCACCAACACTTGTTAATTTTCTGTTTGTTTGTTTCTTAAGTAGTCATCCTAGGGGGAGTGAAGTGGTATTTCACTGTGGTTGTGATTTGCATTTCCCTAGTGACAAAAACTGTTGAACATCTTTTCATGTGCTTGCTGGCTATTTGTATATTTTCTTGGGGGAAATGCCTATTCAAGTCCTTTGCCTATTTTTTCATTGTGTTATTCGTGGTTTTGTTGTTGAGTTGGAAGAGTTCTTTATATAGTCTGGATGCTAGATGTTATCAGATAATATGGATATCATCTGATATATCATTTGCAGATATTTTTTCATGTTTAATTTTGTAACCACTCTGTAAGAATCCTAGAGGTCAAAAATAACATCTATGCTGCCTCTCTGATGCCTATCACACCAAACTTGCAGAAGCAGCTGAGTAATATATATTTGGTTGATTTACTGATGGCACTGCTCTCTGAGAGTGAATGCCACATCCCCTTATTATAAGTACTTTGTGTGTGTGTATGTGGAGACAGTTTTGCTGTGTCCCCAAGCTAAAGTGCAGTGGCATCATCATAGCTCACTGCAACTTCAAACTCCTGGGCTCAAGTGATCCTCCTGCCTCAGCCTCCCCAGTAGCTGGGACTACAGGTGTGTGCCACCACACCTGGGTAATTTTTCTGGGTTTTTTTGAGATGAGCTCTCGCTATGTTACCCAGGCTATTCTCAAACTCCTGGCCTCAAGCAATCCTCCCACCTCGGCCTCCCAAAGTGCTGGGATTACAGGCGTGAGCCACCGCACTGGGCCTAATTTCCAATAATGCCCACTGCACTGATGTATCTTAGATGCTGACTTATAAGCAAGCACAAGTCAATTGGTTAAAAACCCATTATTTTTTGAGAAATAGAGTGGTTGGTGTTTTATGAGAATAACAAACGGACTTAGAAATACCTATTTGTAGAGAAGAAAAGTTCGTGGTGAAATAGTCCCAGTAGTGTTTATAGCAGCGCCCACCCCAGCCTTTAACAATTCCCTGTGCGTTTCTGCCCTTCCTACATTTGACTGTCATCTTTTGGCCAGTTATCCTCTGTGGCTTACCTGGCTCACAGCAAGTAGGCATTGAATAAAGTATTTGCAGAATTAATATAGTAATTTAGCTTTAGAAAACCGTTACGGCTTTCTGAGGTACTCTGAAGATGGCCTTTAGGATTCTTGCAGGCCCAGCCACCCTACTGCCACCTCGCCCTGTCCTCTCTCTCAGTTGCATGGCTGGTGAGGGCCGTGGGTGTGTGTGGAGAGAGGAATTGAGCATGTGCACTTACTTAGAAACTGAAGTTGAAAAAAGAAAGAAGAAAGGTTGGGGAATTTCAATCCAGTGCTCTAAAAGAGCACAAATACTGAGACGAATTCATACTGTAGATGTTGATGTGAATCCGCAGATAGAAATGACAAGTCACATTGTTCAGAGCAGAAGCTGAAAAGGAGAGCAGTAGTGTGCCCCCAGGTCCCCCAGTAAAGTAGCTCCTGGGGAGGCAGGTGCTGTGCCCCCATGGAAGTGGACAGTGTGAGCTCGCACTGGGGGCCCTGGGGGAGGGCATGCTCAGGGGTCCTGGTTGACACAGGCCGCTGCATCCAGCCCTGGCCTGTGTCACCTTGCTGATTCTTACAGACTCACAGTCTTGCAGGTTAGAGGAGAGACAGGCAGACGCCCACCTCTCTCCACTGTAGGGGTGAGATCTTGACAAACCCTGCAACACTTGCCTGTTGAACAGCGGAACTTACTTTGGGTCTAAGTACTTTGGTGTCACCAATATGATGAGAGATCGTGGTCCTGTCATAGATCATTCCCCTCTTCTGTTTGTGTCATTGTCTCTAAATCAACAAGTGGTCAATGCTTTTTCCATAAATATTTTGCCATAAATGCAAAACGTGATATACGTTGATGTTTGTAGTAGCATTGATTATGTGAATTAGGCCCCTGCGAGCTAGGCATTGCTGTGCCCATTTCACATCCGCAGAAGCTGGGGCTCGGGAGAGCTAGGGAGTTGCTGAAGACCACAGAGTTGGTAGTTGGTGGAGCCAGACGTCAAGTCCAGATTTGTCTGGGTTCGTGGTGGGCACTTGTCCTCTAATCCACCCCTCCCCCTCTCGGGCACACAGATCACGTCTGCTCTTAGGCCCATTCATGCTTTTATCAGGGTGGTCTGATGTCAGTGGGGCCCCTGTCACTGGGGAGTGCTGAACTAAGTGATCCTAAGGAAGGCTTGGTGGTGAATAGGAGAAAGCCCCTTTTGAGTATGAACAATATTGGCCCGTTTTTACCATGTTTACCTCTGTGGAAGAGAGCTGAATTTTCCACCTCCTCTCAGGGCACAGTGCCCTGCAAGGACTAGAATAGACCAGATTTCCTCTTCTTTTTAACGTTTAAACTTTAAAAGAAATGCAAGCTAGCTGTAAAAATTCAGAAAACCCCATTTGCCTCAATCCTGTAGCCTTCCCCAGAAGGAATGACCTTGTCCACTTTGGCACATGGGATTCTAGTCTTCATGCATTTATAAGTATAAAAAGTACATAGTTTTATGTGGCTATAAATGGATAAAGACTGGAATATATAAAATATGTAATTATGTATAATTTTAGGGCTTCTTTAGGGGAAAAAAATCCTCAATGGATCATACTTGGGATATTTTCTGCAGCTTGCTTTTTCCGCCTAAAAGATATTCATGTCTCGTGTTGCCCTTCCTTATTTGCAGAGATCCTACAGCAAGGAATTGTTTGAAGAAGTTATTTCAAAGATGCGGAAGGCAGGGATCAAATCCACCATAGCGATAGAAAAGTTTAAACTTCTCGCGGAGAAGGTAGAGGAGATAGTGGCGAAGAACGCGCGCGCAGAAATCGACTACAGCGACGCTCCGGATGAGTTCAGAGGCCAGTGGACCCACTTTTGTTCCTGCTGAATTCTTTGATTGAATTTGAATGTATAACATTAAAAGAGGATTTCCTGTTCTCTTTTAACTTTTTTTTTTTTTTTTGAGACAGAGTCTCGGTCTGTTGCCCAGGCTAGAGTGAGTGCCGTGGCCTCAGCCTAGCTCACAGCAACCTCAAACTCCTGGGCTTAACGATCCTACTGCCTCAGTCTCCCGAGTAGCTGGGACTACAGGCATGTGCCACCATGCCCGGCTAATTTTTCTATAAATATTTTTAGTTGGCCAGATAATTTCTTTCTATTTTTAGTAGAGACGGGGTCTCGCTCTTGCTCAGGCTGGTCTCGAACTCCTGAGCTCAAACAATCCGCCCACCTTGGCCTCCCAAGTGCTAGGATTACAGGCATGAGCCACCGCGCCTGGCCTTAACTTTTTTATAGTGTGCTGTAGTTGCTTTTTGAGGCACTTTATTTTAGATTACATTTGCCTATTTTTAGCTCATATTGTAAATTAAAAGGAAAAAAAGCCTCCTTAACCTGGTTTCAAACCACTTCACAACCCTGAGGATTTTAAGGGCAGGGTTGCCTTTGCAAGTGAGGATTCTCATTTTCAAAGAATTCCGAGAAGTCCCGAGACAAAGGGCCCGCTGTCTTCGCTGCAGAGCCTGCGGGGCCTACTGCTGCGTCCGTCCCTGGGTCTTTTTTCTCTGTTCCCTCCTCCCAGCAGTAGCTGACAAAAGGGGACTTTTGCTCTACAAAAGGCAATGTGTGTGCCTTAATCTGAGGCTGATTTCCTTCTAAACTCGGGGATCTAGCAGGAGCTGTTTGATTGCTATTCCTTTGGATGTATTTTTCCCTGGTAGGGGGGGCTGTGTTTTGTTCTCTTTTTTTTTTTTTCCAGCTTTAGTCTCTATTATTAGATCAGAGTTTGCTTTGCTTTGTCTCTGCAGATCCTCTGATGGACACCCTGATGACGGACCCGGTGCGGCTACCGTCGGGCACCATCATGGACCGCTCCATCATTCTGCGCCACCTGCTCAACTCCCCCACGGACCCTTTCAACCGCCAGACGCTGACAGAGAGCATGCTGGAACCAGGTAGAGGAGGGCACAGCGTGAGTTGCAGTGCCGACATCAGCACCAAGAGGCAGAGCCAAAATCGGGCGTCAGAAATTAATCAAAAGGGGAAATTTACCAAATCTAGAAACTACCTAGTTTGTGACACTCTTTATGGGAAAGACACAAAATGCCGTTTGCCCTTTCTCACTGTAGCCGTCTAGTCCTTCCTTTCCACGTCTCACATCTTCTGGCGTCCGCAGCTTGGGGAGGGGATGAATGGCCTTTTCTTCCCACTTACACAGACCTACAGGCGTCATGTCTCAGGGAGAGCCCTCCCTTCTGGGGATTAACCCCCCTTTCTTGTTCCTTTCTCAGTGCCAGAACTAAAAGAACAAATTCAAGCATGGATGAGAGAGAAACAGAACAGCGATCATTAAGCCGTCCCTTCGCCCACCCTCTGCTAGAAACAGCCAAGGCCGGCGAGGCGGGCAGAGCAGCAGCGGTGGGGAGACTGCTGTCACATGTTGGAGGCCAAATGTGGCACACTACCCCGGAGCCCACCCAGAGTGACCAAACGCTAGAGAGCCGAAAGGACGCAATGAGAAGAGGAGCCCGATTCCTGTACATATATTTAAGTGACAAACATGGTCAAAAGCTTGAGGGACAAGCTTTATGGTTGCTTGTGTAATAAAGCACGTCCTTCATATGTCACCATTTGGGGCTTTTGCAGCAGAAATCTTTTAGTGACGGCCAGTGGGTCTGGGCAGCATCCCTTCATCTTTTTTTTTTAATCCAGTATCCGTTGATTTGATTGTGATTAGAGAACTTTGGACATTTTGCTGCTAAAGAATCTTTTCCCCCGTCTCCCTTCCTGACCCTACTTGCACTGCTGTGGATTTTTTTAAAGAGAAGCAAAAACAAAAATAAACTCCTTTCCCCAGCCCTCCAAACATATATTCTGTGAGATAACTGTGCCTGCTACAAAGTGTTAATCCTGGGATCGTATTTTTATATCATATTCACATATTTGTTTTTTTAATTGGTGTTAGATGACATGATTAATAAAAAAGGCAAGATATTTTCAGAATTTGAATTTCAGTTTTTTTTTTTCTTTTGAAATGTCCCTTTTAAATTTTTTTATTCTAAACCAAGTGAATGAAGCGAATCCTGTTGCTCTGGTCCTTATCATAAGCCCTGTTAGGAATCCAAGGAACAGTTGCAGCAAAGGAGGGGTTTAGGTGTATCAGGACTTACATGACATAGGGTTTTTTGGGGAGAGATGATGGTTGGTTTTTTTAATGCTATGTGACAGTTTGAAACCTTTACAGTTATCATATAAGGGTAAATAAATTTCTCCACCCTTGAGTGTGTGAGTTGGAGGCAGGGTCCTTTGTACAATGTGTCCTTTGGGGTTTGGCCTTACCAAAGCAAAAGGGTGCAAGAAAAGTGGAAGTACGTCTGCTTGTTTAAACACACACAGACAGACACAGCCACACACGCACACACAAGTATAAGACTTTTTGTATTACTGCTCCCTACTTAACATACTTGAATTCTTGAATTTCCCTTGGGGTAAAAAAGGATTTGAAACCATAAAGTGTTTTGAAGAAATTAAGTCTACAGAAACATTCTTTTTTCTTTTCCTTTTTTCCCCCTCCACAGACAATGTCCTCTGTTCAATTCCTAACGCAAACTACAATAAATGGTGATACACATTCAGAAGGAATCTTCTTCGAGTCTCTTATTTTCTGTTGGAAAAAGAAGGGGGTGGATGGGTAGGTAAAAAAGAGGCGAAGGAGTTTGCATGTGGTGAATTATCTTTTCCTGGAGCCAATTAGGACTTGCTATTTTTAAAATAAAACTTTCTCATTTGTGGCAGCCTTGACGCTACATTTGGTTCTCATTTCACCGTTGCTGGTGTGAGGGGGCTGAGCTTTGTAAACATCTTCAGTCTCCTGCCTTTCTCAATGGTTAGCCCACCTCGAATATCTTTTCCCCAAACTTCAAGACTCTCACTCAAGTCCAACCCATTTCGTTGGCATTTTCTTAGGCGCTCCGGTTTAGAAAGCCGTTTCTTCCGGCTCCTATAATAATAGTAACAAACAGTGATAACAAATAATAGTGAGCACTTACATAGCATTTCCCGTGTGCCAGGCACTGTGCAAAGGCCTTGACATTGATGATTTCATCCTCTAGGAAGACAGTGCTATTAGCTCTGTTTTCTGTTTGTTTGTTTTTTAAATAGATCAGAGTGTGGGCTGTGGAGAGGTTAGGTAACTTGCCCAGTGTCACCCGGCCAATTAGTTGAGGAGCAGGTGTGTGAGCTCCAGAGCCCATGCCCTTAGCCTCTTTGTCTACTACTTCTCTTGAGCATATTTGAACTAAAAAATATATATATATGTGTATATATATATATATATAAGCAAAAACTTTAGACTATAAATGAGCAAAAATAAAGCCAATCATGATGGCTTGTACCTGTAGTCCCAGCTACTATTTGGGAGGCTGAGGCAGGAGGATCCCTTGAGCCCAGGAGTTCAAGGCTGCAATGAGCTATGATCATGCCACTGTACTCCAAGCTGAGGGACAGAGTGAGATCTTGTCTCTAAATAAATACACAAAAAGAACAACATGAAAAATCACCCATAATCCCACTGTGCAGATAATTTTGTTGGTTTGCTTTTTACTAAGTGTACATATATACCTATAAAATGATGATATTAACTGGCATCTTGCCTGATGTATATTCATTTCACAAGTGTGTATTGCTTTCTCCTCTCCGCTCAGATTATAAACTCTGAGGAGGCACAGATCCTGTCATTTGATTCCCCCAGGAATCTCCCCTGAATGTAATAAGATGCTGCTTTATACCCCCATATGCTCTTGTCATTTTGAATATTCACAATTTGGAGGCTTCAAGGACCTGCCAGGCAGGGCAAAATGCAGCCAGTCTCCTGCCTGTACTGTCTCTAGGGGGAAGATGTTTTGGATTTCTGCTTTTAGAGTCTTAAGGTTGATGTGTTTGCCTTCAGTCTGTTAATTATGGATATTAAAATAAATCCCAAAATATTTTAAAAGTAGGTCTTGGCTGAAAGGAAGATTGTCAAATAAGAAGGAGAATCTGAGAATCAGATCAGCAGAAGAGAATCTTTGAGAGAAAGATGATTAAAATAACTTATTTGTTTTGTGACTCACTATTGTGTGGGTTTTTAAGCGGAGTTGATAGGATATCTTTTGAAAAAATAACCGAGCACATTACTTTGTTCACTGTTCGTAACCTTTGGGTTTGGTACATAAAACAGAATTCGGCCGGGTATGGTGACTCACGCCTGTAATCCTAGCACTTTGGGAGGCTGAGGCAGGAGGATCACTTGAGCCTAGGAGTTGGAGGTTGCAGTGAGCTATCATGATGCCACTGCACTCTAGCCAGGGCGACAGTGAGACCCTGTCTCAAAAAAATAGAATTTCACGATTTTTGGGGTGGTGCTAAAGTGGCATAAATAGGCCCTATCTGACTAGTTAAGTTTTTGATTAAAGGAAACATCCATAGTAGCCTGTGAGCTTGACATTGGTATCGACTTGCATTGGGCTGAATGGCAGATTATTACTACCAACCCAGTAGTAGTGGGTTGGTAGTAATAATCTGCATCCCCTGAGTATACTCTATGTGCGTGCCACTCTCACATGTGTGAATTCATGCAGTCCTCAACCAGCACGGGAAGGAGATGGTGCAGTCAAGCTGGCGTGTGAATCCAGGCCATCTGGGCTTTAGAGCCTGATCTCTTCACCGCTCCTGCTGCATGGCAGCATTCCAGAATGGTCCACGTCCAGAATAGTTCAGAATGCCCAGGGAAAAGCGGCATAGCTTTGGAAGGGACTTTGGCCCTGGCTCAGCTCTAAACTTAACCCTCAGTTTAAATGGTTAGATGACTTTGATCTCACAGCTTTTATTCATTACCACTCACCCTTGACCCCAAATCTCTATCCCCAGCCCAGCTTCTCTCCTGTACTGTACACACTGGACATCTCAGGTGACCTCAGGTTTAACGTATTCAAATCTGAATTCATTATACATCCCCCAGACCTGCTCCTCTTAGCCTCCCCGTCGCCGTAAATGACAACCCCATCCTTTCGAGTTACTCAGACCAAAAACCGTGGCGTCACCTTTGACACCTCTGGTGCCCTCTCCCCCTACACCAGGTCTGTCCACAATCTCTCAGCTCCACCTACAAGATGGATCCCAGAATTCAGCCTCTGCTGCTGTCACGGTGGTCTGAGTCATCCTTGGTGGCCCCCCGTGCCCCGGGGCCATCCCAGCAGCAGCAGCACTGGTCCTCTTGTGTCCCCCTTGTCCTCCTTTCTCAAAACGGCAGCTGGCATGAGCTTGTTAAAACTTAACTAAGATCATGTCTCTTCTGTGCCCCAGATCCTCCAATGGCTTCCCAATGCCCTCAAAAGATAACAACTCCTTACAATAGCCTAGAGGGCGATACACTCCCACCCATTATCTCTCCAGCCTTGCCTCCTACAAATGGCCCCTCACTCCGGCCACTCCACCGTCTGGGCCTCCCGGCCACTCCACCGTCTGGGCCTCCCGGCTCTCCACCCCTGCCAGGGCCCTTACAGTTGCTAATTCCTCTAAAAGGAATTTTCTTCCCACAGTTACACACATGGGTCCCTTCGCCCCGCATTTGCTTTAGGTCTTCACTCAAATATCACCTTCCCTGTCCACCCTATTTCAAATTGTAACTTAATCACCCAACCTTGCTGTCCCTTGCTATTCCCTTTCTTTGCACTTTCTCCTTAGCACTTATCACTATCTCACATCCTCTATTATTCACTTGTTTTTCCCACTAGAATGTAAGCCCAGTGAGGGCAGAGATTCTAGTGTTTTGTATCCTCAGCACCTGGAAGAATGCCTGGCACAGAGTAAATGCTCAATAGATTTGTTGAGGATCCAGGTGCAGTGGCTCACGTCTGTAATTCCAGCACTTTGAGAAGCTGAGAAGAGAGAATTGCTTGAGGCCAGGAGTTCGAGACCAGCCTGGGCAACATAGCAAGACCCCATCTCTAAAAATTAAGTAAGATTTAAAAAATTAAAATATATATATATTTGTTGAATAAACTAATCTCTTCATATGTTTGTCATTCCAGTTGTGCCAGTTATCTATTGCTGCACAACAAAGTCGCCACAAAATTGAGTGGCTTGATAAAATAACAGTGATTCTCTTTCCCACAGTTCTAGAGTTCCAAGAGCAAGCTTCCAAGACAACCAGACAGTAACCAAGCTGTTACTGCCTTTTACAACCTAGGCTTAGAGGTCACACAGTGTCACCTCAGTCTAAGTCACAAGCCTGCCTGGATTTAAGGGGAAGGAATGTAGAGCCCAGCTCAGGATGGCAGGGATGTCCAGGTCACACTGCTAAGAAGAGCATCTGGGATAGGAGATATTGTTCTGACCATCTTGCAAAATAAGATTGGCCACATTCTGGCAACAATTTATACTCTTCCTACCTGCAAAATGCATTCATTCCTTCCCCTAAGACTCCCAAATTTCATCCCATTATAGCATCAGCTTGAAGTCCAGCATCTCGTCATTCAAATCAAGTCTAGGTGCAGATGAAACTCCTTGGATGGGATTCTTTGGATACAGTTCCTTGAGTGTCAATCCTTTGAATCAAAAGATCTGTGAAGTAAAGATACTAATTATCTACACACACACACACACACACACACACACACACACACACGATGATGAAACAGACATCGGAAAACCATCTCAGATGCTCCTGTTCACAAAGTGGGAAAATGGAACCATCCAGGAGTCACTGGTCAATAGTAACTCAAATCCAGCTGCCTCATCACACCAGTTCCTCGTTCAGGGTTCAGTCCTCTAGCCCGGGATTGTTCTCCAAGGCTCTCAGCTCTACCCTCTGGGCTCTTGGTTTTTACCTCTGAATCTTTTTCTTTTCTTTTCCATAAAAAAACTGAGCTTGCAACTAAGTAGCCTTCTCAGTGTGTTTCCTGCTCATAAAAAAAAAAAAAAAGGTTGAGGTTTAAAAGTCTCTTATCATGCTGTGGGTTTTTTTTTTGTTTTTTTTTTTTTGTTTGTTTGTTTTGAGACAGAGTCTCACTTTGTTGCCCGGGCTAGAGTGAGTGCCATGGCGTCAACCTAGCTCACAGCAACCTCAAACTCCTGGGCTTAAGGGATCCTACTGCCTCAGCCTCCCAAGTAGCTGGGACTACAGGCATGTGCCACCATGCCCAGCTAATTTTTTTCTATATATTTTTAGCTGTCCAGGTCATTTCTTTCTATTTTTAGTAGAGACGGTGTCTCGCTCTTGCTCAGGCTGGTCTCGAACTCCTGAGCTCAAACAATCCGCCCGCCTCGGCCTCCCAGAGTGCTAGGATTACAGGCATGAGCCACCACACCCGGCCCATGCTGTGTTTTTTCTATTCCTTTTCATTTAACCTTTGACCAGACCGATTCTCTTAAAATTTTGTGGGTTTTCTATGAATCTTCTTGGAGTTTATTAGACAAAAAGCACAACCGCAGTCTCTTCAAGATAAACTCATCTCTATTTGGGGTTGCCTATGAAACCCTGAAATCTTTCTGAGGTTTTAACCAAGGGTTTACAGCCACATTCTTGGCCTCATCTTTCGACGTTTTCTCGACAGTGCCCTGTATTTGATTTCAGCCCAGAAGCCATTTCTTAATTTTTGCCAGCTCTTTGCACATTTTCTAGGCAATGCAAGAAGCCAAGTGTTACTTTCATTATTCTGCCTTGACATCTCCTGACCTACATCACTGAGTTCACTAGGTACATTTTCTCTCCACATCACTACAGACAACTGTTGACAAAATCTCCACCTCTACCTCTCCACCTCAGTCCCTTTCCTCCAGCTTCCAATCACACTGACTTTCCTTTAAGGCCTGTTTGAGGCCCTCAGGCCTCACTAACAGCCCCCTCACTGAACTTCTATGCCTGTCCCTTTGTCCCCAAGACAATGTCACATGCATTATGCTTCGTTACAGCAGCACCCACTTCCGAGGACCTAAATCTTGCTGCTAAACATATCACCCAAATCTAGTGGCTTAAAACAGAAACTATAATTTCGTTGCTATCTAACATGGTTCCAGAGTTGACTGAGCTCAGGTGGGAAGTTCTCACTCAGGGACCTTATGTGGCTGCAGTTAGATGGTGGTTGGCGCTGGAGTCATCATGAAAGTGATCTTTCTGCGTCTCTCTCCCTCACTCTTTCTCTCACATCCGGCTGGCTCACCTACTCCTTAGAAGTCTGGTTATTTTCTCATGACTTCATATTCCCCTGGGCATTAGAAGCTACTACCCGGACGGTAATGGCAACGTGTAGTGAGCGGGGCAAATCCCAGGCCTTAGCTCGTGCCCTCCTGGTGAGTGTGTATGAGTTTGTGTGTGTGTGTGTGTGTGTGTGTGTGCGTGCGTGCCTATATTGGAGGGGGCAGAGTTGGTGGCATTAAATTATAGCCCTCATAAGTCCCCACTGCCATCCCTAAAAGTCACCCTGCCCTTCAAGAAAACGTCCTGTACCTCTTCCCAGCGTTGCTCATTTCTCAGAGCTTTTTACATGGGTTGTAATCAGCTAGAGCTTTGGGACTGGCAGGGAGAAGGGAACACTTGGGGTCGGCCTGTCTACCAACGTCTGCCATCTGCTCCTCCCGCGCCATGGCCAGATGCCTGCACCCCGTAAAAGTGCTCCTGCACCCTCAGTTGCTTGGGAGAGGTGCAGGACCGGACAGTGATCAGCCTGAGGCAATGTGGGGAGGGAGAGGACATGACTCAACAGCCTGCCCCCCCTCCCCTCCACCCGAAGCCGCACTCCATTGGCTCCACGCTGCCATCACCTCCTACCCCAGAGCCCAGCCGCTTTCTGTCTCCCCATGGATTTCTCCGTCGTTACGCAGTTTCTCAGCTCCATCTGCTGCCTGCTCTATTCTGGCCTCTCCGGGACTGGGTTCCGGGGAGTAGAGATTTCAACTTCATCTAACGTTCCCAAGAACCCTGTGTAGATACCGTTATCCATCTCACTCTACAGATGAAGAAGCTGAAATTCGGAGAGGTTGCCTTACTTGCCTGCAGCTACACAGCAGCTAGTCGAAATCACTGGGGCTCACCCTCTTCTCCCTGCCCTCAAAGCCTGTAGCTACTTGCAGTATTTTGTCTCAGGGAATAAAGAGACAGGGGCAAGAGCTTGGCCTCAGTCATTTCCAAACCCCACGGGATCCCGGGATGGATAAAGGAACCGTGGCGTTGCTGGTTTCCAGCAGACAGTCTCTAAATCTTCCATCCTTTCGTATCGCTTTTTCCAGTGGCTTAAATTATTTATGCCGTTTTGTTGAAAGCTAAGCACGTTAGAGAAATTGCCGCTAACAAAAAGGTAGCAAGTGGACAGGCAGACTGGACTGTGCTGGAATGTGGTGTCTCCGGCCCTGTGAGCCCTCAAAACTCTGTCGGTGCGGGGGGTGTGAGAGAGGGAGGGAGGGAGGGGTAGAGAGAGACAGTTGGTTGGTTGGTTGTCAGGGTTTATCTGGTCACCAGGTCTCTGGTCACTGTTCACTGGTGCGTTTGTAGCCTCTTTGGAAATTATTTCTGTACCTTTTAGTCTCTTTGCAAAATGGGCACGTTACCTGTCAACATCACAAGGGTGAAAGGAAATTGCTGATGTGGTGCTTTTTTTTTTAGCTTTGAACTTTTGTAAAGAAAAGCAGGTTATAAAGAAATCGGGTTAATTTTTAGATATAAACACAATGAATGTTTATATAAATATTATAAATATAAATATTATAAATATCATAAATATAAATATTATAATATTATGCTATATTATAATATTACATATTAAATAACTATATATAATATTTAAATGCTTAGCTTCTTCCTTGGCTGTACTTTGGGTCCTGTGCACCACGATTTACCTAGGCTCTCAGTGATGAGAAAACCATTTTCTTTTCCAGCGATTCATCTAGGCTGATTGAGAAATACGACGGCAGCCACGGGGCCTCAGCTGCAGGTCTCTCCATGCTTGTTGCTTTGTGCCCCATAAATCTGGGATGCAAACGGCATTAAACGTAGACCCCTGCAAACCACCCTGCTGTTATGACCACGGGTCTCAAATCTTTGTGCATATCTATTTAGACGGCAACAAAAAGCAGTGGGGGGCGGGGGCAGCAAAATGAATAAAGTTGGCGGCTCGGGGACATGCCCCAATAAATATGAGAGACTCAGAGTACAAACTGGAGGGTTTAATGAGTGTTAAGAGTTTGAATTGAAGGTCTAGTCCTATACAGAAAAATGTGGACTCATTTGCAGATTAGGATTAAATTCAAACCGAAGTCCCAACTTTCCTGCTGGTGGACTTGCTGGGGAACTCAGGAAGGTAGTGAGTGAGGGGAATGAAAATCAAGTTTCTTAGTTCTTACTAATTTTCCTTTTGAGAAAATTGAGGACAGTGTCCCAACTGAAGGGGAAATAGAGGAAAAAACTCTTTTTAAAAAATAAGCAACTTCTGTTTCTCTGATTGCCAGGAGTGGGCTAAGAGCCCTAAAATTGCTGCCAAGTAACTTCTTTAGCCATGAACTAAATGCATCATCTTTTTTCTGTTTACAAATTGTATCCCCTTGTTCAAGTGCACACATTCTTGGCTGTGATGCAGGTATGATCTAATTTTGATGTAAAGTGTGTGGGAGAATTAACTTTTAAAGTAACACTTCTAAAGCTGGATGTTTGCAGCAGAGAATGAAAGTGGTTGAATCAGCCACTTAGAATGTTACCTTCCTAATGATAGAATTTCAGGGTTTTTTCTGCTTTCTTTTTTTTTGCTCCTTAATACTTGGTCAATTTCTGTTTGTTTCATGTATTCTCAGGAGCAGCCAGTGCTGGCTTTAGAGCATGGGGTTTGGAGCCAGAGGTTCCTGGGTTTGAATCCTGGCTCCACCACCACTATTGATGGTGACCACGAATAAATTACTTTCCTCTGTATTAATTTCCTGTGTCTGCTATAACAAATTACCACAAATTGAGTGACTTAAAACAACAGAATTTTATTCTTTCATAGTTCTTGAGGCCAGAAGTTCAAAATCATAATCACTGGGCCCAAATCAAGGTGTTTACCAGGCCATGCTCCCTCCAGAGGATTTAGGGAAGAATGTGTTCCTTGCCTCTTGAAGTTTCTGGTGGCTGCCAGCATTCCTTGACTTGTGGTCTCATCTCTCCAATCTCTGCCTCCGTGGTCACACTGGCTTCTCCACTTCTGCATGTATAGGCAAATCTCCCTCTGCCCGCCCCTTCCTTCCTTCCTTCCTTCCTTCCTTCCTTCCTTTTCTTCCTTCCTTTTCTTTCAGACAGATTCTGGCTCTGTTACCCAGGCTGGAGTAGTACAGTGGCACAATCATAGCTCACTGTAGCCTCAAACTCCTGGGCTCAAGCAATCATCCTGCCTCAGCCTCCCAAGTAGCTGGGACTGTAGTCTTGTGCCACTATGTCTGGACAATTTTTTTACTTTTTGTAGAGAAAGGGTCTCACTATGTTGCCCAGCTGGTCTTGAACTCCTGGCCTCAAATGATCCTCCTGCCTCGGCCTCCCGAAGCACTGAGATTACAGGTGTGAGCCACCGTGCCCAGCCTCTGCCTCTTTCTCATAAGGATACATGTGATTGCATTTAGGACCTGCCTGATAAGCCAGAATAATCTCCCCACCTCAAAACCTTAATTTACTGACATCTACAAAATCCTGTTTCCATATAAAGTAATATTTACAAATTCTAGGGATTAGGACCTGGCATCTTGGGGCATTTTTCAGCCTCTATAACCTCTCTTGAGTTTCCTTTTATGTGAATTTGCAACAAGAAGAACTATTTCATAGGGCTGCTGTGAACATTATATAAGATAATTAATGTGAAATACTTATTATCATTCTTGGTTTATAGTAAATACTCAATAAATACAGGGCATTATCATCATCATGGTCACCATCATAGTCTATTTAAAGTCTTCCTCTCAGCCAGGCGCAGCGGCTCACACCTGTAATCCCAGTACCTTGGGAGCCTGAGGCAGAAGGATGGCTTGTGCCCAGGAGTTCAAAGTTGTAGTGAGCTATGGTCACACCACTGCACTCCAGCCTTGGTGACAGAGTAAGACCCTGTCTTTAAAAACAAACAAACAAAAAAAAATTAAAATAAATAAATAATTCTTCCTCCCTCAGGAGGCAAAAAACATCCAGTGAGTACAGAACACTAAAATATTATAATCTGAAGATACTTTAGAATTCAGTTCATCTACTCTAATTGTCTTATTTTATACATAAAAAACTGAAGTCTAGAGATACTGATTTGCCCATGACCCCACAGCTAGGATGTAGCAGATTCATTTTATCATAACATTTTAGATACTGTGACTGTAACCTATCGATAGGAAAACCCATCACAGCAGTGATAAGGATGAGAGAGAGAGAGAGAGAAGAGAGAGTATTTACTGAGCACCAGTTTCTTGACTTGAAGAGCCTGTGGCTCTATTATTATTACCAAGATGGTGGACTGGAGATCACACTGTACACGCACATCCTCATTTGATTCTCACCGTGCGAAGGGCGAGGTAGGTATTGTTCCCATTCCCATTTTGGAGACGAGGAAACAAGCCTTACGGAAGTTATGCCACTGCCCAACAGCACATAGCCCGTGACAGAATTAGAATCCAAATGGTCACACTGAAAAGCCCGGGGGCTCCCAAGCCCTCTGTCCTCCCTCCTCCCCAGTAGCTGCTTTCTCTCTGCATGAATTATATATCCCTCTCCAGTGGCTGTGCTCGAAGCCAGAGTAAAATAAAGTTCAGTTCCCAGGAGGTGCTGTCCGAGAGCTGGAGCCCAAGCTGGGGTGAAAGATGTCTTCAGTATCATGTCCTTGGACTAGAGATTTGGGGAATGGTGGAGATGACGGGGTCACCTGCGGTCTGATGACCGACTCTGCCGTGCATTCTTTAGCTGTGGGCATTGTGCTCCGAGCTCTCCATTTTGCCCGTGTCCCCGTTCTTGTGTTCCAGGGATCCCTCCTGGCGACTGAGCTCTCTCTGATGCTGTAGGGAGCCCGTTTCAGGCATTGTCTCCTGCCCATGTGTTCCAGGGCCATCTGTCACTGGCACCACAATTTCAGTAAACAGCAATTTGGTTTCTTTAATCATGGCTTTAAGACCAAAGTTAATTGATACAAGGTTGTTCTTAATTAGGAAAAATGCCTGTTACAGAAAAATGATGCACAAACTGCAATTCAAGAGAAGGGAATCTACGTGGGGTATTCTTATCCGGCTGGAATGATGATCCTTCGGCAGGAGGGAAAATGCTGCAAGACACACGGATTACAGGGCTGACTGTGTGAAGAGCTGACAGCTGATTAAAACAAACTCTTGAATTGATTATTGAGCATTAAGAGAACACACCGAATTAAAATTTCCCACTCTTTTAGTCTCTACAAAAATATGGGTGTTTGGTTCTTGATTCATTCCTTCTGCAGGGATTGTTTGGTGTTTACCATGTGGTCCTTAGGGCCACAGTGACCCCTGTGATTGTGCCAGCCTGCAGTGTGATGTGTGTATCACTTGGCCAACTGATAGTCATTTAAATATAATTGAGCATTGGAGGAAAAGGAAAAAAATGACACCGATTGATTTTGCTACTGCTTTTGGGGACTTCCAAGGTTGTCTAGAAACCTAGAAAGTTATTGTCAACGGTATTACCTTTGCCCTTTCCCCCCAACATTTTTTTGAAATTTCTCTTCTAAATTTATGTTTACATCCCGTGGCATTATTTTTACTATTTTAGTCAGTATTAGAGATTCCCATTTTGTATTAATTTGGTTTTTAAAAATAGCCTGAAGTCCTTTGGATCCACCTGTCATCAGATAGCTATGTTTTTTGAAATCTTACATATGTTTTTTTAATTTTAATCTCTGTTGGAATACGCCTCCTTCCAGCCTTGCAGGCCCCTACTTCCAATTTGCTTCTACCAACCAGGTTAACTCAGATTTCAGGCGTCGGATCTGGTTAGAATTAGTGGTAAAATATCAATAAAGAAACAGTCAATGGAGGCTTGAGGAGCCTTCCAGAGTTTCATAACATCTATTTTGGCTGATTTTCTTTTCCTGTTTTCTGGATTCTGAGTAGTTGAAGCCACCAAATAAAAACTAGTCCTCAGCAAACCAGACATTGTTATGCTTACCATTTTCTGACGGGGTGGACCAGCTGGCTCTAAAGTACCTTTCAGTTTTGATTCTCTGATTCCAAATAACCTCGGCATAAGTGGTGCCACTGTATATTCACATTGATGAGTTAAACCAAAGTGCATCCTGTTCGTTAAAGTATTCACTGGAAAAATCGGAGCATTTATTGATTTGTCTCAAGCTCCTTGTCATTATTTAATACAGTGTTTAATAAATCTGTAGGCACACACTTATATAAAATAGACATTCATTAATATTTATGAGGACTTTGTATAGGAAAAACGTATTTTCTAGACTTAACAGGGTAGAGAGACTCCTAGGCTCCTGGGTCCAAAAATATAAGCAGTTCCTATTTTTAATCATGCAACATGACCCAAGACTTAAGGACATGTGTTACCTGACCTTGGTTAACATAACTGGAAAGCAATTCTCTTTATGGGCATGGATAGTCCTACAGAAGACGGCAGCCTTCATTCTCCAGAAATAAAAACAGGCTCTTCCTACACTTTTGTCAGTGCAAGTGTCAGCATGTGGCAGTTCTGAGTGAGCGGAGTCAGGAAGGGATTCCTGTCACACATTTACCAACTGGTTGGCCAAGACGCAGTGGCCGTTTAAGTGCGGGCTGTGAGATGAGTGCCTCTTCAAACCAGGTCAGAGAGCGGATTATGGCTTTACCGCCTCCCGCCCACTCGGCCCCCATGCATGGCCCAGCTGTCTTGGTCTCCTGCAGCTGCTGACCCAGTCTGCAGAGGATTACTGGTGGTATCACAGCTGGACGCCTCTGGACAAATATCCTTTGTAAATTATGAAATATTTTTATTTTTTATTTTTTTAGAGACACGGTTTCCCCACAGCCAGGCTGGAGTACAGCGGCGCTATCACCAAATTCCTGGGCTCAAGCGATCCTCCTGCCTCAGCCTCTTGAGTAAGTAGGACTACAGGTGTGGGCCACTATGCCTGGCTGATATTTTAAAATTTTTTGTACAGACGGGGTCTTCCTATGCTGCCCAGGCTGGTCTCAACTCCTGAGCTCAAGCAATCCTCCCGCCTCAGCCTCCCAAAGTGCTGAGATTACAGGCAGGAGCCATCGTGCCCAGCCTGAAATATTTCATTTTTATTGATTTATTTTTTTAGAGACAGGGTCTGGCTGTGTTGCCGGGGCTGAAGTGCAGTAGCTATTCATAGGTGTGATCATGGCACACTGCAGCCTTGAACTCCTGGGATCAAGCCATCCTCCTGCCTCAGCCTCCCAAGTAGCTGGGACTATAGGTGCCCACCACCGTGCCGGGCTTAAATTATGAAATATTTTTTAACGGGCAGTAAAGTGTAGAGACTAACATGATGGTACCCGTCCACCTATCCACCACCAAACTCCATCAACATGTCCTTCCTCCTATCATTTTGCTTTTCAAGAAATAAATTACAGACACAGTCATAGCTTCCTGCGTCCTGCTCCCTGATTTCTTTCTTCTTTTTCTCCTGGGGCTTTACCCCTATCCTGAATTGGGTGATTATCACTCTCCTGCATGTTTTCATACTTGACTATATATGAATTTAGTCTTAACAGTATAGTATTCTTAAGCATGTTTCAAACTAGTATAAATGGTGTTATCCTGCACGTGTCAATATTATCCTGCAACTATTATTATTACAGTTTTGTTCAGCAGTATGTTTTTGAGATTTAGTCATCATGAGGGCTATTTTCCTACTGTTTCCTAGCCCCATGCCCACCCTTCTACACTCAGCATTTCTCAGGCTTCTTCCTCAGTTGGTATCGCTTTGGATTCTTTCAATAGGAGGTACCGAGAACAGAAATGAGAAGTCTTAGTTTTTCTTGTACTTCTGTTCTTTTCCCTTTTCCTGGTGCTTTTTCCTGATGCAGCCTCCTCCTGCACAGCCCCAGCTCCAGCCAGGTCCCTCCTCCCTCCTGCTGGCTTCATGATAACCCCTCCTGGTTTTTTCTCCCAACCCTAGGGAGAAATGTATGTGCTACAACCCTAGGAATGTGCCGCCTTCCTGTGGTTCCTAGTCTCTGAGTTATCATCTCTTCTTGTTTCTTTGTGAGCCTTGCAATACCTGGATAATCAATCCCTGTATTAAATCTCCTGTGTTTGTAATACCTACCATGGTTTCAGTTTTTTGATGGTCTCTGACTGCTGTAGGCGTGTTGTTAAATGTAGCTCTGGATCATTGCTTTTTTCTTTTTTTTTGAGACAGCGCCTCATTCTGTCGCCCAGGCTAGAGTGCAGTGGTGCTATCAGAGCTCACTGCAACCTCAAATTCCTGGGCTTCAGCCTCCCCCATAGCTAGGACTACAGGTGTGCACCACCACGCCTGGCTACTTTTTAAATTTTTTGTAGAGACAAGGTCTTGGTATGGTTTTTTTAAAAAAATTATTACAGTCAAATTCATCAGTCTTTTATGATTAGTGTTTTTAACTCTTGTTTACAATATTTTCTTTTTAAAAATTTTTTTATTTTTAATTATTATGGGTATATAATATTTGTATATATTTATAGGGTATATGTGATGCTTTGATACAGGCATACAATGTGTATTAATGAAATCATGGTATTGGGGTATCCGTCACCTCAAACATTTATCATTGCTTTATGTTTGGAATACTCCAGTTTCACTCTTTTAGTTATTTTAAAGTATACTATAACTTGTTGACTATAGTCACTCTGTTATGCTATCAGATATTGTTCATTCTGTCTAGCTAACTATATTTTTGCACCCATTAACAATCCCCACTTTATCCCCCCCACCCACTACCCTTCCCACCCTCTGGTAACCATCATTCTACTCTCTGTCTTCATGAAATCGATTGTTTTAATATTTAGCTCCCACATATGAGTGAGAACATGTGAGATTTGTCTTTCTGTGCTTGGCTTCTTTCACTTAACAAAATCTTCTCCAGTTCCATCTGTGTTGTTGCAAATAACAGGATTTCATTCTTTTTTATGACAATATTCCATTGTGTGTATGTACCACAATTTCTTTATCCATCCATCTGTTGATGGACACTTAGGTTAATTCCAAATCTTGGCTACTGTGAATAGAGCTTCAATAAACATGGAAGTGTAGATATATTTTTGATATACTGATTTCTTTTCTTTTGGATGTATACCTAGCAGTGGGATTGCTGCGTCATGTGTTCATTCTATGTTTAGTTTTTTGAGGAACCTCCATACTATTCTCCATAGTGGTTGCACTAATTTACACTCTCACCAGCAGTGTACAAGCATTCCCCTTTCTCCACATCCTCACCAGCATTCGTTATTGCCTGTCTTTTTGATAAAAGCCATTTTATGATATCTCATTGTAATTTTGATTTGCATTTCTCTGATGACTAATGATGTTGAGCATTTTTTCATATGCCTGTTGGCCATTTGTATGTCTTCTTTTGAGAAACGTCTATTCAGATATTTTGCCCATTATTCAATCAGATTATTTGTTTTTTTTCCTATTGAGTTGTTGGAGCTCCTATAAATTCTACTTATTAATCCTTTGTCAGATGGGTAGTTTGCAAATATTTTCTGCCATTCTGTGGGTTGTCTCTTCCCTTTGTTGATTGTTTCCTTTGCAGTATAGAAGCTTTTTAGCTTGATTACAATATTTTCTTTATTTCAAGGTTATAAAGATATTTGCTTTTTGATTTAGGTGTTTTTGTTTGTTTATTTGCTTGTTTGTTTTTGAGATAAGGTCTTGCTTGGTCACCCAAGCTGGAGCTATGGGTCAATTTAGGTTTTTAATTCACCTGAATTTATTTTTTGTGTGGTGTGAGGTAAGGATCATTTTTTTAAATCATATAGTTAAGCAATTATTCCAGCATCACTTATCATTTATAGTTTATCATTTCCTCAATGATTTTTTTTTGAGAGAGAGAGTCTCGCTTTGTCACCCCAGCTGGAGTGCAATGGTGTCATCATAGCTCACTGCAACCTCAAACTCCTGGGCTCTGATCTTCCTGCCTCAGCCTCCTGAGTAGCTGGGACTACAGGTGCTCACCACCATGCCTGGCTAATTTTTTCTATTTTTATTTGAGACAAGGTCTTGCTCTTGCTCAGGCTGGTCTTGAACTCTGGGCCTCAAGTGATCCTCCCATCTCAGCCTCTGAGGATGCTAGGACTACAGGCATGAGCCACTGTGCCTGACCCTCCTCATTGATTTTTTAATGCCAGTGCAGTCATATGTTATATTCCCATGCCCATGTGGTCTGTTTGTGGACTCTATTGTGTTCCATTTCTATTTGTACATTGTGTCAATACAACAGGGTTCTAATCAGTACAAAGTTACAGAGAATCTTCTTAACTTTGTAGGCATGTCTCCATACCTCATTCTTCAAATTGCAGTGGCTGGCTTTGTTCTATCATACAATTTTTTACAAAAGGACATGGAATAGACTTACCATATAAATTTTACCATCACCTTGTCAAATTCCATAAAAAATTCTGTTGAAATTTTGTTTAGAATTACATTTATAGAGTAACTTGGTTAGAATTGACATCTTTTTTTTTTTTTTTTTTTTTTTTTGAGACAGAGTCTCGCTCTGTTGCCCGGGCTAGAGTGAGTGCCGTGGCGTCAGCCTAGCTCACAGCAACCTCAAACTCCTGGGCTTAAGCGATCCTACTGCCTCAGCCTCCCGAGTAGCTGGGACTACAGGCATGTGCCACCATGCCCGGCTAATTTTTCTATATATATTTTTAGCTGTCCAAATCATTTCTTTCTATTTTTAGTAGAGACGGGGTCTCGCTCTTGCTCAGGCTGGTCTCGAACTCCTGAGCTCAAACAATCCGTCCGCCTCGGCCTCCCAAGTGCTAGGATTACAGGCGTGAGCCACCGCGCCCGGCCAGAATTGACATCTTTATTACATTTTCTTCCTTCCCAAAATAAAGAATTCCTCTCCATTTATTTAGGTCTTATCCTTAAATATTTAAGTTTTTATTGCTCTTTTTAATGGGATCTTTTTAAAATCAAGTTTTCTATCTCTTCCTAATGAAAAGGAACACTTTGAATTTTTGTATATTGATTTTGTATCCAGAAACCTTTTTAGTTGTAGTAGTATGGCTGTTTGTGTCACACGCAGGGATCTTTGGATGCTGTTGTCCCCTTGCATTCCAGGGATAACCCTACCAGCCATGGCTAAATTCAATTTTATAGTCATTTATGATTTTAAAGAGGTGCTTTTGTATAAAATTTGTAATCTGAGAAACCGAATGGCTGTGCAGGAATGACTTCATCTGTCAGAGTGGCAGAAGGCTTATGTAGAGCAGGTTATTTTGAACTTGGAACCTAGAGCAGCCTTATCTGTCTTTATTGACCCTTCTCTGCTTTTGCTTAATTATTCTGGTGTCGATTACCACCACACTCTCTTCACTATGTTTTGGATCCTTTTTAGATTGTGCTCCATTGAGAGCTCAAGCAATACTAATTACAATACAGTTTTTTGTAACTCTCCATGGTGCTTATCAGTACTTATGCAAAGAGCTCCAAGCTAGGGCAAAGTGGTGTGCACTGTTGAATTGATGAGCTTCTGCTTATTAACCTATTGTAGTTTCAATTTTATCTTGGCCTCCAGGAAGCTAAGAGCTAATTCATATGCTCAGTATTAGCATATTTGCTTGATTTTGTTATTATTATTATTTTTTTTTTGAGACAGTGTCTTGCTATGTCACCCAGGCTTGGGGGCACTAGGGCAATCATAGCTCACTGCAGCCTTGAACTCCTGGACTCAAGTGATCCTCCCACCTCAGCCTCCTGAACTAGCTGGGCCTGCATGTGCATACCACCATATCTGGTTAATTAAATTTTTTGTACAGAGAGGGGTCTTGCTGTGCTGCCCAGGCTGGTCTTGAACTACTGGCCTCAAGCAATCCCCCTGCCTCAGCCTCTCAAAGTGCTACGATTACATGCGTGAGCCACTGTGCCCACCCTCTGGTTTTTCAATATTACTCTTTTTTGTACACACTTCCCTTATACAAACAGCTTTTTTTCATAGCATTTTATTACTTTATTATTAGTATGAATTTTACGGCTATTTTAATGCTATATTTATTGCTTGTATGCTTCAGTATAAGCTATGTCACAGATCCTTTTGCCGGTAGGTGGAGTTTAAATTCTAAATAAAAGGAGAAATTTTCAATGTTGACTGGATGGAGAATCTGGAGACTTTAGGGGTGGTGGAGATTTTCCGGAATCATTAGTGCATAAGATTAATTTCGATGTTTTAGTGTGTATGCTTGTAAATAACGCCTCTCACACCCAACAATACTGTATTGAATTAAAGGGAACAAACCGATTTTACATTCAATTTCTGCTAGTAAATCCAAAAGCATTTCACAACCTTATAAAGTAATAGTGTTCGGCGTGGGCCTGACAACTGCACATATTATCACTGAATATTATATTTTATCAAGTACTGAATCGAACTGCTCATGAACAGTTATGGGATTTTTCTAGAGCCGAATCTAAATCTGACTTTTTAAAATCGCTCCTAGAGCTTTTGTGCTCTCCGGTTTCTGAATTCCAGTAACCCTCCTTCAGGGGCATCTCCCAGAGGGGCGCGCAGCTCATTAATAGGGGCCACACAAAGCATTTCGTTCCTTTACTCACAGCCCTTACGCGGTCTCCCAAGGAGACAAGTCGGATGCCCACTAAGTCATGCTTTCCCATTACTCATTCCGCCTTTTCTCCCAAGGTGGCGTGTGGGAGGTGTTGTGCTCGGGTTCGACAAGAATAGGCCAGGAAGCTTTCTGCGGAATACACTCATCCCTTCGCGTGTCTCAGTTCCGACCGCGCCGCGTCGGGCCGGTCCACCGCGAGAGCTGTTTTCCAAACGGACAATGACGGCAACTCAGCCGCCTCCCACGTCCTCTGGGCTCCTCCGCGGGCGTCCAGACCCCTTCGGCCCCGCCCCGCCTCACTTAGTCAACCTTTCGTCCCCTTACAAGGAGGGTTATGGGGGTGGGTAGGCGCGGCTGATGTCCACCAACGCCCTTCGGGGGTCACCCGGGAGGGAATCCTAGGTGCCGGCTTCCGCCACCCCGCACCCCTGCACCCTCGCCAGCTCCCAGGCCACCAGGCGGCGCTCGGCTGCCTCCGCAGCGCCTCGTAGCAGCCCGTTTCTCGGCTCCCCCTGCGATTGGCTGGCCGCCCCGGGCTCTGCGCTTCGATTGGCCGCAGCGCGCGTCAGTCGCGGGCGCCTGGGCGGGCCGAGGTGACGCGCAGCGGCCCCGCTCGGGGCGGTGTCCCGCGCCGGCGGCTGCGGGCGGAGTTTCACTAGGACCGACGCGGGGCAGTCAGACGGCAGCGGTCTTGCTAGGCGCCGGGGAGTGTCCGAGCCGCTCCCGGTCCGCAGCAGCCGTCACCGCCGGCTAGTCGCCTTGCCCCGGCCTGCCGTGCTCCCGCCTTCCGCCCGCCGCCGGCTTGATGCGGAGCAGGGCCGCTGCGTGATGGGGCTGCGGAGCGGCGCCCTGCGGCTCGCGGCGGCCGCTGCTCGCGCTGAGGTGCGTCGGTGCCCGGTCTCCCTCGCCCCCGCGCGCCGCGGCGCCTGCTGACCCGGCCCTCACGCCCGTCGGTCCGCAGCGCGACTGAGGTAAGGGTGGACAGTGGTTGGCGCCGCAGCCGCCAGGCCGGGGAGGGGGCCGCTCCGCGTGGGAGGGGCGGGCCGGGGTCCGAGGGGAGGAAGCGCCGCGCCCGGGTGGGCGCCGGGGCCACCGAGTGGGGGAGCCTCGCCTCGGGGGAAGGGGGCCCCTCCCCCGGCCGGCAGCGAGTCCCGGGCTCGCGTCCAGCGGCCTGCTGGGTCCCCCGCAGTGCCCCGCACCGGCTGTCCGTTTCCCGGGAGCTGCCAGGCTCCGGCTCTGCCCGGCGGTCCGCCGACCCGGCGCTGGCCGGCCGTTCCCTGGGCTCTCTGCGCACGTTGCAGCTCCGGGGAGACGGCGCTTCTCCGTTTGAAGCCATCCTTATTTCCCCTCTCCCCTCTCGACCCCGTGATAGTTGGCATCAGGCTTCGGCTGGGAATGTGGTTGTGCCCTTTTGCCAGATGAAGGTATGAAAGGTCATCGCGTGGCACAGGGGCAGCCGAGGGCTCGAGCACTGGAAAGAGGGGCGAGATGGGAAGGGAGGGGGCTTGTTGGATGCCGGCCGGCGGTGAGGAAGGCTGGTGTGGTCTCGGCGTTCAGCAGACCGGGATTACTCTGGCAGCCATATTGGGAGGATGATCTGACAAATCCTTTAGGAGCCAAGTCCAGTTGCTGGAAGGCACCGAGTGACAGCCCTGGCAGCTTTCAGGGTGACTGGTCAAACCAGAAGCCAAGTTGTGGGGGTTGGGAGGCTGCTGGAGCAAGCTAGTCATTGTTCATGCAACACAAAACATTCCCGGCCCTAAAACCAGAATTGAGCTCCCAAATCACTTTTTCTCCTTAGTGAATTGTTAAATGAGCTTCCAAGGTAAACTGACTTCAAGATTCCATTCTTGTTGGGGTGAAATGTCGTGTTTTTGTATTCATCTTCTCTGTCCAGTGGCGTGGCTATGGAAGGCCTGTTGATGCCTTGTGCATAGGCAGATTTGAGGATTACTAAGGCCGCTCTAGCAGCCTGGAGGCCTCAAGTGAGTGTATCATATTGGATGGATAGATTTTCAGAGCAGCTCAACATGTAGAGAATAAGCCAGAATATTCTGATAGTGGGGAAGGCTTGCAGCAGTATTTCTGAGGATGCAGGTTGTCATCTTTGTGGAATCTCGAGGTAGCCGAAATTAGCTTGTCAACAGATCCCTTGCTCATATCTTTCACTGCTCTAGGCAGCTGTTCTGCCAACACTGAACATGTTGCTTTGTGTCATGATGTGTCTGTCTGAGCCTTATGAAAGCGTGGTGATTGGATTTGAATAAACCTTAAGAAGTGATATCATGGTGGATATTTTATTTAAAGGTTGGCATTTTGTCTAATTAGCTTAGTCATAACAAAAATCTTAGCTTGTGTTTTCCTCTAAGAAGTGAGGTGGTACCTTCTAATTAAGTTGGTGTGGTTGTTGGATCATGAAGCAAGTGGAGTTGTTAATGTACCATTTGAGGATGGAATGTGAAAATTGCACATATGTTGATGTTGTAAAGCAGATCTGGAGATGATCAATAACTGGGTTCAGCATGAGCTTGTAAATCTGTCTTTTGCTACATCCTAGACATGGACAGGACCTGGGGAGATGGCATGCTTGCTTTCTTCTTTGTGCCCTTTGCTTTCATTCAAACTCCATTTCTTAATGAATAAATTATAACTTCTTAATTAAGTTGAACTACTTAAAAAATTTCAGATTGGCTTTTCTAAGAAAAGTCTTAACACTTTATTTTTTGTTATTTTTATCAAGTTTTCCTTTTAAAACTTGTTGAATGAAACATAGCTTCAACAGAAACTAGTATTTTTTTCATTACATTAATATGAGAGAAATACAGAATGTCTGTTTTGCAAGTAAGAAATTTGCAAATTTCTTACTTGCATTTTCCAAATAAGAAATATTTCTAAGTTTTTAATTTTTAGAGTTACTTTACTAAAGATCTGAAAAATTGTTAAATATAATTTCAGCATTTGGTAAAATCAGACCTGATTGTGAATCTGATGTGGAGGCAAGATTTTATGAGTCTGTGCAGCTCTTTTCTGATGAATGTTTTCCCCAAATTTATCCAATTAAGTATGGCTTCTAAGGCTTGGAACAGACTGTTTTTCCTTTTCAAGACTAAATGTGAATGCAGTTTTCCTTTTTTCTCTTTCCTCTTTCCCATTTTGAGTTTGTGCAGGGAATAAATGTCCAAGAAGAGTCTGCCAGCTATATCTCTCTTAAGGCCACAGTTTCTAGTCCGTTTTCCTACTATGGTCTTGTCCTGGGTGCAAAGTAAAGGACAACAGCGGCTCCCTGCCTTCCTGTTTGTAACCCCCTTCCCATGCTGCCAGTCAGAGCGCATCTTTTCCGGGAGGAAGCGTATCCCTTTGGTCTTGTAAACTGACGTATAATTCACAAGGCTCAGAAGTTAAAGATATAACATGTCCACTTCATGTGGTTCTCTTTGCAAAATGGTCTTGTTTGAACAGATATGGTTAATTTCTGGATTCCATAGAAGAGAGTGTGAATAAATATGCATACTTCTAGAACTTTTTTTGTGTGCAGCTCATCACAAAGAAGAGAAGTTAAACAGATGTGACTGTGATAGGAAAAACCTGCAAAAGATGCCTTGGACTCCTCTCTCAGTTGAACTTTTTGGTTAATGGCCTAGTGATTCATTTATGCTCCTTTTTACTACAGTCATTACCAGTTAGTTGAGAGTACATTTAGAGATTTAGTTCTTTACCCTCAAGGAACTTACGCTTTACCATTTTTATATAGATATGGTATGATAAAGTTAACTCTAGCTCCTTTCTGTTTTAGTACAATTTTGAGTAATGCTGCCCATGCCGTGGTTGTTTCCATGATTTTCAGAGTCCTTTTCAAAACTCTTTGTAATGTTATATACATAATACTGTAGTTATTATTTAATACTCAATTGATAACTTTTACAATTGTCTTATGGTTGTTTATGTTTTAAGTCACAAGATTGTAAATATATGATGAATTACATTTTTTTTTTTTTTGAGACAGAGTCTCACTCTGTTGCCCCGGCTAGAGTGAGTGCCGTGGCGTCCTCCTAGCTCACAGCAACCTCAAACTCCTGGGCTCAAGCAATCCTACTGCCTCAGCCTCCCGAGTAGCTGGGACTACAGGCATGTGCCACCATACCCGGCTAATTTTTTTTTTCTATATATTTTTAGTTGGCCACATAATTTCTTTCTATTTTTAGTAGAGACGGGGTCTCGCTCTTGCTCAGGCTGGTCTCGAACTCCTGAGCTCAAACGATCTGCCCGCCTCGGCCTCCCAAGTGCTAGGATTACAGGCCTGAGCCACCGAGCCCGGCCTACATTCTCTAGAGCTTATTTTTTCTTCTTATTCTCCTCCTTCTTCCTCTTCTTTTTCTTCCTCTTCCTCTTCTTCCACTTCTTTTTTTTGAGACAAGGTCTCACTCTGTTGCCCAGGTTAGAGTTCAGTGGTGTGGTCATAGCTTACTACAGCCGTGAATACCTAGGCTGAAGCCATGCTCTGGCCTTGGCCTCCCAAGTAGCTGGGACTATAGGTATGCACCACCATGCCCAGCTAATTTTTCTATTTTTTTTGCAGAGATGAGGGGTGTGGTGGGGTGTGGTGGGGTGAAGGGACCTGAGGTTGTAATGTCAAAATATAACTAAGTCTTTTCTATGAAAGATACAACTAATGTGGTTCAGGTGTGTGATTTCATATAAAGATAAATATGAGTATCCCACCAGAAAACTCATCATTCAGCCCTGGTGAGAGCTTGCAATACTTGTATTCTGTGTTGTCATCTGAAAGAAACTATTCCTATTAAACTTTGAGTACTAGTTTTTTTATGTGGCAAGATTGGCACATTGTTGACACATGGAGAAGTCTGACCTCCATTCTTGCCCGGATGGTGAGCTACCTCCCAAGTATGTAGCTGCAAAGGTGTGGTCAGGAGCAGATTTCAGAAAGAAGGAATCTCAACTTATATCAAACATGAATTAACCTTTGATTGAAACTTACCATTTCTACACCATAGCAGAGCTGAGTTCATTTTAACCTGGACAGTTCCAGGAGCAAGTGCTGTCATTCATTTTGACAATAGAAGAACTTCAGTGGAATGTTGGGATTTGATGTCAAGAGTTGCCAGTGGATCTGCCAAAAAAATCTAGAGGAGGTAGCTTCAGATATTAAAACTAGTTGACTTATGAGATAGAGTTTGACTGTATAGGTAGAGTATTAATTATCCAAACAAACTTTGGATTTGGCCCTGCCCCAAAAATTAAAAAAGAAAAAGAAAAACTGAAAAAGATCACTTTCATTTAGAATAGTTTATTTTAAGCCATGGGCCATAGGAGCTGTTGTGTCTTGATGCAGCTCTTGGTTTATGAGAATAAAACCATGTCACCAGTGAAAAGGTAGGTATTTGATGTCTTAACTGGAATGGCAGGAGGATATATGTCTAATAAATCTAAAAATCATATCAGGTAATTTTAGGTAGTAGTTAAAAGAAAACAGTTGAGGAGCCTGACTGAGCCTGTTTAGCCACATTGGAGATTGAAAATCTGATCTGTTAGGGAGACTATTATTGTGCGGTCTGATTTTTGGTATTGGGTTAGAATTCAGAAAGAGGCTTTTCTAACATGTGATCCATTTTGAACTTTCACAGTGTGGCCCATGGCTGACTTTTATTCCTAGAGTCAAAATCAAGAATAGATAGGTATTTCATATACACACAAATGAATTCTTACAGTTTGGGTGGCCATTTTATCAGGATAGCCATGGTCAGTGACACAGTGTTGGGTCCTAAAACCTGCTTGGTCCTCATGGAAAGTATTAGACTGAGAGATGCAAAATGTTATATGAGAAGGAAATTTTCATAGCCTCTTCAAAGGGGCTCTCTAGCTATAAAAATTTATTTTTGGGTACCCATTCATCTTTTAAATTATAATTTATTCTTTAAAATGTAATTTAGGGGAAATGATTATCTTTTAGATAGACTATTTGTTATAAATTTGTCATCGTATAACAAATTGTGCTAACATTGAATTTAAAAGACTGCATTTCTATTTAATTCTAACAAACATTGAATAAAGTGTTAACGCATGAGAGTTATGTGAACTAGGGCAATTTTAGGGATCAAAAAAAAAGTAAATATGACTTTTGAAGGTAGATATTAAAGAATGTATGACTTAATGCTTCCTGCTCCATGGTGGCATTTGACTGAGTCCTTGAAAGATACAGCCTTGCATTATGTTGAGAAGGGAGATTGGGTTTCCTGGGGTCTGCATGTATGGTGTAGGAAGCGGGTGGGTGGTGGAGAAGAAGGCTTATAGAGTTGGATGAGGAAAGCTGAGACTGGGGAAGTAGGTTGGATTATTGAGGCCCCTGAATTTTTAGGTTATTCTCAGGTTGTGGCAACCAACTGAAGGTTTTTAAGGAAAGGGAATGACATGAACTGATCTTTCTTTTGGGAATAGAATCCTGTTTTCTGTAGAAGAATATTACAAAAATAAACCCAACCAAAACACTAGTATTATTTCATCTTGTTTATTCACTTTGCTAAAAGATCAATTTGAGTCTTCTCCTTAGAGCCCTCATAATCCAGGGTACCTTTGAGGGAAAGTGGGAATTCCCCAAGATTAAAATTAAGCAACTGGGAAAAAATTGAGAAAAATTCAAATTAATTAGACCTAAGTGTTTTATTGTTCCTTTAATGTTAGTGAATGCTTCTGGAATGTTTGCTCCATTCTGCTTTCCTGATGATTCTAATTGTCATAAGGAAGGAAAATTGGTTAGAGAACAGTCTAAAACTAAGGCTGTGTAAGTGATTTTGAGTACACATGGTTACCTTTCCTACCTGCCTGTCTTTCCTGGCTTTTCAAAACTTGGAAAATGTATTTTTATGCTAATTATTAGTGTTGTTTTCCTGTAACTTAAAAATATCTGTAATTATTGTTTATCACTGGATTTTGAACTTGTTTTCAGACTTACATAATAAGTAATTTTTTAAAGAAGCAGGGAGTTTTGAAGCTGTAATTCTTCAATGGATGTCTAATATAAAAGAGGTACTGTTTATAATAGTAGGGAAGTAACAAAGTAACTCTATAGTCCACTTAACTGTAGCTTTCAATTACTGTGTTAAGTTTTAACTCTCTTGTGAAGATGGTTGCAGTTTTACCATGGGACAGTTAAATCAGAAAAAATATTTAGACTTAGGTTGTTTTGGAAGAATATTAAAATGTGTATATTGCTTCCAAAAAGGCTGACCATTACCTTTTTTTTTTTCTTTTTCTTTCTTTCTTTTATTTTTTTAAAGAGACAGGGTCTCTCACTATTTTCACCAGGCTGCACTCCTGGCACCTGGGCTCAAGTGATGCCTCCCTGCACCTCAGCCTCCCGAGTAGCTGGGAGTATAGGTGTGCCCCACTGTGCTTGGCTTGTTAGCTTTTTTAATTAGAAAGGAATTTGAAATTAATCATTATCTTTTCCTTTTGATCATATTATGTCTTTCTTGGAAACAACTTTTTAAATTAATACTGTTTAAACGTTAGTTTATGGACACATAGTAACTAGGAATTCGAAACTCCCCCCAAATTATTATATTCAAGAACCCTGTGTTGTAGGGGATTAGAAACGTGACTAAGATTGTGTTCTTGTCCTCAAGAAACTTCAAGTCTATAGCAAGGATAAGAAAAATAAATAATTTGTTTTGCCCTGAGTAAAGTCAGTGAGTTGAGAAGTATTAAATGGAGAAGCATTTGCATTTGGTTTGGGGCATGGGGAAAATCTATGAAGGCTTTAGAGATGAGTAACATGTGGGAAGGTCCTGGAAGTATAAATGGATTTTCAAAAGAACGGGAGAGGAGAAAGGGCACAGTGGGTAAAGGGAGGTTTGGAGCAAAAGTGCAGGGGCAGAAAAACATGAGACATATTCTTGAAGTCCTCTGGTGGGCGGTGGTTAAGGAATGTGGATGGAAAGCAGTGTTTTGTGTGGGCTTGTAAAAATAGGTGGTTATGTTGCAGAACATTGTGAATGCCAGTGTGGGGAGTTCAGTCATTGCTTGGTGGACAGTAGGGAAACTCAGGATTTTAAAGTGGACAATGATAGGAATAGACTTGTACTTCTGGAAGATGAATCCGGCAGTATTGTGTAGAATGGATGGTGAAGATGAAAATGGGGATGTTGTAAAGTACGGATGGGGTAGGTGGAAGAAAGAGAAAGCTGGTTAAGAAGGCTTTGAGTGAGAAGTATTGAAAGCTTAACAGGGATGGTGGTGGTAGAAATGGAAAGAGAGATTTTATAGACAGAAGCCGTGTGATTTAGCCACTGGTTAGATGGATAGACGAAGCAAGCTTTTTAGCCTCTGTAGGAATGAATAGGAGAATGGTGGGAATGTTAAAAGTGACAGTAAAGAGGCAAAAGAGCTAGTGTTTGAGGGAGAGATGTTTTGACTTTGGTTATGTGAGGTTGAATGAGATGCTGACAGGATAGCTAGTTAGGAGAGTCAAGTGGTCTATTGAAAAATATTTATGGGAACATTAGCAATTAGAGATGTTAGTGTTTTGATTCATAGTTACAAATGCATAGTACTTTATATCTAAAGCCCAGCAAAGAGGTTTCAGCCTTTGTTGTCTTGTTTGTAAGTCAGTCAGTAGCATTCAACACTTTTTTAGGCCCTGGATAGAACATGAAAGAAAAAATGTTTTGTTCTTTTTTTTACATTTAAATATCTATAATATTCAATAATTTATCAACATTTTGGCAATCTTATTTCTTCTGTCATCCCCTAACAAATTCCTTAATATCATCTAATACCTAGTCTATTATGTTCAGACTTCCCTGATTATCTAAAAAATATATTTTTACAGATTTTCTTGATTGAAAAATCATTGTATTTGGTTGATAAATAACACAAGTCTTTTTTATAACCCTCCCTTCACAATTATGCTATTTATTTGAAGAAACTGGGTTACTTGTTCTGTAGATTTTTCTGTATTCTGGATTTGGCTGATTACGTCTTTGATGTATCATCAACATTGCTTCTTTGCTCCCTATGTCTTCTAAACTGGTAGTTGGGTTTAAAGCTTGATTCTATTTAGTTTTTGTTTATTTTATTTTTTTAAATTTAAGGGTTGGGGGAAGAATACTTACTGGAACTGTGTATTTCCTACATAGCACATCAGGAGGCATGCCACTTTGGTGTCCTACTTCTAGTGATGTTAAGATTTATCATTTGGTTCATGTGTTCTCAGCCCAATCCATATCCATATATTCCCACATATATTCCACCATCAACCAACCTTTCATTATGCTTTTTAGCAGCCGGTGATAATTGTTGCAGAAAACCTTTGTATCAAAAGGGTTGGAAAAAGGTGACATTCTAATTCTTTCATTTCTTCTGTGTTTATTTACTTGAATTTTTCTGTAAAAAAGAACTTACCCTTATTGACGATTTGGTTATCCTGGAATATTGTATACAGTCTGGATGTATGCTCAATTCTTTTGTTTTATTTGCTAGGTTTGAGAATAATGATGTTTTTTTTTTAAAGTATCATACACTTATGAATTTATATATTTGATGTTTTAAAGTCCATTTACTATTTTTTAAAAATGCTCTGATTATCTTGTCTTTGGCCAGTAGGAGACCCTTTAAGTTGGCACCTGTGTCCTTTTGATGTGACCCCATTCCCTATTTATTTTTCATAGATTTTTTGCTAAAATGTCCTAGCATCATCTTGAAATTTCTTGGTCAGACTTGAAAGGAACCCAAGTTCAGAGAGATTTTTGAAGGAACAGGATTTTCACTTTGAGAAGCTATTAAAGAATAATGCAAGATAGAATGCAGTCATGTAAAATGATAGCACTGTTCTCACAATGTGTTTGGGTCTGTAAGTGCTGTAGGAAATACCATTGATTCCTGGAGTGTTTGGGTGAGCCATTTTCAAAGAGGTAAGGCTGGATCTGGGCAATCCCATAGGGGAAGAAATGAAGACTCATGGCCATCTTAGAGGAGAAATAGTGAGCAGGTGGAAAAGAACACGTGTGTGGGACAGTACAGGAGCTTGGCTAGAACATGGAGTACCTTGACTTTGGTCTTGATCTTGTTGTAAGTACTGGGGAATAAGAGAACTTTCTTGCAATGGAGAGTAACATTGAAAATCATGCTTTGGAAAGGTTGATCTTGTAAGAGGTTAAGCAGTGGCTTAAAGCGGTGATTCTTAGCTGGGGATTTGTAACATAATCATTGAAAAATTAAACAAACTAAAAATAAATAAATAAGCAAACAAATAAACATAGCTGGGGCCTGTCTCAAAATTGTTGAATTCCAGACTAGGGGAGTCTAGAATTGTTTGCTTTTCAAAAGACCCTGTGTGATTCTGTTTTGTACGACCCTGTTTAAGGACTATTGGATCAAAGACTAAAAGCTCAGAGAACCGTTCAGCTATTGCAGGTATCCTACGCGTGTGGTAGTAAGGACGTAGACTAGTATGTCAGTGGGAATGAGAGAAAGGGAAGGACAGAATTAAAGCAGAGCAAATTTATGTCTTAACGCTTTACATGTCATATTTCATTGATAATATTAATATTAATACAAGGATTCAAAGAGAAGAAACAAAGATGACTCCAGGATTTATAGTATGGGGGCCTGGGAGAGTGATGTTGATAGAAATGGGAAGATTGGCAGAGATTGCTAGTTTGAGGGAGAAGATAATGGGTTTTTGGATGTGACTGTTGAGATGACGCTTGTATATCAAAGGGAACTCTAGGGGATTGAAATGTATTTTATGTCTTGCTTTTTCTGAATGCTTCATCCATTCTCTTTTGGCATAGTACTCAACTAGTGAACATAAGTCATGCTACATTCATTGGGAGGGTTAATAATGTTAAGCTTTCATTTGATAAATGTAATCACAAAAAAGTTGATAAAGAACTATTAGTTTAATGTAAAATAAAATGGGAAACAGGCTAGAAAAACACTGTAGCAAATATAAAAAGATTAATATCAAAAATATTAGTCCAGGCATAGTGGCTCATGCCTGTAATCCTAGTACTTTGGGAGGCCAAGGTGGGAGGATCGCTTGAGCACAAGAGTTTGAGACCAGCCCGAGCAACATAGCAGGACTCTGTCTCTACCAAAAATAGAAAAGTTAGCTGTATGTGGTGGCATGCACCTGTAGTCCCAGTTACTCAGGAGGCTGAGGCAGGAATATCACTTGAGCCCAGGAGTTTGAGGCTACAGTGAGCTATAATAGCGCCACTGCATTCCAGCCTGGGCGACACTGCGAGACCCTATCTCAAAAAAATATATATTGTATAATTATTTGTAACAAAGACCACAGAAACAAAAATCAGTAAACCAGGCAAAGGACTTACTTTTTTCTTTTGCTGTTTATTTTGAGCATCTGGGTGCAGATGGGTGGAGGCCGAAAAAAGGCGTCCACCCAGGCAAAGGACTTAAACAGATAATTCTCACAACTGGGAATTATGATTCATTAATTCATTCCTTTAACAAACATTTCCTGAGCACTTACATCAGGTACTGTTCTGAGTGCTAGCAAACATGATAGACAAGATCTCTGAGCATCTGGTGGTGACATAAGGGACAAACCATAGACATGTTCCAAAAACAAGAATTTCAAATAGTGATAAATGTTATTGAGAAAATAAGAGAGGGCAGCAAGGGTAGAGAGTGACTTTATAGTTTTTTTTAATACTTTGTTTTTGTTTTATTCATTTTGGTTTTTCCAGGGAGTGCATTGGCAATGTTATTCAGGGGGAGGTTAGCATTCCTAATCTCTACTTAATTATGTGGAAAAAAATTAGTCAGATTTAAGTTCTGTTGGGGTTCCCTGATAATTGGACTCATAAATAGTTTTTTACTTTTTTCTTTTGTTTGGTTCTTCTTGAAGATGTTTATATAATGGATAGAGTATAGATTTCTTCCTGACTAGGGAGATTGGTTGTTTCTTATGGAAATTACTTATGTGGGTTCTTTTCACAGAATAGTGATATCTTTGTTCTGTTGGCAGGGAAACTATTCCTCTGAAAAATGTTCACATTTTTCCTGTGGCTTCATTCAGTAGTGAAATGTAGTGATTTGATTTTGCCATGAGTCTGTGGCACATCTGAGAGTAGGACCTGGGTCTCTTGGAACTTTTCTGTTTATTGTAGAGGGTGGTTGTGAGGGTCAAATGAGATACATAAGCAAGGTATTGTTCAAGTTAAAGGAAATCACTGCGGAGTTAAAGCACTTGGCTAGAATTAACCTCTGTCCTTTGCTGTTTAATTATATGTATACATATCATGTAACCAAATGTTTCAAGCTATAATTAAAGTATAGAAAGTTCAATGTATTTTTTGAAAGAAAAGTAGTAAGTGGTTTGCAGATGGAAAGTTATCTGTTTAAGGACCTTCTTCAACAAATAAACATTTTATGTTTTTCACATATTATAGAAGATTGACCTAGAAACACAGAAAGCAAGATAGATGCCTATTTATATTTTTTATTAGTAAGTTCAGGGATTTTTTTTAAGTATGAGAAAGAGAATAGGAAAAAATTTCAGTCTGTAATTTTTCTATTTGGTAATTTATTGAGAATATAAGATATGCAGGGGAAAAATGGGATGAGGTTTTAAGAAATGGAAACAGAAATAGAACTAACATAGTAGCTCTTCAGCTTAAGTTAGCCCATACTTTCTTTAATTTTGACTATGTTGTATGGAATTTTTTTCTTTTTAAAGGAAACTTGAATATAACTTCAAAAGAAGATTTGATTTTTTTATTTGTGGATTGCGTATATATAACAAGGCCATCAGAATGTCGGGAGCCTCAGTGAAGGTGGCTGTCCGGGTGAGGCCCTTCAATTCTCGGGAGACCAGCAAGGAGTCCAAATGCATCATTCAGATGCAAGGCAACTCGACCAGTGAGTACATGTTGTTTTCTATCAGTTATATGTCTTACTTTCCCTTCCCCTTCTCTTTTTGCTGTGAACAGAATAAATGAATGTTTGTATGTAAAATTTGTGTTCAAATGTGTTTGAACTTTGCTATTCTGAATGATCCATTGGATATTTTCCGCTCTGTGATATTTGCTGCATTATATGTAAATATGGACCATTTATTTTACTTCTTACAATTGAGAAACCACAAATGACTGAACTAATTTTGCTAGTGGTAATCCTTATTAAGTTGAAATCTTAATGATAAAAAAGGTGTAAACAGTGATTTTTACTAAATCCTGATGTGATGAAATAATACCCGGTGGCCCCAAGAGTCATTGTTTTTCTTTCTTGATTTTAAATAGAACTTGAGCTTGCGAAG
>CM052444.1:101837992-101849093 GCA_028533085.1 Varecia variegata | reverse complement strand
CCTGGGCTTAAGCGATCCTACTGCCTCAGCCTCCCAAGTAGCTGGGACTACAGGCATGCGCCACCATGCCCGGCTAATTTTTTCTATATATATATTTTAGTTGGCCAGCTAATTTCTTTCTATTTTTTAGTAGAGACGGGGTCTCGCTCATTGCTCAGGCTGGTCTCGAACTCCTGACCTTGAGCGATCCACCCGCCTCAGCCTCCCAGAGTGCTAGGATTACAGGCGTGAGCCACCGCGCCCGGCCAGGAATTACTTTTAGAAGGCAGTTTATGCGGCTGTCTACCTGCCATCTCTACCTGCATGTCTATTAAAACACTTCAAACTCAATATGTCCAAAAGTAAATTCTGGATATATTCTTTGGAACTCTACTCCCTGTATTCTCCCTCAGCTCAATCAATGGCAACTCTATCTTTGTAGTTGTTCAGGGCAAAAATCATGTAATCATCCTTGAGTTCTCTCTCTCCAATTCATCAGAAAGTCCTTTGGGCTTTGCCTCAGAATCTACCCAGAATCTGACCACTTTTTACCATCTCTAAGGCCACCACCTGCACTAACCTTCCAACAGGTCCCTTGTTTCTCCCCTTCTCCTTCGACAGTCTAGTCTCAACTAGCAGATCAGCTAGCAGGTACAGTGATCGTTTTAGAATGGAAGTTGAACTATTTTTTTGCTCAAAACTCTGAAATGATTCCCTTCTCAGAATAAAAGCTAAAGTTTGTGCAAAGACCTCCCCTTTTGCTTTGTCAAATCTTTGTAGCCTCCTTGGTCTGCCACTTATTAGTATATTGGGTGCATTTCCCCATTTCTTAAATATTCTTTAAGAATATGATTTCAGTAGCTATATAATATTCTGTTATACTTATGAATCATACTTTAATTCATCCTTTATTATCAGACACTTAAGCCTTAGGTTCCTCATTTAGTAAATGGAGATGTTGCCTACCCAGCCTTCTATCCCAGGGTTGAAGATCAAATGTAATCATGTATACTGTATAGGATGGTATTGCAAAAATTATTTAAGTTGTTTTTTGTTGTTAGTTTTAGCACCTAAATTGTTATTTGCAGTGAGAATGTAAGTTTCTTTTTTTTCTCTCTCTATCCAGAGAAGAGAATGTAAGTTTAAAGATAGAAATAATTGAACCTATTACTAAGTTGGAGGGTGTTTTTGCTATTGTGTATTTGAGACTGCTTTTTACTGCATTGTATAATTTAAACTTCTTCAACTACCTAAATTGTTTTCATATCAAAACAGTCTCTGTTAGACTACTGGATAAAGTCATTGTGTAGGAAACCTAGTCTGTCTTTCTTTGTTGCTTTGTTCTAGTCTTTTGAGGTTGCCTTAATTAAAATCCAAACTGTACTTCAAGCTGCCTTTATATGTGCATTTGTTGGTTTCTCACAGGAGAAAGTAACTATGCCTAGTTTTTTGTTTTTTTTTTCTTTTTCTTTTTAATGCCTTTGCAGCTCTCAAGAGATGTTTTGGAGTTCATTTTTGTGCATGCCAATGACATGGTGCTGATTGCTTTTGGTAGTTGCCCAGTGAAGTGTAAAGCACTGCGATGGGAGCTAGCGAAGTCTGGAATGCAATTAGCAAGACCGTGAAAGGGACTGCTACTTCTGGTTCTACGTGTGGCAAAGCAGATGTTCATAGATTTAATTTTTGGTAAAAATACCTATATGTATGTCAAGCCTTTTATAAAGGCTAAAAACTATTCTTAGTTGTATTGTTTAGGGACGAATGCCTTGTAGATATAGGTGGTAGAAATAAGAAATATTAGATTTTTGAGAGTATATATAGCAAATTAGGTTTTTGTTATTCAGCAAGCCTAGGCCTCGAGGCCACCAAGCTTTCAGAGAGATTTTAGTCTTGTTTTAGACAGAGACAAATAATCAAAGCAGTGTGGTGACTGTTAGGAAAGCACTGAGGAGGGCCATCTAAATACAGTCACATGTTCTTCTGAGAAATGCATTGTTAGGCAATTTTGTCATTGTGCGAACACCATAGAGTGTACCTATACAAACCTAAATGATACAGCCTACTATACAGCTAGGCTATGTGGTATATAGCTATTGCTTCCAGGCTACAAACCTGTACAGCATGTTACTGTACTGAATACTATAGGCAACTGTAACACAATGGTGAGTACTTGTGTATTTTAAACATACCTAAACATAGAAAAGGTACAGTAAAAAATATGGTATTTTAATCTTTTGTAAATTTTTAAAAATATTTATATTTGTTTTTATTTTTTAACCTGGAGCATAGACTCAAGTTGCCCTGAATGTATGCTCCCTGGTATTTTAGTCTTACGGGACTACCGTGGTACTTGCTAACCTTTGTATATGGTCTGTCGTTGACCAACATGTAAAAGGGATATAGCAGGGAAAGGTAGGAAATGTCTGAGAAGCACTTTTTGTTAACAGAAAACTGTAAGGCCAGAATTAGCACAAGCAACACAGTGAGGAAATATTATATACTTACTGTTTCCCCACCACATTGTTCTGGTCTGATACCAAAGAGCGCCTTTAACTGTGAATAAACTTGAGGAGGAAAAATGGGTGAAGGGGAAAACAAAAACCTTTACTTTTAAGTTGCCTTTTACTGGGGAAAAAAATACCATAATTGGTAATGAACAACAGTAACAGCAACAAACACTTAAGTTGTGCCAGACACAATTAGCCACTTACAAATTTTAACTCACAGTAATCTGCACAGTAATCCTATGGCAAGTACTGTTATTTTCCCCATTTCACAGATGGAAGAGTTGAGGCAAAGAGGTGTTTGTTGGCTAACTTGCCTGGGCTCGCATATCTAGGAATTAAGGAAACTATAAAATGAACTTGGGCTGTCTGGCTCCAGAGCCCTTACTCTTAACCTCTGTGCTCCTCTTATCACCTCAAAACAATTATTAAGTTTTACTATTCTGTGCAGTAATACTGAATGTTGATGTCTAATTTGAATTTAACTGTTAGACTAAAATTTATTTTGATATCTCTTTTTAAAAATTATTTTTAATTTTTAGTTATGGATACATAATAGTTGTACATATTTATGGGGTATATGAGATATTTCGATACAAGAATACAATGTGTAATGATCAAATCAGAGTGATTGGGATATCCATCTCCTAAAGCACTTATTTCTTTGTGTTAAGAACATTCCAATTCTATTCTTAATTGTTTTGAAATATACAATAAATAACTTTTTTTTTAATTTTTAATTTTTTTTAGCTACAAGGTCTCACTCTGTCACCCAGGCAGAAGTGCAGTAGTGTGATCATAGATCACTGCAGCCTCAAACTCCTGTGCTCAAGGGATTGTCCCACCTTGCCAAGTAGCTAGGACTACAGGCTTGCACCACTGTGCCTGGTTAATTAAAAAAATTTTTTTGTAGAGATGCTGTGTTGCCCAGGTTGATCTTAAATCCTAGCCTCAAGCGACCCTCTGCTTGGGCCTCCCAAAGTGCTGGATTACAGGTGTGAGCCACCACGCCCAGCCAGCTGGCATATTTTATATCAGAGTGATCACACTGTGATACTGCAGAGTTGTAGGATTTTTTTTCCTACTGTATATTTATTTATTTTTTAATACTCTGAGATTGAGCATATGGTGAACAAATAGTACATTTATACTTTTTTCATAAAATTAGTAATCTGTCATTTTAAATGATTAAGGAACTTCGTAATTATAGATTTTTTGCTTAAATCTGCTTTATGGCAATATGCTTTATACTATTTTACTATATATTTCTTATATTGCGAGGAGGGGAGGAGGCTGCCTATGGGTTTTGGTTCTATGGTTTTAAGATATAAGTGGCATATAAAATATTTTTATTGTGTGCCATTTTTCTGAATTGTTGACATAGGAGGCTTTTGTTGACATAGGAGGAAGGTTGTGCTGAAGATGTCATTGGGATTTTCAACAAGCTCAAAACATGCTTTGTTAGTAAGTTAAAATAAAGTTACAGTGTTGCCACACTGCTATGTTAATTATAGTTGCTGGTAAAATCTTTAGTAGTTTGCCAACAACACTATAATTGCTACATATAGAGACTTTGAGATATTAGATAAACATTTATTCTGGAGAATAAAAAGGCTTTTAAGTGCAAATCTTGTTTTGACTGCCTTATTTTCTAGCGCTCAGTAATTAAAATGTTATTTCTGCATCTTTATGCTGACGTAACAGTTGGAAAGAAAGCAAGGAGAAAAGGGGGTAAAATTGGGGTATTTAACAGACCTTGTAATGCTAATTTTGACTTGAAGCAACTCCAAGAAAGAGAACATGGTCAAATATGGTTCATCAATAAACTAAGACCTTTGAAACATTTTGCGATTGTCATTTTAAAGGCATTTATGTTTATCTTTGATAAGAGTCTTCAAGTCAGACTTTGTGAAAACGACACTGTCCTTCTCTTCTCCCGCTCTCCTAAGGTAACTAATGTTGATTACAGTATGAGGAATAAAAAGTTAGAAGACAAAAGGGAAAAGGTGTGAAAGTTGTAGGAGAGGATAAACGCCTTTGGACTTGGGAAAAGATACATTCTGATCTTAGATGCTAAGGCTGCCTTTCAGGCTGATGAAGGAGGACTAAGGAAAACAGCCTTGAAACCAGATGGAATTTGATTAATAACTGGGAGCCAAGGCGCAGAGGTGAGTGTGAGCAGAGCAAGTATTGGGGAAGTCAGGAGATAGCCTGAACAAAGACTCATGCCTCTAGGGAGTCCTGAAAGTAGTTATGATGATAATCATTGTGGTAACTTCTGTCTCTTGACTTTTAGTACCTCATGCTCTTCTGATTGCCTTCCTTCCTCCCAGGTCTGCGGTCCCCAATCCCTGGGCCAAGGACCAGTACCATGGCCTGTTACAGACTGGACTGCAGAGTTCTGTTCCCCCACACCCCTTACTGGTCTGTGGAAAAACTGTCTTTCATGAAATTTAGGAAAGGGGAGGGCGAGTGAGTGAAGCTTCATCTGTATTTACAGCCACTCCATGTCACTGCCTGAGCTCTGCGCTCCCTGTGCCCCCTTCACCCCTATGGAAAAATTGTCTTCTACGAAACTGGTCCCTGGTGCCCAAAAGGTTGGGGACCGCTGTCCTAGGCCATTCTCAGCCCTTGAGTTAAATGTGTACAAGGCCTTTGTCCTTAGATCTCTCTCTGTCCAGAGAAGACAAACCCCCTAGGTGATTTCATCTAGCTCCAAGGCTTTCAATGTCATGCAGATGATGGTGACTCCCAGACTCCTTTCTCCAGTCTGGACCTCTCTGTAGAAGTCTAGACTTGTCTACCCAGCTGCTAACTTAACTCTTCTTGAAGGCCTAAGAAGCATCTCAAATTCAACATGTCCTAAACAGAATTCTTGTTTTCCTCCCTGCTCACCCGAAGTGTCTCCTCCTTCATTCTTATCCATTTTTTTAGTTTCTCAGACCAAAAATATTGGAGTTACTCTTGCCTTCTTCCTTTTTCTCACAGGCTACATACAGTCCATCAATAAGTCCTGTCAATTTTGCCTTCACAATATGTCCTGCATCCAGTTACTTTTTGCCATTTCTACTCCAGTCCACATCGGCACTGCAATAGCTTCCTGTCTCTCTGCTTCTGCCTTTGTTCCCAGGCAGTAGCAATTCATATTTTTGAAATGTAAATCAGATCATGTCACCCATCTGCTTAAAATCCTTCATGGCTTCCTATCACTTTTATAATAAAACTAAAAATCCTCATCTTGGTCACAAAGCCCCACAGAATTTGGCCTCTGGCTAGCTATCTGATTTCACATTTCATCATTGTTTACCCCTCTAGCTACGCTGTGGTCTTGCTGTTCCTTAAACTTCATTCAGGTCTCTGTTCAAATATCACCTCCTCAGCCGGGCGTGGTGGCTCACGCCTGTAATCCTAGCACTTGGGAGGCCGAGGCGGACAGATTGTTTGAGCTCAGGAGTTCGAGACCAGCCTGAGCAAGAGCGAGACCCCGTCTCTACTAAAAATAGAAAGAAATGATCTGGCCAACTAAAAATATATATAGAAAAAAAAATTAGCCGGGCATGGTGGCACATGCCTATAGTCCCAGCTACTCGGGAGGCTGAGGCAGGAGGATTACTTGAGCCCAGGAGTTTGAGGTTGCTGTGAGCTAGGCTGATGCCACGGCACTCACTCTAGCCCGGGCAACAGAGCGAGACTCTGTCTCAAAAAAAAAAAAAAAAAAAAAACAAATATCACCTCCTCAAAGGTAGCAACCTACCGGCTCTTATCTAAAATAGCCACTTCTACCACTTCCACTGTCATCTTTTATTTCCTATCTGTGCTTTATTTTTCTTTCCAACATTGAACTATTTCTATTAGTTAATTATCAGACTCCCTCATTAGAATGTAAGCTCCATGAAGGCAGGGACTCGTTTTAACTAGATATCTGAAATTCTGGGGCATGGTAAACACTCAAGTATTTGTTGAATGAAAGACTATTTTGAACATTTGCTTTGTGCTAGGCCCTGAACTAAAACATGACATGGATTAGTCATTAATCTTCAACAGCAGTTCTATAAAGTTATGCACTATTATTTATTTATTTATTTACTTATTTATTAATTAATTAATTTATTTTTTGAGATAGAGTCTCACTCTGTTGCCCGGGCTAGAGTGCCGTGACGTCAAGCTCACAGCAACCTCAAACTCCTGGGCTTAAGCAATCCTTCTGCCTCAGCCTCCCGAGTAGCTGGGACTACAGGCATGCGCCACCATGCCTGGCTAATTTTTTTCTATATATATAATTTTAGCTGTCCAGATCATTTCTTTCTATTTTTAGTAGAGACAGGGTCTCACTCTTGCTCAGGCTGGTCTTGAACTCCTGACCTCGAGCGATCCTCCCGCCTCGGCCTCCCAGAGTGCTAGGATTACAGGCGTGAGCCACCCAGCCCGGCCTAGGCACTATTATTATTGTGTCTATTTTATAGATAAGAAAATTGAGGCTTACAGAGTTTATTACATGCTAAAGTTATAGGTGAACCTGGGATAATATTGAATACTTAGGGGTGTCATATTAAAGCTTTTGTGTAATAGTATTCTAGGTAAACTTTTTGAAAATGTTTCTAGAAATATTAGGTTATTAAGTATGAAATGTCCGATTTCCTTAAGTACTAAGTTTGACAGTTGCTATCTCTGACATTTCAGTGTGACACTTTTTGTTTTATTTTTATTGTGATGGTACATCCTCAGTCTTTCAAACTCATGTTTTGGCTTGTGATTATCGTTCAAATTTTTTTTAGAGGAATTTTTGTAAAACCATGGATAAGTCAAAAATTCATGTTATTTTCAAATATGAGTTCTGTTGTAGAGCCAAAGCAGAGCAGACAACTAAAAATATCAGTGAAGTGTTTGGGAAGGATGTGGCTAATGAACACCTCGATGGTTTGTTACGGTGATTTTAATCTTGAAAATGAACAATGCGGGAGACCTAAGACCAAGGTGGATAATGATGAGGTGAAAGCTGTAGTGGAAATGAATCCATTGTAACCTACGTGTGAATTAGCAGCAAGGTTTGACGTTACTCTTCCAACAGTATTGGACCATTTGAAACAAATGGGCAAGGTAAAGAAGCTGGATAGATGGGTACCGCATGAATTAAACGAGCATCAGAAGATAAATGTCTTGAAGCTTGCCTTTCTTTGCTGTCATGAGATAAAGGCGAACCATTTCTTCACCGTATTGTTACATGTGATGAAAAATGGATTCTTTTTGACAATTGAAAGCATCAGAACAATAGTTGGATAAAGATGAAGTGCTGAAACACAGTCCAAAATCAAATATTCATCAAAAAAAGCTAATGGTGTCTGTTTGATGGTCCAGCGCTGGTGTTCTCCACTGCAGCTTCATGAAACCTGGTCAATCAATGACAGCGGATGTCTACTGCAACCAGTTGGATGAAATGATGAGGATGCTTGCTATTAAGCAGCCGAGATTGGTCAATAGAGACAGGCCAATCCTCTTGTGAAACAACGCTCTACCACATGTCACACAAACAACGCTATTCAAACTATAGCAGCTGGACTTGGAAACTCTCTGTCATCCACTGTGTTCATCAGACCTTGTGCCAACTGACTACCACTTCTTCCAGGCTTTGGACCACTTCTTGAAAGGAAAAATATTAATTCTCAACAAGCTGTAGAAAACGCCTTTCGTGATTTTATTGCCACTTGCTCTCCAGGCCCCTTTGCTGCTGGCATAAACAAGCCACCATTAAGATGGCAAAACTGTGTCGATAGTTTAGTTGCATACTTTCCTTAATTGTACTGCTGCTTGTTTGAGATAAAATAAACTACACTTTTTTTTTTAATTCTTATTTCAGCATATTGTGGGGGTATAAAAGTTTAGGTTACGTATACTGCCCTTGCCCCCCTACCCCCCTGAGTCAGAGCTTCAAATGTGTCCATCCCCTACACAGTGCGCATTGCACTCATTATGTATATATACACCCATCCCTTCCCCCACCCATATTTAATCACCGAATGTATATATATTTTTAGGTCAACTCTCCTTTTGATCATTGAATATTGAGTCAAGTTGTAAGACAAAGTTCAGATGATTTTGATGTAGGAATGGACCATTTCTCTTCCTGCCCCTGCGTATACCACATACTGGGACTTATGGATTACTGATGCCAGACACAATTCTCCTGGGAGTTATTATATTATACAAATGGTGAGCAAAGTTCCCAAACATTCTGAAGTGGTTGATGTGTTTTTTCTATGTAATCTGGACTATGCAATTCCTCTCATGCCCTTCTCCAGTCCAGCCTCCGTAGCTCAGTTAAGGGGTGTTGTGTCATCCAAGTGAGAAGTGGAGGTGTGGACCAGGGTGGAAATGATGGTGGTGGTGAGAAGCTGAGGGGTCCACACACACACACACACACACACACTTTTTTTTTTAGAGACAGGGTCTTGGTCTGTCATCCAGGTTGGAGTATAGTGGTGCGATCATGCGATCATGTGTTCGCTGTAACTTTGGATTCTAGGACTCAAGTGATCCTCCTGCCTTAGCCTCCCAAGTAGCTAGGACTGCAGGTATGCCCCACCACACTCAGCTAATTTTTAAATTTTTTGTAGAGACGGGGGGTGTCTCTGTGTTGCCCAGGATGGTCTTGAACTCCTGGCCTCAAGCAATCCTCCTGTCTGGGCCTCTCAAAGTTCTGGAATTACATGCCCAGCCTCCTGAATTTATTTTGAAAGTAGAATGAACAGGGAAGATCAAATGTAGAGGGTGAGAGAAGAAAGGCAAAGATGACTCCCACATCATCTGTGGAAAGTTGCTTGTGGGGGTGGGTCCAGGTCTGGAGTACACTGTCCAGAGAAACCTAGATTGAAAAGGAGGCTTTAGGCACCGAAGGTTTGAAAGGGCCCTTGGAAATCAGCACGAAAAGGTAGTTTTATAGGAAATAAAGCAATATGAAGTCTACAACACGTAAAGTAGAGTTATATTGTGATTCCAGTCGTCAAAAATATTCCTGGAGTCCATTCATTGAAGGAAAAGTGGTAACTTGTCCTAGACAAAGCCTACATGCTGATTACACATGACCCTGGGGGTGGGTACTACATTTGTCACAGCTTTTTTGTTGGTGAAAATATGGTGTATATATTGAATGTGTTACTATAATTCTATTCTTATGTGCATGCTTTCTGAGAGCTGATGAGAAGTTCTGCACACTGTATTTTTAGCTCAGTTCATCTTGATATAAGAACCATTGTGTTAATTGTTGCCCAGTTTTTCAGTAATACAATTCTCTCTCTATTCTTTCTGTGAAATTTGGTAAAATATACTGGTATTTTATGTATATATTGCACAGTTATATGCTGTTTTGTTTTTCTTTTCTTTTCTCTCTCTCTTTTTTTTAAGACAGTCTCGCTGTATAACTCTGGGTAGAGTGCAGTGGGGTCATCGTAGCTCACTGCAACCTCAAACTCATGGGCTGAAACGATCGTCTTGTCTCAGCCTCTTGAGTAGCTGGGACTACGGGCGCACGCCACTGTACCCAGCTAATTTTTCTATTTTTTTTGTAGAGACAGGGATCTGGCTCTCTTGCTCAGGCTGGTCTCGAACTCCTGACCTCAAGTGATCCTCCTGCCTTGGCCTCCCTGATTGCTAGGATTACAGGCGTGAGCCACCGGGTCTGGCCTTGTTTTTCTCTTTATGTTCATGAAAATGGTATAGGATTACATTAAAATTATAGATGACATTTAGAGGACATTCATCTGAGTGTGGTGTAGGGGATCTGTAACGCATGGTCTATGTACTTACGGGATCTGTGATGTGGTAGGTGCACCCGAGATTTGTTGGCACATCTAAGAAAGGAGCCAAATGTGGTACTTCGACTCTTGCCAAGAAATAGAATTCCTGTATTATGCTTTAGCTTACTTTATTAATTAGGGAACTTTCCTCTTTTAGTTTAAAGACCAAATGGAGTATTATCATACTTTCCAAATATTGAGTTTAAAAGAAGATAAAATACCTATTTTTTTTTTTAGTTAACATTTGCATAGTGCTTCACTCATTTAATACTGCGAACTAGGTATTAGCTCAGTCTTAGGACACAAAAGCACGGTAATATTCAAGGTCACAAAAACATCTAAATATATTTCTTAATTATTCTTCGTATGTTTACAGTATTAAAAGATACCAATATGTAGGTACTGATGCTGGTCCTTTATTGCAAATCCTATATTTTATTACAAGTACTGCCCTTCCCCCCTTTAATGTTTGGAAACATCCTGTTTCTTAGTTGGGTTAGAGGAAGTGAGTTAGGTCCCAACCATTATTAATTCAGAAAGAAATATCCTTTGACATTATTTGAAAGCACTAATTCATTGACCATGGAAGTAATGGTAGAGTTTATGGGCTTTAGAGGGTTCTGATGAGCTCAAGTGCTGTCATTACTATTTTATCCTTATAAAAATCTTTTTTCACTTACAAGTGCAGGGCTTTAAAATTTTTTAATACGAAATATTTTATATGTTCAGGCTAATACAATGTATATGTAAATATAAAGAATAAAATAAACAACCCTGTAGTAGAACTTAAGATATAGAAATTACCACCACTTTCTGAAGTCCCCACTA
>CM052444.1:101737199-101829039 GCA_028533085.1 Varecia variegata | reverse complement strand
CACTCCTTATCTCCCTTGCCCTGCTCTAGTTTCTGTTTTACACAGTACTCATGTTCTAACATGCTAAGTTACCTGTTTTTTATGTTTGTTGTTCATTTTCAATCTCCTTTGGTAGATATAAGCTTCCTAGGGCAGGGCTCTTTGTCTATTTTATTTAATGACATGTGCCAAGTGCCCAGAACAGTGCCTGGAAGAGAATGGTTCTCAATGCATTGATTCTTGCCAAGTGGGGTCTGGAATGGTTGGTGCAGAAATAAAGGAAATAGTGTTGGCTTTGGATGGATTCACATACCAGAGAATAAGGAATGGAGCGCATGACCTTTGCCCAGATTATTTGGGTCCTCTTAGTCTCAGACCTGTCTGAAAAGTATCAAAAGATGTAATATCTTCCAGGGATTCAGGATTTTATATACAAGTGTAAGTACACAAGAATGATTAAAGTACATCTCACTTTCTAGGATAACTTGCTGTCAGAAAGGATGTTTGTTCTCTTCTTGGTTTACTCATAATAGATCTATTTCAGGGTTCTCAACCTTTTTAACTGATTTTAAAATACAATATAAAAATGCAGTGAGATCAGAGACTGAATGAAAAAAAAGACAGAAATGGAAATAAGGTTCTATTTCAGATACTCTGAAAATTTATCTTTAGAAATTTAAAGTTGAGAAATGCAGGAGTTTATGCTTGAATAGCTCAGTGATACAGAAGGGTCTGATTCCTGGGAAACCTCATAATGTAGCCCATTGTGGTGAATTTACCCCAGTTCAGAGCCTTGTTTGCTTAGAAGTCTGATTTTGTAGATACATCAGGAGCAGAACCATCCTTTCGAGTCAGACTTGAAGAAAGCTCATTTGGCTGATGTTACAAAACCAACATGTTGGTTTGTTACTTTCCCATGAGAAGTAACTATTACCCAGACCAAAATACTCAACATTTGCAGAACTAGTGTGTTATCTTTTTGTGGACATACCTCTGTTGGATCCCTGTTGTTTGGTGAGCATAGAATTAGAGGGTGGGAAGTTGATTTGATAAATTAAGTGTTTCATTGCCTCAGGTTATCAAGAAATAATAGCCTGATGCATTCATTGCTGTGATGGGAATGGTCCTGTTGATGGGGTGGGAGTTCATGAAGTGTATAGTCTGAAACTTCCTCCTCCCCGACAAATCTTGGATAGGTCCTGCCACCCCTCAGCTTCCATGATGATCATCCTCACCCCTTCTAGTGGATATATTGTCCGTAGTTGGTAATAATGTGATCAGTCTTAAAGACTTAAAGTCACTGGTCTCTTTTTTCTGCCCTGATCTGGAATATTGATATCATACCTTGGTTTTAACTTTTGATAGAAGTCTTATTTTCAAGCTCTTGGAGTAACCTCAGTGTAAATCTCAATTACTGACGACAGTGTACATTTAAAAAAATATTGATAATTGATTGCTACTAAAATATGTTTTTTTCCTAAGGTAGGCAGCAGCCAGTATGTGCCAGAGATAAAACCACTTACCTCTTCCATCCTGAGAAAGCCAGAGGGCTGGTTGTAACATATGCACTGTGAAGTCTGTGCATAATGTTAATAGAATAAAAGGGTCTGTAGAACCATGCCATTTCACTTTGTAAAGGTTGCTGATCTCTGATCATAGAAATTTTAATAAATCTTTTTACTGTATGTGATTTCTTTTTCCAGTCCTCTAATTTACTTTACTAATTTGTTCCTAGGTGAGCTACATGGAAATTTACTGTGAGAGAGTAAGAGATTTGCTAAATCCAAAAAACAAGGGTCATTTGCGTGTGCGTGAACACCCACTTCTTGGGCCCTATGTGGAGGATCTGTCGAAGTTGGCAGTCACTTCCTACACAGACATTGCTGACCTCATGGATGCTGGAAACAAGGCCAGGTATGGTAGGAAATAGACTAATGACTGAGGTCTTTGGTACATTTTGAGGCCCTTTGTTGCTGGTTAAGAATTTGAGGCCGTATTTATAGCTATGAAGGTTGCTCTAATTGAGGAGTCCTCTGATCCTTTGGCTAATGCTGCAGAAGTGAGGGCTTCAGCATATTAGGTATCTTTCTTCTCATCGGAACAATGCATTGCTGAAACATGTTAGAAATTTGGTTAAGTTTTATTCTTTGGTTTTGATCAAGTCATGGTAAAATATATATATATATATATAAGTATATATATAATGTGTATATATACTTATATGTATATAAGTGACTGTGGTAGTAATTGATTCTGGTATAAATAAGCACCAATAAAGAATAAAAATTACATGCATCAGTGGTTTCTAAAGGAATAGCTGGAATATGAAAAATGATTCTGATAGGGTGCCTTTGGGGTTGAAAGGTAGTAACTAGATGGGCTCACAAATAAGGCAGTATAGACAGCAATTGTGTAAATGACAATCTTGTAATCTGTGAATAAGTTTAAGATTATTGCTTGTGATTGTTATGGTTATAATGTGGAGTCTGCTGTCCGTTCATTTTATCTCTCATCTAAGAATTCCATTGTCACATTGTCATCTTTATGTTTATTTAGGACAGTGGCAGCTACCAACATGAATGAAACAAGTAGCCGTTCCCACGCTGTGTTTACCATTGTTTTCACCCAGAAGAAACATGATTCTGAGACTAACCTTTCCACTGAGAAGGTAGGAGAACTTCAGTCTCTGGACTTGAGTCGTAAAGGATGGGGATTTGGAGAAATCCCTTTTGCCACCCTCTACATTTGGTGGAAGGAAGGTTGCTCTTTTACTTAATAGGGGTGTTCTGTAGCCTCTGCTTAACATTTTTCTTCCACCCTGCACCAGTTTTCAGCATGGGTTCTTAAGTGAAATTGTAAGATAGAAGATAGACTTAAAAAATAGTCTGGGTAAGGTGGTTCATGCCTGTAATTCCAGCACTTTGGGAGGCTGAGGCAGGATGATTGCTGAGGTCAGGAGTTTGAGACCAGCCTGGGCAACATAGTGAGACCCTGTCTCTACTAAGTAAGAAAAATTAGCTGGGTATGGTAGTGTGTGCCTGTGGTCCCAGCTACTTGGGAGGCTGAGGTGGGAGGATCTCTTGAGCCCAGGAGTTCGAGGCTTTAGTGAGCTATGATCACCCCATTGCACTCCAGCCTGGGTGACAGAGTGAGACCCTGTCTCTAAAAAATAAAAAAAGTTAAAAAAAAAAAAAAAGAAGAAAAAAAACTTTGAGTTGCAAAAACTACTTTATGCAAGACAGTTAAGCAGTTCTGTGGGAAGAAAGTCCTTTCTCCTTGACTAGAACCTTTCAATTATTAGCCTTCTTTGATATGTGTATTCCTATTTTCTTTTTTTGAGCTATGAAAATGTTACTATGGGATTAAATGTCTAAGCAAATAATGAGGCAGATATGTTATGTTTTATTCCTGGAAAACAACTCCACAACAGTTCTCATGTTCTTCAAATACCTTTGCTTATTAATTGCTCATTTTCTGTAGTAGTTAAATATTGTAGACTTTGGAATTAGACTGCTTGCTTTGAATCCTGGTTCTGCCACTTCTCAGTATTACCTTGGACAAGTTACTTAACCTGTTTATGCCTCAGTTTCCCCATCTGTAATAACCTCATAGGGTTTTTATAAGGATTAAGTGTTAAGTGCATGTGGCCACTCAATACATGTCAGTACATGTCAATTTTATTATTGTTAATAATAAAAAATATATGTTGAATACCACTCTGTTTACATTCCTAAGTAGCTTTCACCTGGATTTTAAAATTTGAAGTTAGATTTATTGTACTAGCAGTTATAAAAAATCCTTTGCCTTGTAAAATGAGGACTTTATGCTACTGTTGTCACTAAATATCAGAATCACCTTTTACTTGGTGACTTTTTTGTTTGTTTTTAGCTAAAAATTATTTTAAAAAATATAATCCTTATGTAGATGATCAAATAACTTGCTTGGCCAGAGGTTATAATATTAATGCTGTTTAGTAGGTAGTATTTATCTGAATAGCACCAAGGAACATTCTGTGTGGAAGTATTTTTTACCCTTTTTTCATGATGTCAGATCTATAAAATTAATGATGTTAGATCTATAACATTAATGATGTTAATCTCATGACCATAGCTTTCTTGATAATCCATTTTGGATGCTTTTGTCGAAACTTTCCTGAAGCTTTATTTTTTTTTAACAACTGTATTGAGATATGATTGAAGTATACAATAAACTACACATTTAAAGTGTAAAATTTGATCAGGTTTGACATGTACACACCTGTGAAAACCAGTACTACAATCCAGATAATGGGAATTTTTATTACCTTGAAAAGTTGCCTCGTGTAATCTCTCTCTATCCCTTCTTTCACCACAATCCCCACATAATTCCTGATCTGCCTTTTGTCACTATATATTAGTTTATATTTTCTAGAATTTTGTATAAATGGAATCATACAGTATGTAATATTTTTTGCATGGCTTCTTTCACTTAACATAATGATTTTGAGATTCATCCATGTTGTTTTGTATATCAATAGTTAGTTCCTTTTCATTGCTGATGAGTATTTCATTGTATATATACACCACAGTGTGTTTATTAATTCGTCTGTTGATGGGCATTTAAACTGTTTCCAGTTTTTGGTTATTACAAGAAGCTCCTATGAACATTTGTGTACAAGTCTTTTTTTTTTTTTTTTTTTTACGTTTTTTGGCCTCAATCTTATATGTGTACAAGTCTTGGTGTGGACATTTGTTTTCATTCTCTTGGTAAATATCTAGGAGTGGGATAATTGAATCTTATGGTAGGTTTATGTTTAGCATCTTAAGAAATGCCAAACTGCTTTCCAAAGTGATTGTACCATTTTACATTCCTACAGCAGTGTGTGAGAGTTCCAGCTGCTTAAAGCTTCATTTTTAGTATGCCATTTAATGGATTATTGAGTTTTATATATTTTTAATAAAGGGAATCACTGTCATGTCTCATATTTTTATGATTTACTATAGTAAAATATGTTAATCCTAAAGTTACTTCTTTTGAACCCTGGTAATTGCTATGAATTTTGTGCATGCTGTTTTTGTTTTTAATTTTTTTTAGAGACTGGGTGTCACACTGTTGCCCAGACTGGAGTGCATTAGCTATTCTCCCACAGGCATGATCATAATGCACTATAGCCTCAAACTTCTGGGCTCAAGCAATCTTGCCACCTCAATCTCTCAAGTAGGTGGGAGTGCAGGCGTGCACCACCATGTCCACTGTGCGTGCTCTTTAAACTGACTGTGATATTTGTTGTCTTTATCTTCTTGTGCCATATTTAATAAGAGCTCTAATATTTCTATTTTATTTTCTTAAGAGCTCTAATATTTTGTCTTTGCCATACCTTAATCTTTTTTTTTTTAAAGAGACAGGGTCTTGCTCTGTCACCCAAGCTGGAGTGCAGTGGTGCAAACATAACTCACTGCAATCTCCAACTCCTGGGCTCAGGCAATCCTTCCACCTTAGCCTCCCCAGTAGCTAGGACTGCAGGTGTGTGCCACCATGCTTGGCTAATTTTTAAATTTTTTCGTAAAGACAGGGTCCATACTTCAATCTTTTTTTTTTTTTTTTTTTTTGAGACAAAGTCTCACGCTGTTGCCTGACCGAGCTAGAGTGCCGTGGCGTCAGCCTAGCTCTCAGTAACCTCAAACTCCCGGGCTCAAGCAGTCCTTCTGCCTCAGCCTCCCGAGTAGCTGGGACTGCAGGCATGTGCCACCATGCCTGGCTAATTTTTTTCTACATATATTTTTAGTTGTCCAGATACTTTCTTTCTATTTTTAGTAGAGATGGGGTCTCGCTCTTGCTCAGGCTGGTCTCAAACTCCTGAGCTCAAGCAATCCTCCTGCCTCAGCCTCCCAGAGTGCTAGGATTACAGGCGTGAGCCACTGCACCTGGCCCATACTTTAATCTTTTAAAAAATTTTCTGCCTGTAAATGTTTTCTGCTTCTGCTTTGCTTATTTTGGAATTGCCCCCATGTTATTGTTCTTTATCAGGTCAGTAAAATCAGCTTGGTGGATCTAGCAGGAAGTGAACGAGCTGATTCAACTGGTGCCAAAGGGACTCGATTAAAGGTATTTATTTTACCAAGTAAATGGCCTAGTCAATAAATGTTCTGTAATATGGGTTTGTAAACTATGGCTGCTGGGCCAAATCCAGCCCACTGCCTATTTTTGTAAATAAAGTTTTATTGAAGTACATCTCCATCCATTCCTTTATATATCGTCTGTGGCTACTTTGGCACTGCAGTGGCAGAGTGGAGACAGAGACTATATGGCCCACAAAACCTAAAATTATTTTTATCTGACCCTTTATGGAAAAATTTTGCCAATTCCTGATCTGTAACTTCAATGGAAGGATGAGTTATATAACAAAATAGTTGGGGAGGACTTCATGGTAAGGTGAAAATTGAATTACATTTTTGAGGAAGAGCCAGAATTTGTCAGGATGGAAGTAAGAGACAGTAATGGGAATAGGTTATACAACATCCGGATGTTAGAACAAGCATGGACTTTGACAGAGATACTGCTTCACAAGAGTAGAAATTTCATGTCCATGAGTTGTGGGAAGAAAGCTGCATCTGTAAAGTTTTGGAGCACGAATGTGGTGAAGATACGTTACGGCCGTTAGGATGTGGTCCAAATCTGTTATCAGGTGGAAAAGAGGAAAGATTGAGAACTAAAAGAGGTTTTTAGAACTTGTGGTCATAAATAAACAAATGTGGTAGCATATGGCAAATGCATTTTATATTGTATATGATGTGTCAGTAGTAGAAATTAATCATAATTCATTCATATTTGTTATTTATTTTTAGGAAGGAGCAAATATTAATAAGTCTCTTACAACTTTGGGCAAAGTCATTTCAGCCTTGGCAGAGGTGGTAAGTTTTATACTTCAGTATAAGGACGAATTTGTCTGCTGAGCAAATATACTTGATGATATTTTATGATTGTTTATTAGGCTGTCCTTTTTTTGCCTTTTTTATGTTATCTTGCCTTTCTCATTTTAGAGCTTTTCAGATAAGGTACTAGTTGTAACACATTTTGACTTTGTACTGAAAATAAAAGAGATTCAGGAGAATAAAAGGTGTTGTAAATATAGATTTGTAAAAGCTAGAGCGAAGACCTAAGGTCTGACTAATTTTTTGAGCTTTATTTCATATAAGTACTGTGCGCTGATTGTGCCACTGGAGCTCTCTTATTTCATATTTCTCACAAAAATGTTCTTTTCCTATGCAATCTTTTCTAACTCGGGTACAGTACTTGTTGGAGTATTTTGAGCATTTTGGCTTTGGTGAATATATATTGATTTGGGGACCAACAATATTTTTTTTCAAATAGTTTCATTTTTTCCTATTCCTTAACAGTGGAACACTAAAACAATTTTTGTATAAGGAACTTAATTATTTAGGTTAGATGCTGAGGAAGTACTTGCCATTATGTGCTCTGATTAAGTTTAATACCTCACTTAAGTTGCTGAAAAGAATGAAATGCTCTCTTGTTCATCTCTGAGAAGTCATACTCTGTGACTTAAAATTTAAACAAAATATTATTTTCTATTTGGAGGCTTATCTTGTGTTCTTGTTCTTTCCTTTAAATGCTTTCATCTGTAGGATAACTGCACCAGCAAGGTACGGTGGAGATTTGGTAGAGATGAACTAGCTATAAAATCGACTGTTACAGTTTTAAATCCTCAGCAGGATGTGTGGAGGCATAAACAAATGGAACCTTCAAAAAACTTTCTGTCATTTGTTTTCTGACTCTAGAATTTAGAATGGCTGTTTAGGGTGACCATGAATCATGAGACTTCACACCAAAATTAATTTAGAGAATATGGCCTGCTTTGGAGAAGGAATTAAGAATAAAAGAACAAGAGAAATTTGAGGATGCTTTTATATTGTGTTTCTTTATGCTGTTTCTCCTAGTGATCTATGGGACGCTCTTAACAGTTCCATAAACCATTTGAAAGAACAATAAATTAAATTTCTTAAGAGTACCATTCTAAAACATAGCTGGCTTCTTGAAATTACTAGTATGTATTTTCTAAAACCTCTTTGTGTTATCTTACTTGTTTCCTACTGTGAAAATTTATGGATAATTTAAAACATTAAAAAATTTTTTTTCTTCTCTTGGTTATACATAAAGTAAAGGCTGTATGTAGAATCAAGTTAATCTTTTAACTGCATCTCAGAAACTTATTATAGATTTTTACCCAGATTCCATAGATTTTTCTCCTCCTTGTATTTCTATGCAAATACTCTAAAATATAGTAGTACACTTTTGCATAAATAATATTTGGAACACCTAACAATTTGTTATAAAGGAGTAAAATTGGGAATAGAGGCAGTATGTATGTTGAAATATTTTATACTATTTTCAAATATACAGATTTGTTTATTCTCTCTACTTCTTTAAAAATAATAAAAAGTAATCCTCTTTTTCTGTTTTTCTATGTCTGAAAAAGTGCTTTAGATTCAGAATCTACCTGCTATTTGATTGTATGTGTGTGAACATTCTTCAGATATGTAATTTCAGTCCCAGAACCATGAAGACTGTTAAAAACTTAGTTATCATTCTAACTTGTCCTGTCTGCTTGCTCATCTATTAACATCTATATCCATCACAGGAGAAGTTCACAAAGTATTTTCCACACTGCTCTGTGTCACAATAATTCACAAATGATTTTTTATAATCAGTTTTGTTAAATCCAGTTTAGTACTTTGCATCTATGTTTTTGTATAACAAGCATAATTTCTGGTGAATTAGATGTGTTGTTATTTCCACTGGGGAGAGAATAAGGCTTATTACCATCCACACTTAACAGTATTTCTTTTTAGAGAGGTTAATGATCCAAGTAATGCTTTTTATATAACTCCTGAAGCACTTATTTTCAAAGAATGTACAGATGTGACAATAGATAAGAGGAATTCAATAAGAGCAAATAGAAAAGAAATGGCTAAAATTTGGTGTTATTTTTGAATGGAAAGGATTGAATTCTATTTATGCTCCTTAATTTAGCTATTTCTTCTTGACACATTGCCACACTAGAAAAAAATTTTTTTCCTTGGGGCCATAGTGTTTTATTACAAAAATAGAATAAAAACTTTGGAAACAAAATGATCCTTTCTAATTTAGTGAAAAATTTATTTTTTATTGTTTGTGTGTTTTTTCCAATAAAAAAGTAATATAAAAACTTGAAAATTAGTAATGTAAAAAATAACATGAAAATTTGAAAAATAGTTGATAAGGGTAAAGTTTTTCTTGACTTGTCAGGCTTAGGTATAATTTAAAGGTAAACATAAATAGAAAAATGAAATGTATTGACTTTTATTCATTTAATCCATGTTTTTAGAATTAAGTTGTCAATATTAATTATAATAATAAGAACATCAACAAGTAAGATTTTCACGAACCAACTGCAGGGTTTTGCCCAGGGGCCACCCATCAGGTAACATGTGTGCTATAGCATGGCAGCGTGAGTTGCCTGCGCACCACACAGCTCACAACGTAAAGAGATGTGTGAGTTATATATGCTTCATGAGGCCCCAGGCTCAAAACTAGTGTGAATTAAATACAAATCACATGGCAGTTAATGTGTTAATTTAGTCTAATTGGCAGAAATGAAAATAGACCATTTTTGGCAAACCGATACTGCTTATTTTTACTTTACTGTTTGTAGCTGTTGTAACTGACATACTTTAAATCTTACAGCATTTTAGTACCACCCATGGGCAAAGTGTAGTATGTTCGGGAACCGCAAGAAGATAAACTGAGGTCTTAGGCCTGGAGGATTTTGTAGTGGAATGAAAGTTTGTTCTACTAATGTGTGAATGACTAAAAAGGCTTAATTCTCTCTAGAGGTCTATGCAGTTTAAAATTGAACCTGCTCTTGGAAATGACTTTCTAATTGGTGGAATGTGCATCTGTGGGTAGAGTAGGTTGGGAAGGCATGGACCTTTTTGATAAGAGATGGAATTAAAATACCACTTGCCTACTCCCTTTCCTCCTCAACAAACCAGAGGTCAGCCACTTCGTACTCTTTCATAATACCTGTGCTTGTACAAGTAGTAGATCATCGTTAGTTTAACCTTGGGTTATACCAGGAACGGATTGTAAAACCGTGGATTGCTCGGGTGATATTTATCAGTAAACCCTGGCTTTTGCCTTAGTAGCTTCTTAAAGCATCACAATATAGTAGTCAGCCAGCAGATTTGAGTAGCAGTTATCTGCAAAGCATTTGCATTTATTTTTACTTTAAGAGAATGTATAAGGCCATTAGATATGAAATGTCCAATTTCGAATCAGAAGTTTAGTTTATTATATCTCAAACAAGAAGCAAAACAATTAAAGTATGTGCCTAAACTGTGGACACAATTTTGCCATCTTAATGGTAGCTTGTTTATGCCAGCAGCGAAGAAGCCTGGAGAGTGAGTGGAGATAAAATCGTGAAAGGTATTTTCTACAGCTTGTTGAGAAGTGAATATTTTTCCTTGCAAGAAGTGGTCCAAAGCCTGGAAGCAGTGGTAGTCAGTTGGTGCAAGGTCTGGTGAATACGGTGGATGACAGAGAGTTTCTAAGTCCAGCCTCTGTAGTTTGAGCAGCATTGTTTGTGCAACATGTGGTCGAGCGTTGTCTTGCAAGAGGATTGGCCTATCTCTGTTGAGCAATCTTGGCTGCTTAATCACAAGCATCCTCATCATGTCGTTCAATTGGTTGCAGTAGACATCTGCTGTAATTGATTGACAAGGTTTCATGAATCTGTAGTGGAGAATACCAGTGCTGGACCACCAAACAGCTACCATTAGCTTTTTTTGATGAATATTTGGTTTTGGACTGTGTTTCGGCACTTCATCTGTATCTAACCATTGTGCTAAATGCTTGCAATTGTCAAAAAGAATCCATTTTTTCATCACATGTAACAATACGGTGTAGAAATGGTTCGCCTTTATGTCGTGACAGCAAAGAAAGGCAAGCTTCAAGATGATTTCTCTTCTGATGCTCGTTTAATTCATGTGGAACTCATCTATCCAGCTTCTTTACCTTGCTGATTTGTTTCAAATGGTCCAGTATTGTTGGGATAGTAACGTCAAACCTTGCTGCTAATTCACGCATAGGTTGAGATGGATTCACTTCCACTACAGCTTTCAGCTCATCATTCTGCACCTTGATATCAGGTCGCCTACATGGCTCATTTTCAAGATTAAAATCACCAGAATGGAACTTCTCAAACCATTGATGTACTATGTGTTCATTAGCTATATCCTGCCCAAACACTTTGTTGATATTTTGAGTTGTCTGTGCCAGTGGTTCCATGATGGAACTCATATTTGAAAATAACATGAATTTTTGATTTATCCATGGTTTCACAAAAATTGTTCTAAAAAAAAATTTTGAAAGATAATCAGAAGCCAAACCATGAGTTTGAAAGAATGAGGGTATACCTTCACAATAAAAATAAAACAAGAAATGTTAAAGTGAAATGTCAGAGATACCAACTGTCAAACTTAGTACTTAAGGAAATTGGACATTTCATACTTAATAACCTAATAATTTTTTCCATTTCTGCATTGCCTTTTCATTGGTGCTTTTTGCTTTATCCTGTCATGATGAGAAGGGTCATGAAGAGAACATTATAAGTAGATTTAATAGAAAATTTATCTTGCAGTCTTTAAAATTTCTAAATTAGCAAATCATATCACTTTCTTAGATCTTTTCACTTTTAGCTCTTGCTCTAATGGTATTTTTGTCATAATTTCCTTTCAAAGAAACCAAGTGAGCATTACTTTGCAAAAGTTACTAGATATGCAAAAATCCTTTTGATGATTTGGTGCTTGACCATGTAAATTCATTAACTAAATGACTTGCTCCTGTGTATCCAACCTGGAATGCACAGGATTCATATTTGCCCCCCTGTAAAAATAATAATTGAGGGCTGAGTATTAGATGATATTAAGGAATTATTTTGATTTTGTTAAGTGTGGTAATGGTCTTGTCATTATGTTTTTTAAAAACATGATTTTCTTTTCCTCTGTTAGAGATATGTACCTGAAATATTTATTGGTAAAGTGTTGGATTTGTTTTAAAACACAGCTATTTAAAAAAATGTGATATGGACAGGATATTAGAGTAGTATTGCATTGATGTTAAATTTCTTGAATTTAGTCATGGTTTCCTGTGTAAAAGAATGTCCTTATCTGCTGAAATGTTTATGGTAAATAGACATGATGTCTGCAACTTACTCAAATGATTCATGCCTGTAATGCCAGCACTTTGGGAGGCCCAAGTGGGAGGATCACTTGAGCCTAGGAGTTTGAGGTTGTGGGGAGCTATGATTATGCCACTGCATTCCAGCCTGGGCAATACAGCAAGACCGTATCTCAAAAAAAAAGACAAAAAGATTCAGGAAAAAAAAAAAAGAATAGAAAAATGTTTGGGCAATAATAAGGGTGATTGGTTGAAGCTGCATGATGGGTATATGGTAGCTCATTATGCTACTCTCTCAGCTGTTGTGTGTTATAAATTTTTCAAAATGTAAAAAAAAATTGCATGAGTTTTGAGTATTGTGAAGAATTGAAACTGTGAATGACAAATTGCAATAGTGATGGTGTTCTACTGTAATTTATTTGTTTGGGAATTTTAGACTGGTTTGCCTTTCATGTGAATTTTCCTCCCTAACAATGCTAAAGGCCGTTCCTTTCTCTATTTTTAATAGAGTAAAAAGAAGAAGAAAACTGACTTTATTCCTTACAGAGATTCTGTACTTACTTGGCTCCTTCGAGAAAATCTAGGTATGTTGACTACTGGTGAAAATTCAATTTGTAATTATCTTTTCAAAACTGTTTACTAATTATCTTCTGTAATTAATTGTCCTGTGTCTATTTTGGAGAAGAATAATCTCTAGATACTCATGTTACTAACTTGAGTGCTCCTTGTGTGTTTTCATTTTTACTCCTGATTTCAGCTGGTTGGATTCACTCACTTTTAAACCAGGGTGTCTTCCCATATGTCATTTACTTCAAGACATGAACTGTGTAGTAGTTGTCTTCCTGACTCCCACACGTGCTTTAAACTGCTCCTTCTTTGAAGTCTTTCAAAACCCCATGTACCTCTGAGGACGTGAGATGTTGTCAGTCCTTACTCCCCCTTATTGCTGATGTTTTCAGACCTTCAGGTCATTGTCCTTCATTCACGGCACCTTAGAAGAAGGAGGGAGTGACCAGCTATGTCAAATGTTGCTGATAGAAGGAAGAGGCTGATAATGGACTTTGGGGCTTATCTCCATTGACAGAGACTTTCCAATTGCTAAGGGCAGTTTTGGTGGAGTGGCTGAGATCTTGGTTGGAGTGGGTTTAAGACAGAGTGGGAGGATAAGAACTGGACCCAGTAGCATGGGGACGTTTAAGAAATTTGTCTTTTCATTAAATCTTAGAATCTGAGATTGTGCCATCAGATTTGAAACCTTTAATAAAATTCTTTTAAAATGAGTGTAATTTGAGATATTCGCGATTCATCTTTTTAGGTGGCAATTCTCGGACTGCAATGGTTGCTGCTCTGAGCCCAGCAGATATCAACTATGATGAAACTTTGAGCACTCTGAGGTACTCTCATTTGATCTCAGTAGCTACATTGACCACATTGTCATCATAAGTCATTTTTTAATACCATGGATTTTCTGATACTGTGTGGATAGTTATTAATGGATATAATGATCTCATGCTCTCATAACAGAGAACACTTAGAGAAAAAACGATTTGTATTATAATGGAATTTACTTGTTTATGATTTTCAGTTTCATTGGGGAAAGCAAGAACTTCTTAGGAAAGATGTTAAAATTGCTCAAGTGAGATTTTTGGATAACTTTCAGATAATAGTGAAAATTTCTTATATTTATTTCTATAAAAAGTGTATCCTTGTGGTATTTGTCATTATAGAAATGCTGAAGTCATAGAAGTAATAAAATTATAGGTACATGTAGCATTAAAAAATTACCAACAGAATGTTCACTAAAAGAATATTAATATTTTTATATCTGCATAAGTTCCATTACTTTAATCTGGAACTCTCTGTCCTCCTTCCATTAAAGACTCTTGATATAATGTGAGAAACACTCTGTAGTCTGACAAATCGGGTTTGAGTCCTTTGTCTGGTATTTATTTCCATTGTGATTGTGGGCAAATTGCTTAAATTCATCTGAGCCTTTTTCCTCATCTTTATAAGGTACTATATAAAGGTTTATACAAGTATATTATTTTATCAAGGCTCATAAAATGTGTAAATACTCAGGATGTTTGAGTTAGAAATAATAGTATGTTACTTATGAGAAGTAGAACATCTGAGAAATGAATTTTCTTTTTGGATCTAGATATGCAGATCGTGCAAAGCAAATTAAATGCAATGCTGTTATCAATGAGGACCCCAATGCCAAACTGGTTCGTGAATTAAAGGAGGAGGTGACACGGCTCAAGGACCTTCTTCGTGCTCAGGGGCTGGGAGATATTATTGATAGTAAGTGAATTCAGGATCAACAAAATCTAATCGTTTCTTCCTCAGGGTTCTTACATTTGAAAGAAGCTTCAATTTAAGGAACTTGATGAAGCTAGATAGTAGTGGAAAAATTTTTTTTTCCCTTTAAAAACCCAATGAAAATGATCTCTGGATTCCTTTATGTAGTATATACCAACCTATCCATTCAAACTCATAAAATGAGTTTCTAAAACATGAGCATGTCACCACTTGTATATTTATTAGAATTCTGTTTTAGATCGGCAATAAAGTTCATTTGTAATATTAAACTTATTATCACTAAGAAATTAATCACATCATTAAAATGTTACCTGAAGTTTTTGTTGTATAGGTTACTCTGAATTAGTGTAATGGCAGTAATAGATGTGTAAGAAGCCTCCCATTCAAGTCTACTTTCAGATAAGATTCCTCCTCCTGTAAAATTATTGATTGTCCCCTGCTCCCTATGAATATATGAAGGAGAAGAGTCCGGTTTATCTCATCCAAGTGCTAACCAGGCCCTACCCTGCTTAGCTCCCAGTATCAGATGGGATCGGGCGTGTTCAGGGTGGTATGGCCATAGACACAATTTCTATCAAGTTCAGGAATTAGACTTCTAGAGAGTATTGTTTTACAATGTTGTCTTAAAATGTATCTTTTAAAAATCTCAGTAATCTGCCTATATACTGGCTTAATCAGAAGTTCTCTTAAGTGAGTTCAAGAGATTTTTCAAATAGAATAGAATATGGATTTGTTTAATAAATGACATTTTTATTTTTTGAGTGTAAAAGTAATATTCCTTGAAATTCTAATAAGATTTTCAAGGCCTCTTCTGGCTTAGTTCTTACTGATTAGAGACTGAGTTTAGATGAATACAGTTTTATAAAAATGATAATATATTCTAAATGTTAACTTTTTTATCTTCCCAAATGCCAAATACTGCACTGTTCCCTCTTTGTGTCACTGCTGAACCTAAACTTTGACCCTTCTCGTATTTTCCCTCCTGCTTACCTTCAGTTGATCCGTTGATCGATGATTACTCTGGAAGTGGAGGCAAATGTGTGTATTTCATGTATTGGTTATTTCCAGTACTCTGACTTGCTAACTTGCCTCTGCTGGATCAGCCTTAAAATGAGTTTTGCATGCTAGCAATCCTAACAGGGAAATCCCAGACAGAGCAAAGTGTAGAATCAGAAATGATCCAATTTTGCCCTTCTTCATTTAGCCTGCCGTCTTTGCCGAATTTCAGTTAATGTCTTGAGTGCAGTTGAGAAGCTTAAGAATCTCTTGTTGCTTCTGCTCTTCAGTTTTCCCCCATGTGATTAAATTACATCCCGACTCATAGATGATGATGATAGCAATGATAACAACTAACATTTATTGAGTGTTTATAATGTGCCAGGCCCTGTTTTAGCACCTTGAATATATTCTCTCTTTTAATATTGTTAATGACTTAAAAAGTTCCATTATGCTTATTTTACCAGTAGCCTGGGTGGTTTGTCTGCGATCCCACAGTTTCTATAATATGTAGTTGGATTGGGTGCTGTGATTTGGAGCCCTTGCTTTTAACCATTAATACACTAACGCTTGTTTTCCTGCCTCCCTTCAGGGTGTGATTATTTAATATAAAAATCCTTTTTAATTAGCATTGTAAATCTGAGTCTTTGTACACATAATGAAAAACAATTGTGTTGGCCAAACTGTGAATGAGGAGCTCAGCAAATGTTGGGCTAACACTCACCTGTACTTATGCTAAATTGGTTTTATTCATATCTTGGGCCTCAGCTTGCTTGATGGCTGGATAAACATTTTTCCCCCTTTTCATTTTTAAAAACTTAAGTGTCTAAAATGTGCTTGAAATGAGGAGAGTTTATAAAGGATCATGTGAACCTCAGTATTCTCTCCATATATCTCATTAAGTTGATGAGGAAATAATTTCTTACCCTTTTAAGGTAATTCATCAAGGAATTGTTATCTTAAAAGAAATGAAGAATCTTGATTTCAAGGTTAATTTTTAGATTCTTATTGATTTGTTTATTTTTACAGAATGACATGTAACGAGGCTTAGTAGACAGTGAGGAAATACATAGGAGAAACCAAATATAGGCCTGGCTGTTGTTAGGTTAGGCCTTGAAGGCATTACAATGTCCTAATACAGAAGTGACTCTTGGACTGGAACAGCTCTGTCTGAGATTTCCAAAGCTAAACAATACCGGTGTGGAAAAGATGCCTTCTTGTTCTTGCTGTTGTGCTCAAGGTGCTCCTACAAGCTTGTTGCCTACCTCTTTTCTGAGCAGCTGTGGCATTTCCTGAAAAACCATGCATGACCAAGTTTTAATTCTGTATCTGTGAAGAAAAGCAGCCTTGACTTCTTCTCAGTTTCCATTTTGATCTACTTCTCTTAATTCCTTTTAGGGTTTGCATGTGTCCTTGGGACCTTTTAAACTCCATCCATCCTGGTCTTTCCCACCTGCTGCTGTTACCTGGTGGCTAACTTTTTGCACCAGTTCCTATTCCCTTTTTAAAACATGCCTCTTTGCTTGTTTCCTTATGTTCTGTATTTGCAGATGGTGGTTTTCAAACTGTCTTGAAGCAACCACTGGCTTTAAGGGACTTCAAACCCTGGCTTCCATTAAATATTAGAGATGAGTGGACCCAGAGAGAATTAATAATGTTTTCTCCAGCTATTTATATTGACTCAGCTCCTTTAAGGAAAACTTACTTAGTTTTGATACAAATTTTAAGCAATATAGATATTCTCAAATTTAAAAATGAGCTGATTTTAAAATTGGAATGCACCAATACCACTGGCATCTATTTAAGAAGGATAACTAATGAAAGTACAAACAACAAATTCATGAATTTATTGTTTGTAGCTTTTTTTTACCAATACTAACTTTAAAAGTAAAAGTTACAGTAAATGAAAATATGTCTCCAAAACTTGCATTTCATACTAAGAAACAGGCTTACCAGTGACCCATGATTGTACTGTTAGGCAAAGTAAGGGCCTTACTTAAATTAGCAAATAATCAGATTTATTTTTTGTTTGCTCCATAGATGAATGGAAACTACACTAAAACTCATTAATTTGCTAGTTTTTCCCTGTTGAGGCAATCAGTTGGTCCTGATCTCTTAACCAGGACTTTGTACAAAATTCTTGTCATTTCTACAATTACCTCTCCTTTTTATTTAAGGCATATTTTAAAAATCCTTTTAGCATATTGAAATGTTGTTACACAAAGAACACTACTGAGTGCTTAGATTTTTGTTTTAACTATTAACATTTGCTTGGAAATTTTTGCTGAATTTCATAGAATACTGGGTCAGGCTGATATGGATTATTATTGATAAATACATGATCATTGTTTTTCCCTTATTATTACAAACTACTGAAATTTAAGAGTAGTATGAATCTGAAGGCATTGTAGACTTGGAACAATAGAAAGAATAGAAGGAATATAGCTGGGCTCAGTGGCTCACACCTGTAATCCTCGCACTTTGGGAGGCTAAAGTGGGAGAATCACTTGAGGCCAGGAATTAAGTCCAGCCTGAGCAGCATAGTGAGACCTCCATCTCTATAGAAAATAGAAAAATTAGCCGGGTGTGGTGGCGCACACCCATAGTCCCAGCTGCTGGGGAGGCTGAGGCAGGAGGATCACTTGAGCCCAGGAGTTTGAGGTTTCAGTGAGCCACTGTATTCTAGCCCAGGCAACAGAATGAGACCCTGTCTCAAGAAAAAAGAAAGAATAGAAGGAATGTAGTTTGGCTGTTTAGGGAGACTGCCTAAGCAGCATCCTGTAAGGCTCCAGTTATCACCTACCAGATACAATGTTAACCTGTATTGGAATTTTTAAGTTTCTAAATGCAGAAATGGCTCTTAACCTCTAGAATACTATTATTAAAGAGACATGTTTTAGAACTGCCATCTAAAACAATTATAATCTGTCTTTGTATTATAGTGTGTCTTTGTCTTGGCGCTTCAATGCTGTCCTATCTTACACCGATGTTCCTTCCTGTCTTTTTTTCTTCCTCTGCTCCTTTCCCTCTTTCCCACTTTTTCTGCCTTCCCTTTTTTCTATCTCCCAGATCTGAAAGATTTTCAGAACAATAAGCATAGGTACTTGCTAGCCTCTGAGAATCAACGCCCTGGCCATTTTTCCACAGCATCCATGGGGTCCCTCACTTCATCCCCATCTTCCTGCTCACTCAGTAGTCAAGTGGGCTTGACGTCTGTGACCAGTATTCAGGAGAGGATCATGTCTACACCTGGAGGAGAGGAAGCCATTGAACGTCTAAAGGTAAGTAAAAGTTCAGACTGGATGCAAGGTATTCTATATAGCTCCACAAGGCAGAACTAGGATTAAAATCACTGAGATTTTGGCTCAACATATGGAGAACTTAATAACTTTTACAGGTGTACTGAAAAAGAAATTTTCTGCTTTGTAAGTTAATTGATCTCTTTTCACCAGAATGCTTGAATCTGACATGGCCAGGCCTAGATGGGAGAGATGCATGGACAGGTCATAGGTTGGCCATGCAGAGTAACTGATTAATAGATATGTACATTAATTCTTGGGTAGTTTATAAGTCATAGTGAAATGTTTAGCTAGAAATTTAGTTGGAAATAATTAGTTAGAAACATTTGGTTTCATTTGAAGATGGGATTCTTTATAGGGCCATGCTTCTGTTAGTAAATTAAGTATACAATTAAAAGAAAGTTTGAACATTCGAACTATACCAGGTTTCTTCAGATACACATTATATCTTCTGCAAGTTCACAGAATACCTTGATACCCTATGATTACTGTGTAGGAAGGGCTGTCTCCTCCTGTGCTGGTGCATGTGGGATCCCAGGGCCATAGTGCTGCATGTATGCAGATCCACCTGCCTGTGGCACCCAGCTTTGCCGTTGGAGGTTTTTCCTAGCCTGTTGCTGGTTCTGCCAGGTTCTGTCTTGTCTCTTTCCATGAATATGAACGTTATGAGCAGCAAAGCCTTCTAACTCATAACTTTTTCCCTTCCCCCTGGATGACTACATTGAGTAGACAGTTGTTACCTGTGGTGCTGAGACAAGTTGTCCAGGAATCCTACCATCCATCAGATGACTGTGATAGCATCATATGCTTTGAAGCAAATGTTTTTTATTCCCCTACTAGTCATCTCCAGGATGATAGTTTGACCCATACCTCTTGGCCTTTGTATTCAAGAGTGCCAGGATAAGAGACACAAGGAAGGCAAAGACACTTTTTTTTTAAGAGACAGGGTCTCACACTGTCATTGAGGTTGGAGTGCAGTGGTGCAATCACTGCAGGTTCAAACTCCTGGGCTCAAATGAAGCAATCCTTCTGCCTCAGCCTCTGGAGTAGCTATGATTGTAGTTGTGAGCCGCTGTGCCTGGCCAAAGACACTTTTTCAGGATCTGGGAAGTTGCAGTCATGCAGCCAGCCCGTGGTCCTCTCCATGTTCACTCAATATCCATCTCTACTTTGCTCATTGAAGGACTATTGAGAACAGTGACACACTTTGACAAATGCAATGGTTGAAAAGCTTGCTGAACCTCTTCACCACTACAAGTGAATTAAACTTGATAATTGGAGATGTCAGGTGCTTTCATTTTGATTTTCTGGTGAGGCTGAAAAGATTTTATCTGAAGAATGGGCTTCTGCTTTTTCTTTCTTAATGAGCCTGTCTTTTCCCTTGGCATTTTACTCCAAAAATACTGTGCTTTAGAAAGAGGAAAAATTATCTTGTTTCTTTCTTCAGAACATGTTAGTGGAAAGCGGGTGAAGTTCTGTAACACCTGGTGGAGAGAAGAGGGAGTGAGACATCTTTCTGTTAAATATTGCAAGCTGTAGGGTAATTTTTGCTGTTCGTAAAATTGACTTTGAAATGTTACCAAAGACCTTAGTGAAGGTGTGTGGTTAAGGCTTCATTCACACATTTTCTCACGATAGGTGTCAGTGACCATGTTGCTGTGCACGGCTCTATTTAGAGTCAGGGTGGGAGATAGGGAGCTCCGTGGGAATGAGAATTGAAACCTCCCACTTAATTGAGTATTTAATAGAAAATATTCTTTTTCTTCGGGATTTTTAATCTTACTATTTGTTTATTAAAGCTTTAGTGCACAAATGAGATTACCCTTTCCTTTGACATTCATCCTGGTGTAAAGGAGAAATTTCTCCCTAACTGGCAAGTGGACCAACTGAAAATAATGTCAAATGTTAGCAGTCAAGGCATTAACCAAACTCTTTAAGAATTAGGTCACTCAGTGTCTTCCAAATAGTTTCTAGGAAGTAACGTCATTATTCAGGGAACTCTCCCTCAACTTCCCTACTTCCTACTAAAATAAAACTTACTGTTTTAATCAGAAAATAAATTCCTCTGTTTTAATTCTTCTTTCACCAACATAAATGAAATCTTTCATTTTCCGTGGCTTTACTCTAGAAAGAAAATAGACTCTTTACAGTTTTGTGCTGTCTTGAGTTTTTAAAGCAGTGCGGTAGTTCACTGAAGCACGAGCGCCTTTGTTCTGCTCTTATTTTGTGAATGGTGAGAATTCCGTTAGGGCAGACCTGCATTTTAGTGGTGCAGGCAGATAACATTTTGTATCCACAGTGTAGGGCAGTGGTTGTACAATAGAAATGCTTGAGAATGTCTAGGAGCTGGGTTCCTAAGGCACGACAGTGCAGGAGAGAAATATTGTAATGGAAGACAGCAATAGAGGATGTGAATTCATTTTCCTAATATTTTATTCCCCTTTGCTTCTCTTTATTTTTGACTTAAAAAAAGATCAGTTGGTAGGATACTACTTTTACACAGTGTTGCTGCTGCTTTGTTCATTGAGTAGCCAATTTCCATATGTAAAATACCTGTTACCCCATCATAAATATCCTTACCGGTCCACAAACCTTTCTGGCTAAAGTGAGTGATAAATAATTGCTTCAGTTTTAAGTCACAACTCAAACTGAGTTGAAATGTATGTATCGTTGATTTGACTTCCTGTCCAATAAGGTTTTAGACATGTAGCTGTAGTCACTGCATGGTGGCTGTGGTGTCAAAGTCAGTACTGTGAGTGCCATTGCTTAGACTTAGCCTATAAACATCCATTACAGAAGCAGGCAAGGGCAAATGCTGTGCCAAGCGGCCTGAGGGCCCCGCACTTGGAACTCTTATGAAGCATGCTGTGTTTAGTACGGTAAAACCTTGGCTATCTGATGGCTTTGAAGAATGTTCTGTGTAGTGTTTAACCTCTTAAGTATCACAACTTAAATTGTAATTTTTTTCATGGAAATAATTCTGACTCACCCTGTGGATTTCTCTGCTTCCTTAACTGAATCATTAAGGAGAGATTAAATTATTTAGCTGTATGAACACAGTTTGTTAACCGGTGCTGTACAAGTAGCTAGAGTTGCAAACATGCATGATGTGAGACCAAAGAATGAATGACACCTGAGCCCATTCGTTAGATCTTAAAAAAAAGTTCCTAATACCTTCTGTTTTGGGAATATTTTTTTCAAGTGTAGTTGTGCAGGAAGGAAGATTAAAGATTTATCTCCTCAGCTTCTCATTTCTGAGCTGTAAATCCCCATTTCAATTTCATCTTACTCGTAGAGTGGGTTCTGGGCAGCCCTAGACACCAGTGTGCTGTGTCTGCCTGCAGAATAAGTTGATCTGTAACTGAATGCTGGCTTCCTATTGGCTTCTCTGTTTTACTTATACTAAGTTTGTTATTCAGGCTTGAATAAAATATCCTTCACTTTTTTTTAATTTTGGGTGAGCTGTTTCATAGAATATTTACTTGAAAGCCTATTGATTCTGTTCTTTATGTGAAGAAGGAATAGTAAGAGTTAGGAAACTCAGCTCTAGAACTGGCTCAGGTTGTAGTGTGGCCTCAGGTTAATCACTTCGCTCCTCTGGTCCTCAGTTTCCTTATCTGTAGAATGGTTTCCCACGCTTTTCCCAGCACTGAAGTTTTGTTGATATGGTATGGTACTCAGTTATTATTTTCTCTAACCTTTCTTCAGATTTTAAAAAAATAGCTTTCTAGACAACACAAAGATTGCAACTTGAAGCTGTAATAAAAATACAATTTGTACCTCACTCAGAGTACTGTTTAAATCTCTTTCCTACAAAAAGATCATGTTCTGATTTACCCTTCAGGTGGTTAATAAAATTAGAGAGGTCATATTAGAGTTGGCAGCAAAATGGTAACAAGATTCCTAGACAGTAACTTAAGTCTCTTAGGGTGAGTTCTATGGTTGCCTCAAAATAAGATAGTTTTAATATGGCCAGATAAACCTCTGCTCTGAAGTTATCTTTTTCTGAAGGTAATCAACCAGGAAAAAATATTTTTTTTTTTCTCTTTTTCACACAGGAAAAAATATTTTAAAAATACCTCATGCATTAGTTTGTATTCCATAAACAACGTAAGTAGTTTGTGGGCCACACCATAAGTTCTGGTCTAGGTGCTTTGGTTTGGTTAGGTGTCTCCTATTTTCCTGTTGTTTGTTTTCAAAGTCTTCACTTTGAGATTATAAAGGTTTCTGCCTAGCTATCTTTAATAAGCCTTAAAATCTCATAGGTTATGGTGTCAGCTTGTCTTATAGTTGCCCATTTAAAGTCATATATGCAGAAGCATTTAACACCACTCTGTTAGTTGTTGCATAACGTTTCTGGTGCTTTATAGATACTCAATTGACCACTTGGTACCAGGCACACTTTCTTTCTTGGCCTTCTCCTTGCGGTAGCTATATGCATTAGTCTTGGTTTTAGTCCCTCCAGCATGGCGCGTTGGTTCCTTGCTTAGCTGTGCAGTGGCACGTGCACTGTGTGGTAATCATCCCTACTGAGCACTGTGTAGCAATGCCATGCAGGTAGCTGTTTTAGCCTCTCAGCCTGTGTGTGTGCTGAGGTTAATGAGAGCCAATTTAGGTGGGTTTTTTTTTTTCTTCTTACCTTCCCAACTCCCACCATAGGCTTGTTCTAGCTTCTCCCACTTTGTAACTGGCTCTGCTATTTTCTGAAAGAGTACCTCCTACATGGCTGCCTTTATATAAATCTTACTGATGCCCATGCTCTTTCTAACTTTTATCTGTTTTATTCTTTGTCTAGCTTTTGTGGTAGTTGTTCTTTTTTTTTTTTTACTGGTGCTCTCCTATTTGTTTCTCCTGACTCCTGTACTTCTTTGCTTTTGCAGCTGCTGCCTGGGGTCTTTTTTTTTTTTTTTTTTGAGACAGAGTCTCACTCTGTTGCCTGGGCTAGACTGCTGTGGCGTCAGCCTAGCTCACAGCAACCTCAAACTCCTGGGCTCAAGCAATCCTCCTGCCTCAGCCTCCCCAGTAGCTGGGACTACAGGCTTGCGCCACCATGCCCGGCTAATTTTTTTCTATATAGTTTTTTAGTTGTCCATCTAATTTCTTTCTTTCTTTTTTTTTTTTTTTTCTAAGTAGAGACGGGGTCTCGCTCTTGCTCAGGCTGGTCTCGAACTCCTGACCTCGAGCGATCCACCTGCCTCAGCCTCCCAGAGTGCTAGGATTACAGGCATGAGCCACTGCACCCGGCCCTGCCTTCAGTCTTTACTCTTGGCTTTTTTACATGCTCCCTTGTCTTTGGTATATTTTTTGTTTTGAGGTAACATCCAATTATGGTATTATTCTGGAAGCCTAAGAGTTCTGGGAAACCAAACACCAGACACGTTGGGGTTTATTGTATTATATTTCTCACAAGTTGTTTCCCTTTTTTTCTTTCTTTCCTTCTTTTTTTTTAGAGACAGGGTCTTGGTTTGTCACCTAGGCTGGAGTGTAGTGTCATGATCATAGCTTACTGTAACCTCAAACTCCTGGGCTCAAGTGATCCTCCTGCCTCAGCCACCTGAATAGCTGGGACTACAGGCACATATTACCATGCCCAGCTAATTTTTATATGTACGGTGTCTTGCTGTGTTGTCCAGGTTGGTCTTGAACTCCTGGCCTCAAGCAGTCCTCTCACCTTAGTCTCTTAAAGTGCTAGGATTACAGGTGTGAGCTACTGCACCCAGCCACAAGTTCTTTCTATGTATATAATTATGTGTGGGGATTCCAGAGACTAATTATAATGATCTGGTTTTTTTAGGGACCGGATCTCACTCTGTCATCCAGGTGGCAGTGAAGTGGTGCCATTATAGCTCACTATAGCCTCAAACTCCTGGGCTCAAGGAATCCTCTTGCCTCAGCCTCACAAGTAGCTAGGACTCCAGGTGTCCACCACTATACCCAGCTAATTTTTTAAAAAAAATTTTTGTAATGTTATTTATTTTTTTTTGTCTTACTGTGTTGCCCAGACTGGTCTTGAACTCCTGGCCTCAAGTGATCATCCTGCCTTAGCCTCCCAAAGTGCTGGGATTACAGGTGTGAGCCACCACGCCTGGCCTGACCTATTATGTGAATCACACAGTGAACTATTTTGTGAACCGTAATACTTTTTCTTGTTAATCAGTGTAATCATTTCATCATCATCATTATCTGAATTTCTGATTTCATGACCAGCATTTTATTCTGCTTTTGCATAAGCTCATTCCCCTTTTTGGTATTCCTTTACCCTTCATTCTTTGCCTAGTCAGTTCCTACTTATCCTTCATTCCTCTGTCTGGGCATCACTTACTCCTGATTCACCTTCCAGAGACCTGTGAATACGCTAGTTCTAAGCACTTTGCATGCTATTCTGTTATCTCTTGCCTCAGTCCTCAAACATGCTGCTCTAACAACATGATTTTTCTGGAAAACTCCAGGCACTTTCCTGCCTGTTACCCCACATACCCACAAGGCAGCCCATGCTCTTCCTTTGTCTTTGCTCGCATATAACCTGGTCAGTGAGGCCTGTTGTGACAGCTTCACTTCAGATTGCTCCTTCACCTACCTTTCCCCCTGCATTCTTTGCCTTCCTTGCTTTCTTTTTCTCCAAAGTACTTACCACTATCTGACATACTGTTGATTAACACTGATTATTTTGTTTGCCTTAGTAGAATGTAAATCTCATGAAGGCAGAGATTTTGTTCCCTGCCATATCCCTAGATGCCTAGAACATCGCTTGATATATAAGGGGTTATATATATAATTAATGAATAAATCATCAGTTACTGCTCTCTCTCCCCAATAGAGTAAGCTCCTTCAGAACGGAAGCATGTTTTACTTATTATATTTATATACTATAATAAAGAGCAATTGATTGGTAAAATTGTAACTTCAGTAGCTGTGTGCCTTCAGATGAGGTTTAGTAATAAACCTTTTTATGTTGGCTATTGTGTTGTATTTAAGAGAGTACTGTGTACGGTGAAATGAGAGCAGTGAATCTCTTTGGGGACTTTATTCTTTTATAGAAGTGGTTGTCAGAAAAAGTGTCTTGCGTTTTGAGATGTTAATATTACCCTTCCTCTTCGTACACACACATACATGCAGACTCACTGTTAAGGTATTTTTATTACAACTTAGAGGATTTATATGTCTGGGGCTAGCTTAATTTTAGGCCTAGTTTTTATGATTCTTACCTTATATATTAAAAAAAAAACTCATCACCTTAGATTCTGCCTTTGATCTTCAAAGGGCATAATCTGATTTTGCTTTCCTTCCTAGACATGGTATGTTAGATTATAAGACTCTTGCCACTGTAACTGTGTATTTCCTTCCTTAGGAATCGGAGAAGATCATTGCTGAATTGAATGAAACCTGGGAAGAGAAACTTCGTAAAACAGAGGCCATCAGAATGGAGAGGTCAGGAGGTTAAAATCTGGGAATGTTTCTAAGTTCTGTAGGGAATTTGGATTACTTTTATAGTGAAAGATGAAATCAAAGTTAAAAACAAAGAATCTGCCCTCCTAAGACATGAAACAAAAAAGAAACCTGGCTGAGGAGTTATGGCCAGTTGAATTTACACTTGAAGTAAAATCCGCGTATTTAAATGTTCTCCAGAAGTCATGTGCTTAATAGTTACCATTCTACATGTTGCTAGGGATCCATAACATGGAACATACTATGCTGGGCGTGGTGGCTCACACCTATAATCCTGACACTTTGGGAGGGTAAAGAGGGAGGATTGCTTGAGGCCAGGAGTTCGAGATCAGCCTGAGCTGCAGGAGCAAGACACTGTCTCTACAAAAAATGGAAAACTTAGCTGGGCATGGTAGCATGAGCCTGTAGGTCCCAGCTATTTGGGAGGCTGAGGCAGGAGGATCCCTTGAGCTGAGGAGTTTGAGGTTGCATTGAGCTATGATAAGGTCACTGTACTCCAATCTGGGCAACAGAGTGAGACTCTGTCTCAAAAAAAAAAAAAAAGAAAGAAAGAAAGAAAAGAAAAAGAAAAAAAAAGGAGCATATTTAGGGATAGTGTTTTTTATTTGCAAAAAGTAGACTGCCTTTAATAAAGGCCCAAATCCAAATAGCTATTCTGATTATCTTTCAGAGTTTCCCTCTATATAATGATAAGAGGTGAAGTAGTTTGGATTGTAAACTTTAAAAATCCCTATTCTGTTTTAACCTCTATCAATTCTCTACCCTGAAGATGTGCATAACTCAAAATGATACTTTGCTATTGGAATAAATGTACATTTTTAAAATGTCAGTTCCTGTCTTCCTCCTCCATGGAAGATGAGCAGAGGTGAATTCTAATGTATTGATACAGTAAATGTAGCAATCAGTTAGAATTTCCTTATTTATTATAGACATTTTAAGCTAGAATTATTGAACCAAAATGATGGTGGGCATGAGAACATTTGAGAAAATCGCATTTATAGACCATACTCTATACAGCAAAATTACTTTCTTGTTGCTTTTATTCTGAAGAAACGGGTTTTTTTTATGCTTTTTGGATTTTTTAATTTTTATTTATTTATTTATTTATTTTTTGAGACAGAGTCTTGCTTTGTTGCCCGGGCTAGAGTGAGTGCCGTGGCGTCAGCCTAGCTCACAGCAATCTCAAACTCCTGGGCTCAAGCAATCTTACTGCCTCAGCCTCCCGAGTAGCTGGGACTACAGGCATGCACCACCATGCCCGGCTAATTTTTTCTATTTTTTTTTTTTTTTTTAGTTGGTCAGATAATTTCTTTCTATTTTTAGTAGAGACGAGGTCTCATTCTTGCTCAGGCTGGTCTCGAACTCCTGACCTCGAGCGATCCACCTGCCTCGGCCTCCCAGAGTGCTAGGATTACAGGTGTGAGCCACCGCGCCCGGCCTTTATTTTTAAATTAGACAGGATCTTGCTCTGTTTCCCAGGCTAGAGTGCAGTGATGTCATCATAGCTCTGCAACCTCATACTCCTGGGCTCAAGTGATCTTTCTGCCCAAGCTTCCCAAGTAGGTGGGATTACAGATGCCTACCACCATGATCAGCAAATTTTTTCTATTTTTTGTAGAGACAGGGTCTTGCTGTGTTGCTCAGACTGGTCTCAAACTCCTGGCCTGAAGTGATCCTCCCGCCTCAGCCTCCCAAAGTGCTAGGATTACAGGCACGAGCCCTCATGCCCAGCCTAAGAAATGGTTCTCTGAGTTCAATGTATAGCTTTAAGGAATATCCTCTTCTTTTTTCTATTAATAGATATTTATGATTTATTTTCTGTCTTCAAAATTAGATGAGACAAAGTTCTTATCTGGGTGAATATAACTTTAACATAGAATAATTTATTTTGAATGTTCTGTTTCTCATAAAAATAATTTCTTATTAATGATGAGATAAACACATTATTTCATGTTTGCATTACTGACTTTAGATTTGGCCAACTCTTTTTGCATTGCATACTTTATTTTCCAGTTAATATTAGACTGATTTAATCTACATTTTTGTATTTGTATTGGTATTCTGTGGTGCTTGTTTTTTTCTAGAGAGGCCTTGTTGGCTGAGATGGGAGTTGCCATTCGGGAAGATGGAGGAACCCTAGGGGTTTTCTCACCTAAAAAGGTAAGAAAACAATGTTGAGAAACTCAACCAAAGAGAGACATTTTCTGTTTGTCTTGGTTACTGGGGCACCTCATGTCTTTCAGGGTTGGCCCTTTCCCCTCCCTCCTTTAACAAATCTTGATACTTGGCTTATTTCAGATATTTCTGATTCCATCTTACAGTATGGTCTTATAGTACAAAGGCAGCATATTTCTAAAATGCTTATCATGTTTACTGTTTACAAAAGGAAAGACCTAAGGCAGTAAATCTGTAACTTTTGGCCATGATTCAGTTTGTTTAGTCATCTTCATTGTTGTTTTCTCTTAAATTCCCAACCTAACCCAGCACTCCTTGCTTCAGTTTTGGCTACTCTTTCTATGTAGGTTTTCTCCCAGAAGTCATTTATCTTGCTTTATAACTTTTTGGAACCAATTTCAGCTGTTCAGGTTTGTGTAGAATAATGTTGCTTCCATTGGCTTCCTTAATTTGCATTATAGATAACCAATGTACTGAGCAAAGCAATTCCTTTCCTTTCCCTTCTAGACTCCTTTGTTCCCTTCTTAGTTTGTTTTTTAAAAAATGACTCCAATAGTCATTTATCTTCCTCCTTCCATAATCATAGTTGTAAGTAGTTAGATACCTTTTAGCTAATTAGAATAGTAAGGGCTTTTTGTTTTGTTTTTTAGTAGGTTGCAACTTGGTTATTGTTGGATACTGGAAAACTGTTATCTAATGATTATTTTGTGTGCTTATTTATATGACAATGATATATACTGATGTATAAAGCATATATTTTACACCATTAAAAAATGGTCCTTCATTTCAAATGGCCTCAAATTGGCCATTGGAGACTTAAACATCTTTATGCCTTAAGTTCTGATGATCTCTCTAGGTTAGGATACAAGGGTTGGGGAGTTTTGAATTGGTACTTTCGTTTTATGTAATATGAAATATTCCTGCGATTTTTCTAGGATTCTCTTGGTTAGGTTTTTCTATCATGATCACGTAACATTTTTATAAATTCCAGTGTGATATTTTCAACAGAAAAGATTGATTTGAAGACATTTTAAATACATATTATAAAACTAGAACACTGAGTGTTTTATATGTTTATATTATGAACGGTCAGTGATTTTTAGCTTCATTTTTCCTTCAGTAAGACATGTATTTAATCAGGTATGTTTGGTTGTAGAGATTTTAGCAATTATAGTTTCAATAGAATTTAAATTGTGCCGGTGCATGTATCTAAAAGTATTTTATAGCATCTTTTAGTGTTAAAAACTGGAGAAATATTTTATAACAACTTGTGAAAATATTATGACATTTAACATTAATCATAAATAACTTGAATGTAAACAGCATGGAATTCCAAACTGAGATCTCTACTTCCAAAGTTTTTTCTTATTTTACTTTTTCCCATCTTGCTTTAACGTTCTAGACTTCAAAGGAAGGAGTATACCAGTGGCCATATCCAAACAAGTTTAGAACCTGTTTCTGAGATTTATTTTTTTTAGGTCACCATTAGGATGGACTGTAAAGAGTGCTGCCCACAAAAGGTTTTCACTTTCTCAGACCAGTAAAGTTCTTAAACTATAAAGGTGGATGATAGTTGAGAAGATGTAGAGGTTTTTCTAACTTCTTTTTAATCATCCTTTGTAGTCCCTTTTCTTAACCCCCTCATGTGACTCTTTTTTCATTTTTCCACATTTGCTGGCACTATCTTGAGTAGATTTTGGCCCCAAGACCATGTGACTTATTTTTGGATTCCAGTGGGGTATTTTCACCAAAGAAGGTTGGTTTTTTCTATAAGATTTTAGAAATATTAGAGTTAGGTGAAGAAGATTTTTAGAAAATGTTTATATTATTGAATGTCAGTAATTTTAATTTTTCTTTAAGGTAAAGACTAATAAACGAAAGACAATAACTGGGACCATGGAAGAACTGATGCAAATTGTAGAGGGAAATGGCAGAGGGTGTGGGGACATTGTAATAAAAGTAAATGAAAAATTAAATCTTTCTTCAATAGTGATATAGCACCTCTTTTATTTTCCTGGATAGAGCTGGAACCCATTCTACTAAGTGAAGTATCCCAAGAATGGAAAAATAAGCACCACATGTACTCACCAGCAAATTGATTTTAACTGATCAACACCTAAGTGCACATATAGGAATAACATTCATGGGGTGTCGGGCAGATGGGAGGGGGGAAGAGGGGATGGGTATATACATAAATAATGAGTGCGATGAGCACCGTCTGGGGGATGGACATGCTTGAAGCTCTGACTCAGGGGTGGGGAAAGGGGACCAAAGGCAATATATGCAACCTAAACATTTGTACCCCCGTAATATGCTGAAATAAAAAAAATTCAAAAAAAAAATGAAATCTTTCTTGAGATTTTTGCCCAGACATTTACAAAAATTAACCCATCCGGAGAATCAGCCTGTCCTAATTTTTCCTTTGTGCTTTGACCTTATCAAGAATTCAGTCTTGGCCGGGCGCGGTGGCTCACGCCTGTAATCCTAGCACTCTGGGAGGCCAAGGCAGGCGGATCGTTTGAGCTCAGGAGTTCGAGACCAGCCTGAGCAAGAGTGAGACCCCGTCTCTACTAAAAAAATAGAAAGCAATTATATGAACAACTAAAAAAATATATATAGAAAAAATGAGCAAGGCATGGTGGCGCATGCCTGTAGTCCCAGCTACTCGGGAGATGGAGGCAGTAGGATTGATTGCTTAAGCCCAGGAGTTTGAGGTTGCTGTGAGCTAGGCTGACGCCATGGCACTCACTCTACTCCGGGCAACAGAGTGAGACTCTGTCTCAAAAAAAAAAAAAAAAAAAAAAAGGATTCGGTCTTGTTTTTTAGCCCAGGCTCATATTTTTAAGTACAATGTAGTAGTACAGTTTGGGGAGGCCTGAATAGAATGTTTTCTCTTTACTATGAAATTGTGACTAGGAATAAAAGATGTCCCTCTTCAGGCAGTGTAGGGAATTGGAGAAGCCTAACCTGTAAGCCCCTGTTGTTGCCACAGCCCTCTCCTGGTGTCTTGCTCTGAATTAATAATCTGTAACCTTTTTCAGACCCCACATCTTGTTAACCTCAATGAAGACCCACTAATGTCTGAGTGCCTGCTTTATTACATCAAAGATGGAATAACAAGGTATATTTGTTTCTTGTTTTGGACACTTAAATTATTCTTTTTTCCTCTTAGATGATTGAATAACTTAAGGGAAATTGTTGTAGATTTGTTATTTTTCCTGTCTGAGGTAGTTATGAACTATTCTCTGTTTCCAGATACGTAAATGTTTTAGTCAGCTGAGCCAGTTAACATACTTTTTCTCTAAAAGACTGTAAATAAATTTTTTCCTTTTAACAACTTAAATGAATTCATTAGGGAGTTTATTTCACTCATGTCTTTTTATAGTGCTGTATGAGTTACATTGGTGAGTCATTTGCTCCTTGGTTTCTTACTCTGATATAGGGAGGCTGATCATATATGAGAATAGAATTTGCAGTCAGAAGCTTCTTATTCAAAAAGGCAATACCTTTTTTGTATGTACCAAAGGATATTCTTTGGGAGAAAGAGGGTCATTGTTTATAGTGCTTTTTGTGTCTGAATTTCCCTGGGAAACACTTTCTCTTGTGTTCAGGGTTGGCCAAGCAGATGCTGAGCGGCGCCAGGACATAGTGCTGAGCGGGGCTCACATTAAAGAAGAGCATTGTATCTTCCGGAGCGAGAGAAGCAATAGCGGTGAAGGTAAGAGTTCCTGGTTTGAGCTTCTCCAATGACTTTTTCATTCTGTATTATGAGAAATCCTTCAGACTTGCTGTTCCTTGTCTCTGTCAGTGGTACTTTCTTGTACAATGTAATATTGAAAAATGGAGAAACCTGGGCTGCTTATAATTGCAGGGATGGACATAGCTACTTTACATGAAAATAGCCTGGACAAAAGGAGCCCTTTTGTTACTGCCAAGAACTGAGCAGGACATAGGCAATTAGGCTTGGTCTTGAATGTTAATTGTTTAATAGAAAAGTAAGAAAAGAACAAATATCCTGGGTAATAGGAGATTTGAAGGACCTCAAATCTTAACACAGTAGAATTTATTTTTATCAAAAAGGGAAGAGAAAGTAAATCTTGATTTTTGCCTGGGTTATTAACAAGACAACAGCAATCTAATGGTATTCTTGTATAATATAATTCACTCCTTCCTTAATCAAAATATTAGCTTTTTAATCTTCAGTTTCTTGTTATTATCTATATCTTATACTTAAGATTTCTGATGGTTTTCAGGTTTATTGATGGAACTGTCAGATATCACCAAAATTAATAATTCCTATCTTCTTCTGAGGTTTCTCAAATTCAGTTAAATATTTCTATCTTTGTTACCATGAATCCTGACAGTCAACAGCTTTCCATTATTTGGTGCCAGTGGTTCGTGACGATAACAGTAGTTTGTGTTCCTCTTAGTTATCGTGACTCTAGAGCCTTGTGAGCGCTCAGAAACCTACGTAAATGGCAAGAGAGTGGCCCAGCCTGTTCAGCTGCGCTCAGGTGAGACTGGGAGAGGTTTGACATCTTCAGCAATGTAAACATAGCTTGTATGAGCAGCTTTTTGACTCTTTGTTTAAAGCCTAAAGTGATAGCATTAGGATTTTTGTTCTTATAAAACTCCAAAAGCTATCTTTTTTGCATTAGGGAAAGTAAAGTTACTAAGCCAGATTCTATACATTTAAAAAATGATTTCTTAATCCTATTCTTGTTTTGTGCTAGGAAACCGTATCATCATGGGTAAAAACCATGTTTTCCGTTTTAACCACCCTGAGCAAGCACGAGCTGAACGGGAGAAGACTCCTTCTGCTGAAACCCCTTCTGAGCCTGTGGACTGGACGTTTGCTCAGAGAGAGCTTCTGGAAAAACAAGGAATTGATATGAAACAGGAGATGGAGAAAAGGTAATAACACAAATATTATGTGGCCCACAGGACTGCCTCTTCTTTTAAACATAGCAGCATTCATGAAACACCCCAGTGACTTCTCAGTTTACTCTTTTTGTTTCTTTTTTTTTTCTTCTAGGCTACAGGAAATGGAGATATTATACAAAAAAGAGAAGGAAGAAGCAGATCTTCTTTTGGAGCAGCAGAGACTGGTAGGAGTCCATCCTGAGTCTGCTACCTGTTAGGGAAAGGGCAGCTAATTCCTATACCTTCCCTGTTGCACAGATGAGCACTTGCCCAAATTGCTTCTCTCAATGATACCATATGCTATTCTTTCATTTCCTTAATGGAGAAAGAACTTAAATTTCCTGGTAGCCTTAGCCTGAAAAACTGTCCATACAGGTACTATTTTGTGCCTTTTATGTCTTAAAGTCAAATCTTTACTTTTGTCACAACTAAGTACTTTTTGAGAAAATAGAGCTTTTCCAGTAGCCTTTGCCTCTTGATAGTGGTCTTGGAATTTGCATCATTGGTGGTTCTTTTAATGATAATTAGTTTCAATATTGAATTTGATGGGAGTTTGCCTTGGTTTTGTTTCTGATCACCTGATAGTACTAATTCTCTGCTCTTGGGCTGACTCTGGGATTGTTCTTGTGCTGGGCGGATTTTCTTTTTTTTTTTTTTTTTTTAAGATAAACTGTGTCTAAAAGTGTTGCTGCACAGTTGCATGTGTTAATCCTTCTCTGTTCCCCTGCATGGAGTCTGAATTCTCAACAAGGTTCTCAGTGGCATGTGTGGTGGCAGTGGGAGCAGGGGCTACATAGCCAGCTCAGACGGGAGAGGAGGCCTGCTTCCTTTGGGTCAAGAGGGGGGTTTGGGTGAGCAGCTGGAAAGTCAGTGTAAGATGTCAGCTATGATACTCATGGCTTTAGCATTTTATGATGTTAATTGATTTCCCAGGTTTGATAGAAACTGAATTTCATGAATTAATAAGTTGATCTGTTAGATTTTCATTTTTAAAGCCATCTAATTTTGGTTAACAAAGCTGTGGTTATAAGAGGCTTCTTGGCATTCATTTGGTATGTAAGAAAAGCATATAACTAACCTTTGGGTGCTGTGGATGCACTTTAGGAAGTTCTCATTTTTTAAGATTCATGGTCTTTTAAGATAAGGGGGCATTAGAGAGAAAGCTGAGGCACTGGCTTCTTCCCTCAGCATAAAATGCAGCATGTGGACGACAGCCTTTTGGTCATGCTCTATGCTTTGGAGAAGGAGGGGCTATTGGTAAATGGGCCAGAAAAGCCAAGGACTTGAGCAAAAGCTCCCTTTTCCAGGTCAGCTCAGTTCTCAGGTTTGGCGGTGGGTTAAACCAGTTAGTTTGTTATCTTGCAAATTATAGTAAAGCCCCAGAAAGAATGGATTGTAAAAATAAATCAAGTGTTTGGGGCAGGATAATAGCAGTGTTACAGATAGTCTCTTTAGGAGGCCTACTTGGCATTTAGTTTTTCATGAAAACAGATCTAGCTACATTATGGTTAGGGGCTTGAAAGGTTAATGACACATGAAGGAGCCTTTTATCTTAATAATGTAGTATAATCTAATAACATGCTTCTGATGGTCTGTGAGAGGTCAAACGAGGACAGGTGTAATTAAGCTCCATTTATTAACAATAGCACCTTATATTTGTATAGTGCTTTATAATTTACAAGGAGCTTTAACATCTATCATTTTGTTTGATCCTTGAAACAACTCTCTTCGGTAGGTGTGTATATAAGTAAAATGTGTAATGTTACTTCCAATTTATAGTTGAGGAAACCAAGACTTAAAAAATGCTGTCTTACCTAGTATCAAACACCTGATATTATGGGTCTTAGGCTTAAACTTGGGTTTTCTGACTTCCTTTGGTGTTATGTCCATTACTGCTTCTCAACCACCTCAGTCTTATTGAAATGTAAATGCTGATTGAGTAGGCCTGGGTCCGGACCCGAGATTCTGCATTTCTAACAAGCTCCCAAGTGTGCCAGTGCTGCTGGTCCTAGGACCACACTTTTGAGTACCTAGATATAACAGAAAAAGGATATCTGGTGCTCTCTATAACAAAGAATTGCTGATCATTCTATGCCCTAAAATAAAGATGTTGGCCATTAAATAAAGAGAAAGCAAAAGTCATATTTAGTTTCTAGGGACATACATAGCCTGCAGATAATGAGATTCTGATGGTCATTTGCTCTGTGTATCTGAAAGCAAACTAGGATTTCAAGAGCAACTCCTTAAAGCAAGGAAGTTGCTTTCCTCCCCAAAATCCAGCTTTCCATCCCACTTACATTTCTTAACCTTGAGAGGAATTGATTTCTAATACTTTAGCCTAAAGAATATGTCACTACCAATACTGAGTGGAAAATAACTTTTTATTACCCTATATTGGTCAACCAACAGGTATATTTCTAATGCACCCTGTGAATAAACATTGAGAGGATACAAAGGAATTATTTTTCAGTAAATATTTAATATCTATTTTATGTAATCATTTTTACCTAATGACAGTATTAAAAGATGGATTTTAGTCAAGGTTACAGTGAGCTATAATCAGGTCACTGTATTCTCTAGCCTGGGCAACAGAGCAAGACCCTGTCTATTAAAAAAAAATGGAATTCAGGCTCACAAATTTTCTATTATGATAATTCCTCAAATGTATCACATTTTTATGTTGCTGGGCATTCCCTTAGAGTGAGGACTCTGTTGTTATATAGCTGGTCCTTTCTGTGCTTGCTTTTTTACACACCACATTAGGTATCTTCTCTCTTATTTGCATAAGTTCCTTGCAGAGTCTCTTCAGGAGGCCCACTTTGCATTTGGTATTTAAAGAAAACAGAACATCATTTAGCGTGAATTGCCAGACCTCAGTAGTTCTTCCTTCCCTGTAATAAATGAATCTAAATATCTTAAAGCCTTTTTTTTTTTTTTGACATGAGATAGGATTTACATCTTGGCACATAAACTTTGCATACAGAGTTTTTAGTGTCATGGTCAGTCTGTGATAGGATGATATGTTTGAACTGTAAAGAGAACATATTCTACAGAGTCAATATGGCAGTATTTTAAAAAACAAAGAAAATTATAGCCACTTGATTTGATTTTTGTTTTTTACATTTGTGTAGACTCTCTCATTTACTTATGTTTTATTTTAGAGTTTGTCTCTCAAGCATGATATTAAAGCAGTGATTAGAATATTTGTCATTTCCTAAATTAACTAATATTCATTCCATCTTTAAGCAATTTTAAGAGAAAAAGATAGCCAGGGAAAAAAGTGATAGTTGCAGTTATATGGGAAGAATCAAAGGGAATTTGTTTATATTCTATAAAACTCAGATTATATATATTTGTAAAAAAAAAAAAATCTTTTCAGGAGTTGGGCATACTTTTTCCCTAATGTTTACTAATGTCATCTTTTATCACTGAAGATTAGCCATTCTGATTTTTAAAATGAAAAATGAAAAGAAAAAAATAGTTTAGGGTCTGTAAATTTAGCTTTGGTTTTTTTGTTGCTAAGTTTTCAAGTCCATAGGGGTTGCAGATGGGTTTAGTACCCATTTAGTCAGCAGAAATAATATAGATCAGCAGCAACATCTTTAAATCCAGAGGCTAAATTATTGTCATTGTTGTTTTGTTTTTTTATTTACCGGGCAACTCTCTAAGTCAGAATATTGTCATTATTGTTGAAGGTTATTTTTTTGTAGCCTTGAAAGTGAGTATACATAAAAATCTTTGGTCTAGAAAGGAAAATACTATTTATCAGTTTCAATTCCTTTAAAAAAAACCTTTCTAGAGATATTTTTGGTAATCACAAGTAAAAGAGACTATTAATATTAACATTTTCTTTACTAGACTGTCTTGAACTCCTCATCTAGTGACTATTTTCTTTTCTCAGTAACTTTTATTTCCTGAATAGAAATTCTTAATCCTATCCATTATACGGAATTCTAAATCCAACGTTGCTTTCATGAAAATCCATGGTATCAAGATTTGCCTGTGTTAAGAACACTTGGTTGTTATCCAAATAGCCCTTGAAACTACATTGTTGTGAAGTCAGGCTGCTGTTAAAGGCCTAAGTAAAGTTTTTTGAAAAAGGCAAGGGTGCAGAGACAGACAGCTGGAAAGACAGTTAGAGATGCATTTTAAAGTGGACCCATTTTACACAAGCAGAATATAATCTTCGTGTTTATTGGAAGAGTTGTCACTTCAAGTAGTATTCTTTAAATGACTAGAAAAACTATGTGCTTTCTAGACAGAAAACATCTCTAAATTGCACTTTTTAAAATATTACTTGGAATTTTTAATTATTTGCCTGGCTCAATTTTTGTTCTGGTAATTTATTTCTCAAAATTTTGGAGGTGAGGTATTTATTGGCTTAAGAGTGTGAAAAACAAAATCCTTTTTTTAATGCTTCCTTGTTACCTGGATAACAAACTTTAATTGCACAATTGAAATGGATTTATTTAACATGACAAAAGAAAATAGCAAATCCAGTATCTGCTCATGGAAAGACTAGTTTCAAAACCCTCTTGTCTTATAGAAAAAAAAATCTGATTGATAAGAGCCTCACATGTCCTGCTAATAGAGATTCTTAGCACTTTTAACATCATCCCTTGTTTGACTGCTTCTTTTCCTACATTCTCATCTTCTAACTTTTTTCTAGGGCTGCTCTTTTTAGTAAAGCTCAACATAACTTGGTGTCCTACAGCCTTACTAACCTTTGTTAATCCGCCTGCTTGTCACATCTTTGTATGGCGTCTGTGCTCACTCGTGGGAGAAAGAGATTCTGAAAGAAGCAACGGCAATAACCAAGGCAAATGTTGGGACCTGGCTGCATGGGTTGTTAGCATGTGTGGGGTCTAGGTGTGGCTTCATTTTCTTGAGATAGTGGAGATACTATGTCATACTGATTGATTAATTTCATATGACCTTAAAGTGAGAGGCCCACCCCTGTGTCAATACTCCTAAGAAATTTGGTGGCAGATTTCATCACTTAAACTAGAAAGTGAAATTTGGATTAGGGATACTAAATAAACAAACAAACCTTTATATTTATAATAATCTACATATGCATATGTTTTAATAGACTTCCACCTTATTGAGGGAGTTTTTTTGTTTTGTTTTTTTAGTTTTATTTTTAAATTTGGTTAAAGGCTTTTTTTTACTTGCTTTTTCTTCAATTTGATTTTCCTTTTTTACATTTTAATTTTGGTTATTTTGGGGCCATTTTTTATTTTGTTTTTCCAAAGGACGCGGATTCTGATAGCGGGGACGATTCTGACAAGAGGTCGTGTGAAGAGAGCTGGAAACTGATTACTTCTCTGAGAGAAAAGCTACCTCCTAGCAAGTTGCAAACCATTGTTAAAAAATGTGGCCTCCCCAGCAGTGGGAAGAAACGAGAACCAATTAAAATGTACCAAATCCCCCAAAGAAGGCGCCTGAGTAAAGATTCCAAGTGGGTCACAATCTCAGATCTTAAAATTCAGGCTGTCAAAGAGATTTGCTATGAAGTTGCTCTCAATGACTTCAGGCACAGTCGTCAGGAGATTGAAGCCCTGGCCATTGTCAAGATGAAAGAGCTTTGTGCCATGTATGGCAAGAAAGACCCCAATGAGCGGGACTCCTGGAGGGCAGTGGCCAGGGACGTCTGGGACACTGTCGGTGTTGGGGATGAGAAGATAGAAGACATGATGGCCAGTGGGAAAGGTGGCACTGATGTAGATGACCTGAAGGTTCATATAGACAAGCTGGAAGATATTTTGCAAGAAGTTAAAAAGCAAAATAACATGAAAGATGAGGAGATAAAAGTCTTAAGAAATAAAATGCTCAAAATGGAGAAAGTCTTGCCACTGATTGGATCTCAGGAACAGAAAAGCCAAGGAAACCACAAAGCAAAGGAGCCTGTTGGAGCTGGTGTTAGTAGCACCTCTGAGAGTGATGTAGGTAAAGGAGACCGTGGAGAACTTGGGAAGGAAGAGCGTGTTTCCCAGCTGATGAATGGGGATCCAGCTTTCAGACGGGGACGTCTGCGTTGGATGAGGCAAGAGCAAATTCGGTTTAAGAACCTGCAGCAGCAGGAGATAACAAAGCAGCTTCGTCGACAGAATGTGCCTCATAGGTTCATCCCTCCTGAGAACCGGAAGCCCCGCTTCCCCTTTAAGAGCAACCCTAAACACAGAAACTCTTGGAGTCCTGGGACACACATCATCATAACAGAAGATGAGGTTATAGAGCTTAGAATTCCGAAAGATGAAGAAGGAAGGAAAGGAAATAAAGAGGAGAGCCAAGAGAAAGGAGGTAAAGCAGCTTCTAAGGATCCCCAGTTACCATGGGGCTCTCAGGGCACGCGAAGTCAAGATCACATCCAAGTTAGCAAGCAGCATGTCAATAACCAACAACAGCCACCTCAGTTACGCTGGAGAAGCAATTCTGTCAATAACGGCCAGCCGAAAAGTACGCGCTGCCAGGCATCTGCCTCCTCAGAATCATTAAACTCGCACAGTGGTCACCCCGCTGCTGATCTGCAGACTTTCCAGGCAAAGCGCCACATTCATCAACACCGTCAGTCTTACTGTAATTATAACACTGGAGGTCAGTTAGAGGCCAATGCAACCGTTCCCTGTCAGAAGCAGACTGACAAACCCAACCACTGTAGCCAGTTTGTGACACCCCCGCGAATGAGGAGACAGTTCTCAGCACCCAATCTCAAAACTGGTCGAGAAACCACAGTATAAATAAATTACTGGACAAACTTGAAATCATGGTGGAGGAAACAGGCAATGTTAGCTCATTATTTGAGTTGGTTCTACCCTTGGCCTTGAGTACCTACTATTTACGTGACTGTTTTTATATTGTTAAGACAAAACACTGGTAAACATTTCAACACCTCCCTTTTGGTTGTGTACCATAAATGGGCAGTTTCTGGAATTTTGGAGAAAACATTGAGACCTCCTTTGTTTTTCTGAGACTTTACTCCTTTCTTGGTGCCTAGATAATTAATATACTTACTTACACAGACTTGTCCTGTCTTGGTGTAAGTTTGATATGTTTTTATAGTGCCTATAAATTAATCTGACATCCAGAAAGACCTGCCTCTTAGTTTATGTAGACATTCAAAAGGGGAATTTGATATGTAGAATTAAATGTCTGTTATTCTCCATAAATGTTAGAAATTGGTTTAAAAGTAATAACTTAGAACTGTGTGGACACAACTTTGGATTTCTCATCCATGTCTGTTCCTTTCTTTAAATATAATTGGGATTTTCATAAGCCAAAACTAAATGTCTTCAGACATATTTTGCAAGGCACGGCTTTGCATCTTCCACAGAACTTCCACATCTTCTTTTATTCTATATTTTGCATAAAACTGATTTAATAGTTTTTTCCATTTGAATTTATCAGAATATGTATGAAATTTGTCATAATACCGAAATCTATAAATTGGCACTGTGTCTGGGTTTCTGTTTGTGGTCTGCATTTTGAAGTTTAATGTATCGTTTGACACATACGCACACAGAATGAACTATTCACCAAAATCATGCCAACAGAAATACCAACAAAAAACTTGTATAAGTGCTTTGAGCAGTTTGTAAGGAGGTTATTTGGTGGAAGAGGGAAGAGGTGGAGTATGGGGAGAAAGCTACAGCATATGGCTCTGTGCTGCTTTTTTCCAAAGTTGATGAAATAATGAATAAAAGTTAACTTTGGGTTTGGAATAAAGGAGATGATGTATAATAAACTACTCTTTGGTTAGCAGTAGTAATGTTCAGACACTCAAGCAAGGAAAGTGAAGTCCTGATGAACATTTATTGTATCAATACCTCATTTTACTATGTTGGGGTCTCACTTTGCCTCACTGGAGAATACACTAAAAAAGATGGATTTTAATGGGAAGAAAAGAATAGTTTTCTACATCCTTCCTCATCTCTTGAACTTGTCAGAAACTTTTCTAAGAGGCAGTGTGAAGAGCCAGAGATGTCTGAGATTGCCTGACTTCATGTTGTAGAAGATTCCTAAGTCACACAAAGTCATCTATCAAACACTTGTCTTCCAAATGGTGTGGAAAACTGCAGCCAAAATAGCAGTTAGCATTCAAGGAAGCCTTAAAGACTGTGATCATGTGATTATTTTTTTCCTTTGCGTGTGAGCACTATGCTTTATTAGAACACATTATTTTTAATCATAGTATTTTTTTCTTTGCTTCTAAGAAGTACTTTCTTCACACATAGAAAGTTGCTCCTAATTAACTTTTCTTCCCCCCTTAAAAAAGAGAGGCATTGAGGGATATTTTTGCTTTCATAGCTAGAATAGTTCTAGTCTTCAAATAAGGTTTTATGGCAAATTAGACCTGGGTGGATGATGTTTGTAATGGGTTAACTTACTGAATGACAATCTCCTGTGCCATTTGGTTTGAATGTACTTGATAGGCTACTTCAATCAGTCACTTCAGTGCATCTTTGTGCACCCCTATTGTCCTTCTTTATTTCTCTTTAGACATAAATGTGCTAACTATTCCTTTCTTGCTAAATAAAATTCATTTTCTAAGATTAAAAATAATAATTATTCAGGTTTCAACTCTGTAGCAAAACTGGGCTCTCATTTCTCTAACTTGAGATAACACTGGCTAGGCCCATATATTTTCATGTTTATGGTGGCATTTTAATCTTGTTATGGACAGGTGCCTCCCTTTCCCACTACACGGTGGAATTGAGTTACTCTCCTGGTGATCAGGTGATACCTTAGAATGAAGAGTTATATAATATTTTCATTTACAAATGTGGATTATGGTAAAGACAGTGTCCACTGTGATATTCCAAAGAACTAGGTTTATGTTTGTGCTTCATCTGCTGATCCAGGTGTCTTCATGTTGCTGAAATGTTTAGATATCTAAAGGAGCCCTTAATTTCATAGATGACCAGGAAGAAATTAACCAAGGTTTGATTGACTGCTATATATATCCCTTTATGCATTTCAGAGCAAATGCTTATCTTGAAAGATAACTTTGTATAAATAAAATTACTTCATTTAATCTCTTACTAAATAAATAACTAGTGCCATGTTTTTGTGAGCTCTTGATATGGCTCATATTACTTTGATTTTTTTTAATTTGATGGTATCTCTACCTAAGCTTAAATACTGTAAGACCAAAAAGGAATGGTCATAATTAAGTCATTATTATATTATTAAAGTATTCCTAGCTATTATCATAGCAAAATAAAAAGTGCTTATGCGATTGAAATTATATAATGATCTGACATTAATGGGAATATAGAGGAGTCCTAGTTAATTGGTATAGTTTCACAAACCAAAATGGTATTCCTTAGACAGTTAAAGACATTTTGTTTGTCTGATAAGTCTAAACCAAAGGGCTTTTCCTTTATTCTTGCTTCTAATTCTTTCTAGCACAGCAAATTGTTTCTCCTTTCGCTGGTAATGCAGTGAATGGGAATTGTTTATTACATTGAAGTGACTTGAAGTGACCTTTTGTGCTTTAGGTGCAGGTTGATGCTGGAAAAAAAAAACAACAAAATACTGAGTTTGTCACACCTATGTCCGTATTAAAGGCTATTATACTACAAGAAGTTACATAGACTTCCTATGGTCAGCTGCTATACCCCAGTGCCTTACTGGTCCTTTGTAGACTTGCCTTAATGATTTTTACAAAAGACTGGGAGGAAGGGAAGCCGCCTGTATCCGGGCATACCTTAATGAAGAAACCTTCTTAAGCGCAGTGCAAAGCAAGCATCTGTTCTATATTGTCAGAGCCAAAATTGTTATAAGCAATATTCATGATCATCCTGTTTATGTCATCTTTTCCAGATTTTAAAATCTGTTCTATATATACTTAGTTTGAACCACTTTAGGTTGTGAAATGTATTGGTTTTTCAACCATCGCTACTGTAAAAAGAAATTCTGAATCTTCTTGTTGACAAACTGTGGATTTTCCCCTCAATTTCTTAAACAAAAAAATGCTTGAAGATTGTCTCCGAGTGTAAGATCTGCCTTTTCAAAAGGGAGAGTTAGTTTTTAATGTTAAAAAATAAAGTCCTTATTCAATAAAAGTTGAAATCATCTTTTAAGAGTGTGATTTCTCTCTATGTGGGAGGAGGAGGGAAAAGTAAAACAAGGTACTACTAACTAAACCTGGTCGTGACTTTTATTTATTGCTTTTTCATTGGAAGATGGTTGCAAATCAAATCTTTTTTTATATTTCTACATGAATGTGATTAAAGTTTTTGCTTTTGTTGTCCTTTTCTGTTTAACAAAATTCTATCTTAAATGGGATCTTTAAGCCCTGCTTTATGCTACGTTTCACTTAAGTAAAATCTTTTCTCCTATAAGATAAATACGGATATCACTTTCTGATTTCTTTAAACTGTGTTTTCAATTTTTTCATTGCAGAGTCTTAATTTGAAGTTCTTTTAAATGAAATGTTATACTGCCCTTTGTATGGATAGAAATGAAATTTCTAAAAAGCTTTGAGTAACTCTGTAGCTTTTCTTTTCTTCTTTAACCTCTGCTTTTCTCCACCCAGAGTATTGGTGATATGCTAGAGGGGAAATAGGAGAAAGCAGGATATTTTTCTGGAGTAGACCATTAGTCTTATTGAAAATTTGAACCTGACATTTTTTTATATTGAAAAACAACACAGTCATGCATTATGGAGTAGAATGCAAAATCTACATGAGAGGGGAAGTGCTCTGCTTGAATTGGTCTGCTTTCAGCCTCGTACCCTTTTTCCTCAGGTATTTTGTATTTCTCTGCTTTTGGAGAAACTGATGGGGAAGTTGCCAAGACCCTGCTATTTATAGGGTGACACAGAAGATTCAAAAACAGTGTGGTAACATGCAGTGATAGTTGTGTGCACAGGGTGAGAGTCACTCACATCCAGAGTGGAGAGTGGGAGGAAGTTTTTGAAGAAGGAAGCCCTGAGCCAAGAGCAGAGGCCCAAAGTACAACTGGGAGGAGGTGTCAAGAGCAGGGAGCTGTGAGTAACTTGGGGTGGTCAGAACATCAGGTGTTGGGAGTAGTGGTAAGTGATGAGGTGGCGTGGTGGGGACAAGGACCAGATTGTGGCATGCTGAGGAGCTGGGATTTTATCTTGAGCAGGATGAGAAGCTACCAAATGATTTTAAACAGGGAGATTACATTGTTATTAATAGATTCAACTTTTAGAAAGTTCATTTACAGCCAAAATATAGTGGATGGGTTGTAGGGAGGCAAATTCAGAGCGAAATTCAGTGCCTGTTGAGAAGTTGCTGCATGAACCATATGAAAAACTATGCTTTTCCCAGCTAAGGCTGGGAGAAAGGAGAGAGTGAATGACTGTGATAGATTATTTGGAGGTAGAATCAACAAACTGGTTTGTGGATGGGACAAACAGGTATGTACCACCTTCACAGTGATAAAGGCTGGATCGTGGTTGGAAAGTGAAGTAAACAAAACCAAGAGGGAACTGAGAGATTGGGAGAAAATGGGAGTTTTTCAGGTCTAAGAATATATCTATATCCCCTCCTGGAGACCCCTGGAGGGGTAGATCCGAGACTATGGCCACGTGGTGCTGCTGGTGGTGAGGAGCAAATTTAGATGTTGATAAGAATTGTGGTGTCATCTTGGGTGTGGGTATCTCCCTTCCGGCTGTTGCTTGCTAATTATAATCTGCCATTAAGAGCCAAGTTGCTAATGTCAAAAACAGCTTATCCAGAAAACTCAGAATGGTGACAGTGATTTTACCTTAAATGTCACCTCCTCAGAGATGCCCTAATTGTGCCACCATCATCTCTTACCTAGAGTACCGCAGTATCCTAATTTGCCTCTTTGCTTCTGTTCTTGACCCCCATAATCCATTGTCCACATAGCAACCAGTGTCATCTTTTAAAAACAAATCAGATTATGTCAGTGGCCTCAAGGGCTTCCCATTGCACTTAAAAATCTGAATCAGTGCTGGCATTGGTGGTATATTGGTGAGCATAGCTGCTTTCCAAAAATCTGAATCTTACTGAATCTGAATTACATGTTTTGGCTGCTTGCCTGCCTCTCTGACTTCATAGCCAAACACTCTCACACTACAGACCCCCTGGCCTTTTGTTCCTTGAACATACCAAGTTTCTTCCTGCTTCAGGGCTCTTGCACTTCCTCAAGACTGGAGTCCATTCCCATCATGCTTAACTCCTCTTCTAGACCTGAGCTCCTGTGCTGGGCAGAAGTCAGCTCTCACTGTTTTGCTGATGGTAGCCTGTAATGATCTTGTCTGTGTACTTATTTAGTTCTTCCATGAGAAGGTAAAGTCACCTAGAATAAGTGCCTTGTCTATCTTGTTCACTTCACCAGTCATCTATATACATTACCCAGAGAGTGGTTCTCAAACTTTAATGTGCATCAGAAACCCTGGAGGTCTTGTGAGAATGCAGACTGCTGAGGCCACCCCTAGAGTTTCTGATTCACTGGGTCTGGGGTGAGACCTGATAATTTGCATCTCTGATAAGTTTCCAGGTGATGTTGATGCTGCTGGTCCAGCAACCACTTTGGGAACCACTAATCTCAAAGTAAGCATTTCCTGTAAAAGGTAGTAAGTATTTTAGGCTTTGCAGGCCATATAGCCTCTGTTGAAACTACTCAACTCTGCTGTTGTAGCAGGAAAGCAGCAGTAGACAATATGCCAAAACAGGGGTGGTTGCATTCTAATAAAATTATATGTATCGCCTTTAATCCTAGCACTCTGGGAGGACAAGGGAGGATTGCTTGAGGTCAGGAGTTCGAGACTAGCCTCAGCAAGAGTGAGACCCCCTCTCTACTAAAGGTAGAGAGAAATTAGCCAGGCAACTAAAAATAGAAAAAAATTAACCTGGTGTGGTGGTGCTCGCCTGTAGTCCCAGCTAATTGGGAAGCTGAGGCAGGAGGATCGCTTGAGCCCAGGAGTTTCAGGTTGCTGTGACACCACAGCACTCTAGCCCGGGCGACAGAGCAAGACTCTGTCTCCAAAAACAACAACAACAACAACAACAACAAAACTATATTTACAAAAACAGGTGGTGGGCTAGGTCTGGCCTGGAGGCCATAGTTTGCTGACCCCTGATCTAGAAGATAGTCACTTTTGAGAACTGTTGAGCTAGAACATCAGTGTGTGACTGTATATTTGATCTAGAGGACAGATAGGTGCCAGATGCTGGGGATCAGTTGTTGAGTGACAGACAAATGGTCCCTGGCCTGGTGAAGTTCACAGAGTTGTGGGGGAGATAGCTGTTAGACAAATAGCCACACTAGAAGTTATTCAGTGCATTGGTGACAAGTGCCATGAGAGGGGGAAATACAGGTGCTCTGAAAGGATATAACACTTGCCTCTGGGAATGAAAAGCAGCTTCTCCTTGCTCCTAGCTAAGGGATAATCTTTTTGTTTCACTGAGGGAAAAAGAAGCAATCCGAATAAAACTTTCTCTTCTGGTTCTGCATGCCCCCATGATGCATCCAGACCCATACGCGGCCTTCCCTCCTGTTGGTGGATGAACTGTCTTAGCCAGGCCCTCGTTCCCTGCATTCCGTACCATCTCAAGAACTTGCTCATTTACCCCCTTCTCTTCTTTTTTACAACCTCATTTTCTCTCCTGGATTATTCCTGCCGACATACAAACATGTCTTCATTTCACCAGTTTCAGAAGTAGTCTGTACTTACTATTTCCCACGTGTCTACCTCCCATTCTTTTTGTTTGTTTCCTGTCCTCATTTGTGCTTGCACTCGTCTAGTAGGGTTCTTATTCCCGCATCACCACTGAAGCCACTTTGTCACCACAGATCTCCATGGTGACAAATTCAGAGGCATTTCTCAGTTCTCATCTCACTGAGTCTCTCTGGTATTTGACGAGGTTGCTTGTTCTTTACTTCTTGGGGCACTTTCTTTTGGCTTCCTGTCTTCCACCAGCCTCACTAGCTGTTCCTTTATGGTCTCTGCGGCCACAGACCTTGGCTGTTTCTATATTCTTCTCGATCCCCCAGGTGATCCCATGCATTTCTGCAACTTTACCTCCCGGTTTTACACCGATGATGGTAAAGATAATAACTCATTTATTGAGCATGTATTAACACATGTAAACCTTTTACATGTATTGACTCATTGAATCCTCACAGTATCACTATTCTGTGAGGTAGGTATTGTTACTCTCATTTTACATACTTCCCCAGAGTTACACAGCTCCTAAGTAGGGGAGCCAGGTCCAGACTTGAGGAGGGAGTCCATCTGCAACCCCCTGCCCGCCTTGCCTCTCTGCTGACTCTCAGATGCACTCTGTCCAGCCTGGGCCTCTGCGCTGAGCTCTAGATGCAGACATATCACTGTGACCTCACATCTCACATTTAAACTGGAGCACCTAGCTCAGGCCAAATGTCCAAGTCATCCTCATTTTCTCCTTTTTTTCTTACATCTCATGATCAGATTATTAGTAGGTCCAGTTTCCACTGCCTGTAAAACATATCCCAACTCCATCTCTTTTCATCACCTTTGCGGCCAGCCCCTGGTCCAGGCTGCCACCATCTCCCTCTGATGCTGCTGTGACAGCCTTGTGCCAATTCTCCTCACTTTCAGAGTTCCTCCCAACCCCCACAGAGAGTGGTGTTTTTAAAACATATACTACTAGACCATATCACTTCCCAGCTCTAAACCACCCGGTGGCTTCCCTTAAAATAAAATCCACACTCCTTACTATGATCTGTAAAGCTGCCCATATCCCAGTCCCTACCTGACTACCTCAACTGCATCTCCTACCCTTCTCTCTCTGCCATTTCACCCACACAAGTTTTCTTGCTTTTCCTCAAACACACAGGGCTCCTTTCTTTTTTAAAAAAATTATTTTAATTAATTAATTTTTTTATTTTTAGGGACAAGGTCTTGTTCTGTCACCCAGGCTGGTGTGCTGTGGTGTGTTCATAGCTCACTGCAGCCCTAAACTCCTTGACTGAAGTGATCCTCCTGCCTCAGCCTCCCAAATAGCTAGAACTTACAGATACATGTCACCATGCCCAGTTAATTTTTTTTGTTTTTGAGACAGGGGTCTCATTATTTTGCCCAGGCTGATGTTGAACTCCTGGCCACAAGCAATCCTCCCACCTCAGCCTCCTAAAGTGCTGGGATTACAGGTGTGAGCTACCGTGCCCAGTCCAGGGCTCTGTTCTGTCTTAGGACTTTTGCGCTTGCTGTTAGTGTTATTATGATTAGAATAATCCCCCACCAAAGACTTAGCATGCTTGTTTAGACCTTCTCAGACCACCTAATCTAAGAGTCTTCCTCCTGTTCCTCTCTTTTCCCTATTAATCCTTAATCTTACCTTTCTTTATCTTTCTTCATAATAGTCCTCTCCAGTGAAATCATAGTGTATGCTTTGTTTACTCTTTATCTGCTCTCTCTCCCTTGCCAGTGGGGCCTTTGTCATATTGACCACTAATTATTCCTGGCATCTGACACAAAGTAGGGGCACAAAAGGTATTTGTTGAATGGAGGGATGGATGGATAATGGTTTAAAAAGCATGCTCCAGGCCAGGTGCAGTGGCTCACATCTATAATCTTAGCACTTTAGGAGCCCAAGGCAGGAGGATCCTTTGAGGTTGCATGGAGCTATGAAGAGGCCACTGCACTCGAACCTGGACAACAAAGCAAGACCCTGTCTCAAAAACAAAACAAAACAAACCATGTTCTGGATTGCCTGGCTTCAAGTCCCATTTCTACCACCACTTGCTTAACTCTGTGGTCTCTGGAAAGATACTCAGTTTCTTTAAGCCTTTTTTTCCCTCTTTAACATAAGGTTAACTATAGTACTATCTTTATGAGGTTATTGGAAAAGTTAAAATAATCTGTGTTAGGCTGGGTGCGGTAGCTCACGCCTGTAATCCTAGCACTCTGGGAGGCCGAGGTGGGAGGATCACTTGAGCTCAGGTGTTCGAGACCAGCCTGAGCAAGAGCGAGACCCCATCTCTACAAAAAATAGAATAATTAGCTGGGTGTGGTGGTGCAGGTCTATAGTCCCAGCTACTTGGGAAGCTGAGGCAGGAGGATCACTTGAGCCCAGGAGTGTGAGGTTGCAGTGAGCTATGATGACACCACCCCACTCTAGCCTGGGCGATGGAGAGAGACCCTGTCCCAAAAAAAAAAAAAAAAAAAAAAAGGAAGAAAAAGAGCAGTGCCCGACACAAAGTAAAATTAAAAACAAACAAAGGTGGGTGGGTAGAAGAGAGACGAGAACATTCTATAAGAGGAAACAGCCAGTATTGTACCTTTATAAATATGGGGCATATTTTGAACTAGTCAGGACTTTTTATTACATAAACAGAAATGACTACTAGGTCCTAAAAAAAAAGAAAAAAAAAAAAAAGAAATGACTACTAAAAAATATATTATTTTTTAGTGTGCGTTCCATAATTTTCCTGGTTTTCACCATGAAATGAACAGAACAATAGGATCTAAATCTCTATCTGTTTGTAGTGTGAAATGATGACATACAAAGTGTTCTTATTGGAAGCTAAGTGACCTGGTTTGGGAGGGGGCAGATTTAAAAAATGGTGTTGATATTTGGACTACCAATTGCTGGTCACAGTGTAGTCAAAGTTTTTAGGTCCATGGGGCTATGAGAAGTCTTTTATGTCAATTTTATTGTCACTAAAGCACAACAGGAGCTGTTGGGAAGGTCGTCCTCATACCTTAACTGTCAGAGTCTAAGGATTTTGTGTTCATTTTTACTTTGACTAGCTTGTGAACTTAATCTTGAAGAAATCCTCAATATGAAATATTAATATTTGTTCCACCTGATGATTTTTAGGTATATCAGCAGCCTTTCTCTTTTTGCTGAAAGAATTCCATATAATATATAGTTTTTATACAGAGAAAAACTTCCCATTCCCCAACGTTTTATTTTGAGGCATTTTAAATCTAGGGAGAAGGTGAAAAAAATAGTACAATGGCTGGGCTCTTTGGCTCACATCTGTGATCCTAGCACTTTGGGAAGCTGAAGTGGATCTCCTAAGCCCAGGAGTTTGAAACCAGCCTGGGTAACATAGCCAAGACCTCATCTCTACAAAAAAGGAAAAAGAATAGAAAAATTAGCTGGGCATGGTGGTGTGCACACCATGTTGGTGTGCGCACCTGTAGGATTAGCTACTCTACAGGCTGAGCCAGGAGGATTGCTTGAGCCCAGGAGTTTGAGGTTGCAGTGAGCTGTGACTGTGCCTCTGCACTCTAGCCTGGGTGACAGAATGAGACATTGTCTTGAAAAAAAAATAGTACAATGAACCTTTGTATACCCACATTTATATATTTTTTCTGAAACATTTGAAAGTTGCAGATACCCTAACAGTTTACCCCAAATGCTGACATGTTTATCTTCTAAAATCAAGGATATTCTCTTTTTTTTTTTTTTTTTTTGAGACAGAGTCTCACTCTGTTGCCCGGGCTAGAGTGAGTGCTGTGGCGTCAGCCTAGCTCACAGCAACCTCAAACTCCTGGGCTTAAGCGATCCTACTGCCTCAGCCTCCCGAGTAGCTGGGACTACAGGCTTGTGTGACCATGCCCGGCTAATTTTTTCTATATATATAGTTTCAGCTGTCCATATAATTTCTTTTCTATTTTTAGTAGAGACGGGGTCTCGCTCTTGCTCAGGCTGGTCTCGAACTCCTGAGCTCAAACGATCTGCCCGCCTCGGCCTCCCAGAGTGCTAGGATTACAGGTGTGAGCCACTGCGCCCGGCCAAGGATATTCTCTTAATACCACTATCCTATCCCAGAAATTTAATACTGATTTTAGTATTATGTAATATACAGTTCATCTTCAGATTTCCCTAATTATTTCAAAAATACAAAAGAAGAGTGTGAGAGAGAGTGTGTGTGTTAATGTGAGCTTCAATCCAAGATCCAGTCAAGGTTTTTGCATTCATTTGGACATGATGTTTTTTATCTTTCATTACACTGGTATTTTTGGAGAGTGTAGGCCACGTTCTGATTTGTCTGGTTGTTTCCTCAAGATTAAACTTAGGTTAAACATTTTTGGTAAGCATGCTACAAGGGTAACATTGTGTACCTCCCATTGCATCACATCAGTAGACATAAAGTGTCAATTTGTCCTATTATTGATGATGTTAAAGTTTAGTAAATTTGGTTAATGTGATGTTTCCCAGCTCTCTCCATTGTAAATATATCATTTCCCATCTTATTAGTAGGTATCTAGGGGTGGACTTTGGATTGTGTGAATATTCCCTTTCCCATTCATCTTTCACCTAATTATTTTGGCACTTATTAATGATTTTTGCCTGATTCAGTTACTGCATCTGGGGTTCCAATATGGTGATTTTTCCATTTGTTGTTCCTTCTAGCTTTTTTTTTTCTTTTTTTGAGACAGAGTCTTGCTATATTGCCCAGGCAGGAGTGTAGTGGCTATTCACAGGCACCATCATAGGGCACTGCAGCCTTGAACTCCTGGGCTCAAGTGATTGATCCTCACACCTCAGCCTGGCAAGTAGCTGGACTATAGGTGCTTCTCACTGTGCCCAGCAATTAGCTAGCTTATTTTTTAAAAGAAGAGTTTTCCCCTTTTCTCTTCTTTCAGCATCAGTATGAACTCGTGGATTCTTTCTATGTTCAATGTGCTGTATTCACTATGAGCTCATGGATTCTTTCTATACTCAATGTGCTGTATTCTTTTTCTGTTATTTTTCCAATTTAGTAGCCAGTGGAAGCCTGTGTCCTTTTGAAATGGCCCCAGCAGTCTTTGAGTTCTTCCATCTTTTCTGGCACGAGATACTATGGGCTTACCTTGTACTTTCCTTGCTCCAAACCTTGAATCAGCCATTTTCTTAAGGATCCCTAGTTCAATTTACTGGGCAGTGGTATTATATTTATAAACCAAGATCTGGGTGCCAGGCATGCTTAGAAAATAGACTGACTTTTAGAAAACATTTCCTGTCATTTTTGATAGTGTGTCACCATTTAGGAAGACTTCCATGTTTTTTAAATGGTTTATTGTCCTTTCTGCAGTCCTGTGTGGTAGGAAGATCAAATGCTAAAATCTTTGTTTAAAGATGAAGAAAGTGAGGTTTAGAGAGGATTTAACTTTCCTGGAATTAGAAGGCTAGTAAGAACAGGTGCCAAGACCCAAAGCCAAGTATTTTACTTGCTAGTTTAATCTTTCTTTCGCCACAGTACACAGTATCTTAAAAAGTATGTTTAGATATCTCATAAAGCTGTATCGCTGGTTCTTTGCCTTGGTCACTGCCAGCCCCACTAAAGAGTGAACACTTCCTTTGTGAGACTAACTGATAAATGACCAGAACCTTAGAGAATGTTGGCATCCCTCTGAGCACTGCCATCTGGAGCTCCTTCTGTAATGGGGTATGCTAAGGAGGCTTTCAGCAGTGCTTTGTGATGCGTGGAATGTTTGATGTGTGACTTGGAGAACTCTGTTTGAAAACAGAGCATGCATCTGTTTATATGATCAAGAGCTTAAAAAATTAAAAAAAGAAAAAAAGGAAAAGAAAACAGTGCATGGTCATACCTAAACCCTCTGTCTCATGGTAGCCTATAATGGGGTCACCGCTAAGGAACAAAAGGAAGCAGGAAACCCTGGCAGTGGATCTTAAAATGCTATGGTTATACTATAATTTAGTATTTTATTATGTGAAGGTCTTTTTTTCTAACCATGCTTGTTTAATTTTAATTAAAATTTGGGCTTTTTTCCTTTAACACCCTAAGGAGCCTTTTTAGACAATTGTTCCATAGTCCCCCCACCATGATATTTTAATACCTCATATATACTATTATCTGTTTTTATACTGTATATATATCTGTGCTTTATATGTAAAAAGAGTAAGTTTTTTCATCCCCTGAGAACCATTTTTGGTGCCTTTGAGGGTGGTATTCCCCTTATGAGAAAATGCGTGGAGTAAATGGAAAAATGAAGGATAAATCTGATTTGTATCATAATAATCCATTTTATATTATAGTAGTATATTTAAAATAAAGTGTGTTTCTTGCACAACTGAATGCAGTCTGTAAATTATTTCAACTCTGAGATTTTTGGTTACCTGAAGGCTAAACTCATCCTACTACTGCAAAGATAGTAATTTTTCACTCACAGGGAGTTTCAGAGTCTACAATCCTAATTTTTTTCCCCTTCCAAACAGATAGGTGGGACTTTGGTGATACTGGTGAATTTAATTTTTCAATATTGTTTTTCTCTGGAATTCCTTGATGAGTAAGATATATTACTTAAATGTATTTTAACATGTAAGCGATACATGCATCTTCCCCCTCAACATCCCCCCTTTTCCTACCACACCTCATATAAAGAACTCTTGAGTCTTTAAGGGAGTAGAAACAGACTACAGTGAACAACATTTTTCTTTTTAGCATTTACCTGTTACATCTTGTGTGTTTTGTGTTTTTTTCCCCTAAGCATTTCTCTGTATGTCTTTTCATAATTGTTTCCTCCTCTGCCTCTCTTTGTCCTCTGCTTTCTCTACTTCCCTCAATATTCCTTCCATTTCTCTTTTCTCCCCCTCTTATTCCTTCTCTCTCCTACATGTTATCTCCTTTCTTTTCATTCAGGACTATGAGAGTAAATTGCAGGCCTTGCAGAAGCAGGTTGAGACCAGATCCCTAGCTGCAGAAACGACTGAAGAGGAAGAAGAGGAGGAAGAAGGTGAACTCTAGAGACCACAACCTATGTTTAGATAGGTTTATCAAAAGATAAACCTATGTTTATCTTTTGAATGTGTATTATCAAATTAGTCCTTTTTATATGACTAAAGCTGGATTCCTCATAGTTGGCCGTACCATTTATCAACATTTTACTGAGCCAATTTAAAGATGATTTAAAAGATGCTCAATGCTGAGAATCCAGACTGTGTTTTATGAGGTGGGTGTGGGGCTGATAGTGTTCCTTAGAACTTCGCAAGGTTGCTGAGCACAGTCTTCATATAAATCTCTCAGGAAGGTTTACATGTACTGTCCAATATTTCTGTGTGTATGAATTTCATATATCTGTTGTAAATAAATACGGAGCTTAATTTTTATTAAGATAGTCTGTTCAATTTGCTGGTTTGTATCAGAGATTTGCTAGTGAGGACTTTGGAATGTATCAGTGTATTTTAAAGCCATTTCTGGCATATTCCTGATCACATTGCTTAATTATGCTTGCCTAAGTTTTCTAGGGTTCCTTAGCTGAATTAGGGCTTTCATTGTTAATTATTGCCTAATAATATAGTGTGAATGTTCATCACACTTCCTTCTCCCACCCAACTTCTTAATAATCTCAAGGCTTTAAATTAACTTTGAAGGAACTCTTAATTTATGTACTGAATTCTTTATTTTTAACTATCTAAGTGAAATAGGACCTTTTCCCCCTGTACTAGAAAGAAAAAAAAGAAATATGTGAAGTTGTACAACATACCAGGGGTTGGGGGTATTATTTTTATTATAGCCACACAGTATAATTATATCTTTTTTTAAAAAGGAAGAGAAATCTGTTTCTTTGATGTACCATTTTAAATAAATACAGGAGTAGGGTTTTTTAGGTTTTCTGAAATAGTATATTGCTTTCATAAAATCAACAAAATTAGTAAGCTTTACTAAAAAGAAGAAAAACAAAAGCAGCTGAATGGAAAGAAATGGGAAAATACCTCAACTTGATAAAAGAGATAAGGTCGAGGGAAGGCTGCGATGTGTGTGTAGTTACGAGATCACCATTAAACATGCTTCATTTGCTCTTTCAGTTCCTTGGACACAGCATGAATTTGAGTTGGCCCAGTGGGCCTTCCGGAAATGGAAGTCTCACCAGTTTACTTCATTAAGAGACTTACTCTGGGGCAATGCTGTGTACCTAAAGGAGGCCAATGCCATCAGCGTGGAACTGAAGAAGAAGGTATGGAGGAGGCGAGAACATGGGCAATTGGGAGGCAAAGCTGAGCCTGCCATGGGTGCATCTGGGCTCTCACCTTGAACTAACCTTTCCCTTGTGGGAACTCAGTTGCTTTATGCAATAAAACTGCATTATATATGCCTTTATTTAATATATATGCCTGGAACATAGTGGATACTAATTAAATTTTTATTAAATAAAAATTCCTTAAAAATAGATGTTTTCTAGCTTATTTTATAGATGAGGAGACTGTATTCCTGACAAGAGCTAGAGAAACATAGTAGTAGAAAAATGCTTCTCTTGGGTTTCTGGAAAGTCTTAATTTTCTTTTAGTTTTCTACCATCAAGTTTGTACCTCTAAGTCCGGTGTGCCCCTTTGCCACTAATTTGCTCCTCTTCTAGGGTCTGAGAAGCACTGTTGTGTAGTGGACAAGTGTGTGTGCTCGATAGCCAGACAGTCCAGGGTCCAGCCCCACCTCCACAAGTTGCGTTGGCTCTGATAGCTCTGTGCATCTATTCCACTGTCTGCAAAATGGGGTTAGCAACAGTGACTGCCACCAAGAGATATTGTATGAAATGAAAGTGTCAATAAAATACACATAAAGCACTTAAAATAGTGCTGGGGTGACTGGGCATGGTGGTGTACACTTGTAATCCCCGCACTTTGGGAGGCTGAAGTGGGAGGATTGCTTGAGGCCAGGAGTTTGAGATCAGCCTGGGCAAGACATTGGGATCCCATATCTACGAAAAAATAAAAAAAAAAATAGCCGGGCATGGTGGCACACACCTGTAGTCCAAGCTACTCAGGAGGCTGAGGTGGAAGGATCCCTTGAGCCCAGGAATTTGAGGTTATAGTAAGCTATGATCATGCCACCGCACTCCAGCCTAGGCAACAGAGTGAAACCCTGTCTTGAAAAAAATAAAATTGCACTGGGGAATGGTAAAAGGCAATGAATGTAATCTGTTTTTGTAATTATTACCAGAACTTCACACTAAACCTTAGATTCAGCCTTGTGTATGCCCCACTGTTTAACAATCTCTTAACTGCTGAGATTACAGTGGGAGACTATATTGTATAGTAGGTAAGAACACAAACTGCCTGACTTCGGGGAAATTCATTATCTTCTCCTAGGGATATATTCTAGTTCTCTAAACTGAGGATAAGATGTCTTCTTTACTCATAATCTCAGCAGCCCTTGTCATTTTGTTATTATTTTTAACCACTCCCTTCCTCAAGTAGACTAAATAAAGGCAGTAACTCTTGTCTTTTTTTGTTTTTTACTGCTGTACCTAGCATTTAATTAATATTGGTGAAAATATAAGGTGGTAGTGAGAAATAAATGACATAATGCATGCAAAGCACTTACTGTATAGCAAACACTTTTAAGAGTATTAGTTGTAATCTCTGAATTTGAAATGGAAAACCTTGATGTGTTTCCATCCTCCCTCATTACTAAGGGACTAGAAATGCATTCTTGGGTCCACATTTTGGTCTCTTTTTCTTTCTTTCTTTTTTTTTTTTTTTTGAGACAGGGTCTCATCATGTTGCCTGACGAAAGTGCAGTGGCATTATCATGGCTCACTGCAACCTCCTGGGCTAAAGTGATCCTCCCACCTAGGCCTCCCAAAGTGCTAGGATTATGGGCATGAGCCACTGCGCAAACCCCTTTTTATCTTTTGTATAAGATCCACAAAAGTCTTCATGCAGTCAACTATAATATATTTATTGAGATTTTGGTTTGCTAGGCTAGGAAAACAAAGTATGTAAATGGCTGAATTTGAAATTAGGATTATTCCCTATGATTACTATACAGGTGGCCCTTGTTTTCAGTTAGTCACAAGCTATTTGTTGAGCAAATAGTACACGTTTGACCTCTTTCTTTCCTATTGGGCATGACTCTATTGCCTCATCTGTGAAGCTTACTTGCTGAAAACGATTTGTCGATTCTTTCCATTCAGGTGCAGTTTCAGTTTGTGCTGCTGACTGACACGTTGTACTCCCCTTTGCCTCCCGAATTACTTCCCACTGAGATGGAAAAAACTCATGAGGACAGGCCTTTCCCTCGAACGGTGGTGGCAGTAGAAGTCCAGGATCTGAAGAATGGAGCAACGCATTATTGGTCTTTGGAGAAACTCAAGTATGAAAACATTCATAAAAACTGATTGTTTTATTTAGGAAGTAACAATGAATTGCTCATGTGGGCTCCCTCAAACTCTCCTCCCTGTTGCTTGCTTGCTTTCTTTTTTTAAAGGTTAGTCAAGTGAAGCAGTGGGAGTAGAAAAAGAAGAATGAAATCTATAACTAGTTGTGATCCATTAGTTGTAAAGACAATTGCACTTGGACCAGCCACTGTTGCTTCCTTTTCTGTACTTTCCTAATGCTGTTGTTGGCCAGTAATACTAACATGCATACATTTTCTTTTAAGTGAATGAATCCCATGCCTCAAACACCTCTGACATTTTTAGATATGTAAATTTACCCTCTGTAAACCCTCTTTTATATTTTAAATGTTCCCATTCCATATTTATTTCTGCCTTGGATCTAGAAATTACTCATCTTTTCTGTTCTGGACCTCATGATGATCAATAATAAACAGGGAAGTTATAACATAGCTCCCTTTACATTTAGTGTGATGAGATACTTCCCGCTGTCTCAGTGTATTTGAGATGTCATGTGCCATTGAACTACATTTCCCCTGTGACTATCGTGACTGGTGGGGACAGGTTGCCATTCTTGACTTTTGGTGGCTTTCTCTAGACTTAAACACTTTGGCTGCTATTTTGGTTTCTCTAAGTTTGGCCTTCATTCTTTTTAAATAACATTAAATGGTAGGAGAGCAGCTTGTTTTTTAAAAATCTTGCATGGAAGATGATTCCAAGGCAAAATCTTAATGCAGTCTCATGATATTAACCCAGTGCACCGTATGTTTAATAAATAGGCAGAGGCTGGATTTGATGCGAGAGATGTACGACAGGGCAGGGGAGATGGCGTCCAGTGCCCAAGACGAAAGCGACACCACTGTAACTGGCAGTGATCCGTTCTACGATCGGTTCCACTGGTTCAAACTTGTGGGGAGGTATGTGATAATTTTGTTGATGTCTTCTTTTTAAATAATAAATACTTCTAATTGTTTAAAACCTCAGCAGATATTATAAAAAATTAAAAGAAAAGAGTATAAAAAAGCCCTGTCTATAATCTTACCTACTCACACACAAGCACTGTGTTATTTGGTATATTTCCCTTTTGTTTTATTCAACAGTCATATTTGTTGTGAGTCTCAAACTTTCAACCTAACAGTCTTCCCTGGCTCTCAATTTACTCACAAAATGTTTTACAGTTGATTAAGATAGATTTAAAAGGCCAGGCACAGTGGCTCATGCCTTTAGTCCCAGCACTTTGGGAAGCTGAGGCAGGAGGATTGCTTGTTATTCCTAAAGAGAAATAACAATAAAATAAAAGGTAGATTTAAAGGAAAAGGGAAACCTATGTCTGTATCCTGCACAGTTTAAAATCATAGTATGGCTTGTCAGACTGCAATCTCTTCACGATCTGATTTGTCCTCAACTTTTTTTTTAAAGCAATTCATCTCACTTTAGTCACTGCCAACGGTGAACTAATTGCGCGCTTTGTTAGTCCCCTTGAGCCTCATTCGTGTATAGATCATTTCCAACATTTAATGAAAACAAGTAGTTTTCTTGGACTCTATGAGTCCATTTTTTTTTAAAACGGGTTCTCGTTTTATTGCCCAGGCTGGAGTGCAGTGGCGTGACTATAGCTCATTGCAGCCTCACACTCCCAGGCTCAAGCGATCCACCTGCCTCAGCCTCCCAAAGTGCTGGGACTACATGTGTGTGCTACCACACCAGGCAATTTTTTAAATTTTTTAGAGAGACGGGGTCTCACTCTGTTGCCCAGGCTGGTCTGAAACTCCTGGGCTCAAGTGATTCTCCTGCCTTGGCCTCCCAAAGCGCTGAGATTACAGGTGTGAGCCACTGTGCTCGGCCTTGTGAGTCCATATTGAGTCAAGTTCTTAAAGGTTTAGAACTTTTAAAGCAGGGGAAATTTAAGTTTAAGTTTAATGATTTCAGAATTTGAATTGTTTTGCAATTGCAAAAACCCTGTAATGTTTTTTTAAAGGTACTAGGTAAAAAGGAATCACTGAAGTCATAGTATTTTATAGAAATGAAGTAAATCTTTTCCGCTCCACTGTGATAGTAAAATGGTTTTTTTTAAATAGATGAACTGGCCAAACACATCTTACCCAAGAAAAGCACGTGCTGCTTTGGCATATACCACTTCATCCATTTTATTTTCTGCTCCAAGATGACATGAGAATTTAAATAAAGATTAGAAGCCTTACTATTTCACCTTAATCTTGAGTGCCTCCTTTGAGGCCTGGATGCTAATCTTTGGTGCAAACTGGAGAATATAAACATTTTATAGCACAATATTTACCTGGGGTGGTCTACTGATGTATTTCCTTTGCTTTTCTTATTCTAAGGATCAGTCCTTGCTTAACTTTTTCAACCTGCCCTGTTCCCTTTCACCTGATCCAGATGATTTATGTTTATTTTATCCTTTTCCTTTTCCATTTGCTTTTATTGTGTTGATTCCCCAGCAGATTCTGTCCTTTTGGCACCTATAGCTTCTTGTTTAACCAACTATTCCTCTCTCCCTGGCTGTGTTAATCGTCATCTTACCTGGTGTCTAGCTCCCCCATTTTCCACGGCTGTGTGAATGAGCGCCTTGCCGACCGCACGCCCTCCCCCACTTTTTCCACGGCTGATTCCGACATCACTGAGCTGGCTGACGAGCAGCAAGATGAGATGGAGGATTTTGATGATGAGGCATTCGTGGATGACACCGGCTCTGACGCAGGGACGGAGGAGGGATCAGATCTCTTCAGTGACGGGCATGACCCGTTTTACGACCGATCCCCTTGGTTCATTTTAGTGGGAAGGTTGGTGAGGTTATTGTGAGAAAGGCAAAAAGGGACCAGCTCTTGATCTAAAGGCCTCTTTGTGCAGTTTTGGATAATCTTGCTTTAGCTAATTCAGTTCATGAACACTCTGTCCCAAGTCCACCAATACTTCAAGCTCTTTATAAATGCCAACCTGGCTAGAGAGAGATCGCAGGCATTGTTGGTAAGGTACTCAGTCTACTCAGCCCAACATACAGCAATGTGCAAAGACTCTTCATGGAGGACCTCTTGTCTTAAATTACCCAATAATTTTGTTCTGAAGGAGGAAACCCCAAAGGAGAAAGTAATTGAAGCTAAGAGTCAAACATAATGAGTTCAACATTGGTATTGTAGTCTAGATGTTTCCTTTTTAAAGGAATGCGGTTGAGAAAGCATGTGGAGATAACATGAGAAAAGGAGCAGAGCAAGTGCAAGGTTAGGCCAAAGAATCTGTGGCACTATGGGAATCCGAAGACTTAAGTGGACTTAGGAGTAGTGTTGGGTTTATTTTTTGCTTAGTCTACTAAGGCCTGAAAAGAATCAGGAAAGTCAAGTTTCTCCTTTGTCTAATAAAATGGGTCCCTTGCCCAGGTGCTATGGCTCATGCCTGTAATCCCAGCATTTTGGGAGGCCAAGGTGGGAGGATCACTTGAGGCCAGGAGTTTGAGACCAGCCTGGGTAACAGAGTGAGACCCTGTCTCTACAAAAAAATTTAAAAATTAGCCGAGTGTGGTGGCATGTGCCTGTAGTCCCAGCTACTTAAGAGGCTGAGGCAAGAGGGAGGATCACTTGATCTCAAGGGTTCGAGGCTGCAGTGAGCTGTGATTGTGCCACTGCACTCCAGCCTGGGCAACAAAGTGAGACCCTGTCTCTACAAGAAAAAAAAAAAAAATCAATAAATTAATTAATTTTAAAAAGATGCCTTTGTTTGGCCAGTTTCACTGAGCCTATCTGTAGGTCTTTGGTGTCTGCTAAAATTTTACTTATAGGCTTTATAATACTGAATGTGAGAAAGTCATCTATTGACACGGTCAACAATGAGTATTTGTTCAGTGCTGCATGAAACTGCTTTGTATTGAGATTAGTTCACCAAACTGAGGCATTGTCTCTGCTCTCAGTTTGTGCGTCCTTCTGCCAGTGATGCAGAACTCTCCATGCACATGTTCCTGATACTGATGTCTTTGTCTACATCCATTCATGCTAAAGTAATTTTAATTACAAGTTCAACAATGGAGCACTCATTGGGTTAACCAAAATGTATTTCTAGGTTTTAAAGTACTAAATTTAATTCTAATGGTACATTAGAATCACATATTGTAGAAACCCTTTAAAAATAAGAGAGTAAGTACCAGTTAAAAATTAAAGTACAGTGAGTCTCCTGACCCAATAGAGACCTAGGTTCTAAAATTTAGCTCAAAGTATGGTGTTGGTCACCTGGTGGGAGCATGATAACTAGAAGGTGATCACTGTTATGGAAAGGGGGAAAAGGAAAGCCTTTTTGATAGAAATGAAAGCCTTGATTACAACTTTGGGTCATAATATTAGTCTCTGAGTTTTACGGTGGCAAAGGGGCATTTAGAATTCAGGTTTTCCATGACTAAACATAAATGGATTATATAGCTATGAGGGTTTTATACCGATGTCTCACCACGATTAGATGCTTAGAATTTCAGAGAAGCTGATTTATTTTTAAATTGAGAAAGTTATGTACAAATAATGGGACACTAATGCTTTTTTATTTTATGGCCGTGTCCTTCGGCACATTTCCATACAATTCTAAGAGAGTTGGAAGTTAGAACCCAGTTTCTGGCCATAAACTTGGTTCCAGTGGCAGTTGCACAGCTTCTAAAGCTGTTGGCATGTGTTCTACACCATTGCACGTTGAGTAGAGAGCAGCTTCATCTTATGTAGCATGGTGAGGAGAAGCCTGCCTAATTATGAGGAGAGGCCTTGGATTCTTGGCCATCTCTGTCACTAACTTGGGACAAACAGCTTAAACTGAGGTTTGTTGGGTTCTCGAGTGTAAAATAGGCAGAAAAAAAGAGTCTCAAAGATCTTTTTCATCTTTCATATTCTGTCATCTACACTAGCAAAATGAATATCCTGGTTAAGACTTCTACTAAGAAGCATTTGTATTTTGAATTAGTTGTATGGAAACTCGAGTCAGAACCCCACTTAATGTGGAAATTAACTGGCTTAAGGTACATGTATTATTTTCTCTCTAGTTTTATTCCTTTTAATCATATCAGATACAGGTGTAGGTATAAAACAGTCAACTCTACTTTGATCTTCACATAAAATATTTAGGGAGCTGTGGCTCAGGAATTGACCTTTCCATTTGTTTAGGTTCTCAGGTTCTAGAACTAACTTTGCCTTGCCAGGAGACTGGGGGAAGAGGTAAAATCACAGCAATCAATAAAGAGAGGGATAGCTCTCCACTGTTGCCCTTGACTACATTTCTCCTCTACAAACAAAATTTATAATAATTCAACATCACTTAGTTGTTAGTGGTCATTGTATGTGTAAGAGGAGTAACTCCTTTCCTGTTTTTGTGATTCACAGGATTGAATTTCCCCTACTGGCATATAATTGTAATAAAATTCACTTGTAAAAATTTCCAATTTCTTATGAAATTCCATTTCTACGTAGGTTTGTTTCTTGGCTGTGGCTGCCTCTGGTGAATCTTCATATGAAAATTAAAAGAGCTTGTCCCTTTAGCTGTTCTCTTATGGCATGGTGGGATGTTATGAACCATCTGTCATAATTTGGGATGAATGTAAAATATTTAGTCTAGTCTTCTGGGTTGAAAGGGGGCAAAGGATGGTTATTCTGTGGCCTGAGTACCTTAACTGACATTCTTTCTGTAAATATCACCATAATTGTGCTGATTTTTCTTATCTTTATGTTGACAAATTTGTTTCTCTTTTTAATGTAACTTCACAGAACTTTCTGCTAATATATCCTTTACATCTTCCCTTCTCTCATCCCTGCTCTCCTTCAGTCTGCTAGGTCAAAGTATAAGGACTCGCAAAAATGCAGAGTAATTCGGAAAATTCCAGTTTAAAAAGCTTCGGGGGAGGACTTTTATACAGCATTGATTTGGGGCTAAGGGCTATATTCTGATCTCGTAACTTGACAAGGAGCTGTCTTGTGAGTGTGCGATTCTATACTCACAGAGCTGATGCCCTGCGTCTGCCATAGAATCATAGAATTCTTTTTTCTAAAATGGGAAATCTATAATAATGCCTTCAATGCTTCCACATTTGGAATGGCCATTGCCATAGGCAGAAAGGAAATTCTCGTATTTAGTGTGTGCTCAAACAGTATTGTATGGTAATGTGTGTGTGAATATGATAAGCTTTCTTAAAAAAAACAGTAACTCCTATTTTTGCATAGCTATTTTTTTGTTTTTTTTTTGAGACAGAGTCTCGCTTTGTTGCCCAGGCTAGAGTCAGTGCCGTGGCATCAGCCTAGCTCACAGTAACCTCAAACTCCTGGGCTTAAGCGATCCTACTGCCTCAGCCTCCCGAGTAGCTGGGACTATAGGCATGCGCCACCATGCCCGGCTAATTTTTCTATATATATTTTTAATTGGCCAGATAATTTCTTTCTATTTTTAGTAGAGATAGGGTCTTGCTCTTGCTCAGGCTGGTCTCGAACTCCTGAGCTCAAATAATCCGCCCGCCTTGGCCTCCCAAGTGCTAGGATTACAGGCGTGAGCCACCGCGCCCGGCCTTGCATAGCTATTTTTAAGATAACAAATTAGATATAGTTAGGAATCTAAATGTGTCCTAAATAGTTAATGTTCATCATGAGTATGGCTTTGAAAAATCAACCTACTATTAAGTTGGATGGATTTACTTCTCTGCCTCTGGTGTAACCCATTTTTCTGGAAAATCTTTTGCTTAAGGATAGCAGATAGATCATTTTCCTGTTTCCTAATGCACATAGACGTTTACTTACCAGATGTTTATTGAGTGTGTTTACTGTATGCCAAGCCCTCTGCAGACAGTGGTAAGCAAAACCAGAAATGGGCTGGGTGTGATGGCTCATGCCTATAATCCTAGCACTCTGGAAGGTTGAGGCAGGAGGATCACTTGAGCCCAGGAGCTTCAGATTGTAGTGAGCAATGTTCATACCATTGCACTCTAGCCTGGGCAAGACTAGAGCGAGACTGTGTCTCCAAAAAAAAAAAACAAACAAAAAAAACCAACAAAACAACAACCAGACATAGTTCCTGCCCTGACAGACTTACAGTTGGTGGGTGACACGGACATAAATAATCACACAAATAAATGTAAATTACAACAATGATGAAAGAATTGTGTGTGTTGCTGAGATCATAACATTGGGGGGGCCCTGTTACGAGAGAGTAGTGTCTGAGATCAGGCCTGAAGATGTGAAATCAAAGGCATGATATGGGCAATGAATGCGGAGAGAACTCCTGGCAGGGGACATGTGCAGTGACTCTTCTACAGCCCAGACGTTGGAAGTGGGCAAGTCTGGCTGGAAGGCAGGAAGAGGAGAGTGGTCTGTGTGTGATATTCATAGCTTATGCCAAATTCTTAGTCTTTTAAACCCTGTTGTGATAGTTAGTATTTCATGGTCTTGTTTATAATCTTTTTTAGAAGACTTTTCATTTTAAATTTTTGTGCACCAAATCTTTAACCCTGTTCTTTAGCCTTGTTCCTCCTCCCACTTTGGAGCAGACTGAAAGGGAAGTAGACATCATTTGATCTAATTTAATGTTCTATTGCAATTATTTTTGTTTTACTTTTCATTCATATTTCATTCTCAAAGTTTTATTAACATTTGTTTTTCTGTGGTATATTTTGTCTATTTCTAGAACTTTCATTACTTTGAGTTGAAATCCCAAATATCCACTCCATACTCCTTCTCACTTTGTTTTAAAGTAGATTTCAGAGCAGGAAAAGCAGCAGACAGGCATGAGTGTCACATTTAGTTGTGTTTGATTTCTTGATGCAAATGTTTACTCTTTGTCTTTTGCCTTATGTTCAAAGACCAGCATATACCAAGTGGGAAAGTAGGAGTAACAGTAGGAACTAGATTCTATTTCCCTTCCACTAATTGAAATGAACACTCTTAAGCTTTGTGATCACCGGTTTTTATTGCTTAAAAAAAATCAATAGCTACAAAATAAGGAAAGAAGAAAAAAAGAGTATAAATGTGGTAGGACTTTGCTTGTTTGTTTGAAATATAAAGTGTTGGATCTGTAACTTACCTTTTATTTATGCATTTATGAATTAAGTTTTGGACTCTAGGAGCAAAGTAAACCCTTTAGGGAGCAGCTGTCGTCTTCTCCCGTAGCCTTTATCTTGATGCCCAGAGTCATCTTTCTCTAAGCTCACCACTCAGAAATTTCTGGCTGCACAGCCTCTCTGCCCATATGCATCTGCTTCCCTCACCTTGTCAGTCTCCATGCCTGAAGAGAATAGTCCTTTCGTAGAGTAAAAATAAAGATCCATAATGCTGTGATGTGAAATCTCTTTTAGAGTTCTTAACTGTATTTCAGTCACATTTCCTGCCTTTTTTGTCTCCTGATTTCTGTTTTATCTATTGGGAAAATCAAAATAAAACGTCTTTATAATTCCTTAAGTTAAAATCTCTTAAATGGGCTCCCCCCTGCTACCCTACAGCCATCCCCCAGCAGTTTTCATAGAGCAGTATCTTGAAAGTCTACTTCCAATTGTTACTCTTCTACCCACAGCAGTAATTTTATAGAGTAATTTGGTGTAAGTTGGTCTTTGTCAGCTGCTTTGCCAAGCATGTGCATTTGTTCATATATTCTCTGCTGAAAAAGCAGGTGGAGGCAATCTGAGAATATGAAGCTGAGAGGCAATCTTAAGACAAGGCCCAGAAGCCAGCACACAGTTTCACGAAGATATTCTTAGTGAATCTGAAAGTCAGCTTCTCTCCGTGGGATGCTCTGATGTTTGTCTCCTGGTTTCTGTTTCTAGGGCATTTGTTTACCTGAGCAATCTGCTGTACCCTGTGCCCCTGATCCACAGGGTGGCCATTGTCAGTGAGAAGGGGGAAGTGCGGGGATTTCTGCGTGTGGCTGTACAGGCCATTGCAGGTAGGTGACCCCCTTCTGAGATGAGAGCTGTGGGTTCTTGGCCTTGAGACAAAGGCGGCCAGTTCTGGGTAGGCCACGATCATTGCATGTACAAACTGTGGGGAGCTTGTCTGCCTTGGGAAAGTCTTTATTGCTTCCTTTCCAGCTATTATTCCCAAGTATCATAGATAGATTCTGTTTAGTCTGAGCTACTGCTATTTTGGAATAATGGGGTAAAGAGGTTTCCTTTAACATGTTAAAGAACAACTCTTGGATTAACTTTATAAAAGTCATTGGCATGTTATTAACAAATGATGTATCCTAATACAGTATTGAAAAGAAAAAAAATAATAATGTATCTTAACTGATTCAGAAGTAACAAAGGATTTTAGGACTTTTTCTTGCTTCATTTTCTCTCAGGGTACTTCTAATAGACATTTCTTTGGCTGCTTTTATAGTGCATGGATCAAGATTCTGCTATAAACTGGGTGCAGTGGCATGCCTATAGTCCCAGCAACTCTGGAGGCTGAGGGGGGAGGATGGCTTGGCCTAAGAGCCCAGCGTGGGCAATGTAATGAGACCCTGTCTGTTAATTAATTGATTGATTAATAAGAAAAAAAGAAAGATTGATTGATTGATTGATTCTGGTATTTTCCACTTTTCCATGATCCAGCCTACGTTCTGAGGAAAGAATGTGGCTATTTCCTGTAATTTTTCTGTCTTAATTTCCAAATGTACTTTGTTTAGCAACTTTTCAGCCTTTTCCCCATGGAAACCTTTGACACAGTCACCAATGTTGAGTTTATGGAAGTCTCCTCCACAAATATAATACTTTGAAGTATTTGTTGTATATTATTGAATATAATCTTGCCAAGATGGAGGGGGGGGTCATTGTTTCTAGGTATGACATTTGGACAATCTCAAAAATAAAACTGATTCTTTATTAACTAGTCTCATGTGAACTAAGGAGGTTGGTAAATCTACATGAATAGAGTGGGAAGCAGCCCATGTAATTTTGCTACTTCAGTGTCATTCTCTCTTTCTTATGTAAAAGGACTTTCCTGTTTGTTTTATAATCTGATAAGAGTCATTCCTCTTCCTTCCCTTATGTAGTCTCATTCTGCCCTTGCTCATTTTTTTCTACTTAGCGGATGAAGAGGCTCCTGATTATGGCTCTGGAATTCGACAGTCAGGAACAGCTAAAATATCTTTTGATAATGAGTACTTTAATCAGGTGAGAAACCTTCAGGAAGAAGGAAAACCTTATGGAAAGGAAAGGAGTAGATGGGTTTTTAAGGATAATGTGCAGTATTGGAGACCAATTCCCATACCTAGAACTAAAAAATACAGGCTGCTGGTGACCACACATTGTTCACTAGAATATGGAACATGCCTAACAATTATAAGGTAAAGACTCAACGTGTACCTTTCATTGTATTGCCTTTTCTCAGACAGCTTTTAATCCGTATAATTTTCTAGTTGCTATTATTTGTTGAGCAAATAAATGGAAGTAAAGAAACGGGGAAAACATGTTTTTATACTACTTTACCATATGCCTACCCCTGCCTTGTTTTCAGAGTGACTTTTCTTCTGTTGCAATGACTCGTGCTGGTCTGTCCTTGGAGGAACTGAGGATTGTGGAAGGACAGGGTCAGAGTTCTGAGGTCATCAGTCCTCCAGAAGAAATCAATCGAATGAATGACTTGGGTAAGTAGACAGAGTTTACTATGTTTGGAGAAATTGTCAAAGAGGAGAACATACTGACCATGATGAAGGGACATAGTCACTTCATCAACTAGGAATGGAAAGAATGCCCAACTCCCTTGTCTTTGCATCCTTTGAACCATGTGTATTCATTTGTCCCTCTTTAGATTTGAAGTCAAGCACTTTGCTGGATGGTAAGATGGTAATGGAAGGGTTTTCTGAAGAGATTGGCAACCACCTGAAACTGGGCAGTGCCTTCACTTTCCGGGTGACAGTGTTGCAGGCCAGTGGCATCCTCCCAGAGTATGCAGATATCTTCTGTCAGTTCAAGTAAGCTGCCCCTTTGCTCTGCCTACCTTGCTAGCTGCTAACCGAGATGATGTCCTTCAGGCAGTATATCTTTACATACGTGAGATATTAACAAAAGACTACCAGTCAATGAAGGAAAACGCTTTCATCACTCAAGATGGGAGTGAGAACCAGAAACCTACATTGGAATAAAAGAGGGTTGGTTCCTTGTGGGAAGGAGTGTGCCATGCATCCTGCTAGAGGGTTCTGTTGGGGATTGTTCCCCTCTGCCAGGAATATAGGGGCTGATCCAGATGAGCCTATTTATTAGTCTTTTTAATGCTCTTCATGCTGAAATGTTTTATTAGTTAAAAAGTCTAGAAGCAATGAATTATCTAGCCACCAATTATGCCAATTTAATACTTGGGAAAAGGAAAATCTAAGTAAGATGAAGAAAAATAACTTCTATATCAGCCGTAAAAAGCTAGTATGTAGAGAAGATGTGACAGCTTTCAATTCTCATCCACTTAGAGCTTTTCCTTTCCTGTGACCCTCTTGAGACCTATATTTTAGGTGCTTTCGTTTCCATACCTCCCTAAAAAAATACTTGTTTGTGAATTTTAAGTTTTAATACCTCCAAACATCAGTATGTCTTTTCAGTACCCAGAAGAATGAAGTCTGACCCACACCATACCTAAAGCCTAGAGTTTAGGCCAGGCATGGTACCTTAACGTCTGTAATCCTAGCACTTTGGGAGGAGGCCAAGGTCAGAGGATCACTTGAGGCCAGGAGTTTGAGACTAGCTTGAGCAACATAGCGAGACCCCATCTCTACAAAAAAATACAAAAATTAGCGGAGCAGGGTGGCACGTGTCTGTAGTCCCAGGTACTTGGACGGCTGAGGCAGGAGAATCGCTTGAGCCCAGGAATTTGAGGTTGTAGTGAGCTATGATGACGCCACTGCACTCCAGCCTAGACAACAGAGCAAGACCCTGTCTCAAAAAAAAAAAAAAAAAAAAGCCACAGTTTGCCATTGGTACCACCAAGAGGCTGCTTTAGAGCTCTACCTTCCCTGTTCCCTTTGTATGTGCCTTGGTCTTGGTACAGGTCCTAATGTGTTTATAAAGCATTTCTTTTAAATAGATTTAGCCAAATCCTAAATTAAGTATGATCACTACATAGCGAGCCACTAATATCACTTGGTGTAACTCATAATTATTGAAATATTACCTATCCAGTACTGATTTCACCTATTTAATGTTTTCACTAACAGCTTCAAATTAAGAGGAGAATTGAATTGGCTGGAAAACATTTGTTTGGAACTTTCACTATTATTCTAATAGTGAAAAGCAACTGATATATTTTATAGAAACTACCTATTTGTTAACTGATGTCTGAAATGACAGTAATAGTATGTTGACCTTTGTCGGAAAATCTCCTTAAAAGAGAACAGTATCTCCACCTGGTGTCAGCTCTGGAGAAAGGGCATGTTGACTCATGTTGGACTGGATTTTTATAAACTCTCATCTGGCCTGTATAGGGAAGATGCAGCTGTAGAGCAATGTGAATGAGTTCATCTGTCACCAGGGGAACCTGGGATATGTACCTTCTACAATGGCAAAGTATTGGAAGAGTGTAGATCAGAAGTCAACCATGGGGGGTCTCTGGTAGGTAAAGTATATGGTCAGAAGAAGAAAAAAATGGGGGAAAAAGTAAGAAGAGAAGGAAAAGGAGAGACATAAGGAGAAATGAGAAGAAAGAAAATAGAAAAAGATACATATAATGAGAATGCTATAGTGCCAGCAATGCATGGTGTCAGTGATTTGGAGCACTTGACAGAAGTACACTACTGCTTACTCACAACACTTGAGCTAAAAAAGAAAAAAAAGTACACTACTGTTCTCAGACTTAGTGAACTAATTTGGAAGACAAGGAGTTCATAGTGCTGGTCTCTTTCCCACCTATTCAGAGTGTTTTGTCTTTTTCCCTTTTTTCTTGCAGGCGGTGTATCCATCTGATGGATACTTCTATCTGACACTAAATCTTTGTGTTAGGTAGTCTTTAATTCTCCAGTTCTTTTTATTTAAGACTAACGATAGGGAGGGGGAGAGAACAATAAAGTCTTACCATTTGTGAGAATAAATTAACGTAGCCCATTAGTTTAACATATATTTCCTTGTGGGAAAACACTTGCTGTCTGTTGGGGAGACAGGCATATAAATACATTATTACAAACAGTGAAATCATTGCTATTGAGGAAAAATAGGTCCCTACTGCTGTGGGAACATGAAACTATCGGAATAAGTATGGGAAGACTTCCTGGAAGAGGTGCCATTTGAATCCACCCTTAGCTGGGTATTAGTGAGACTCTTAAGCGCGTATACCACTCACAGTCTTTAGTACTATCTTGTAGAAACTTGAGTATACCAAATTTTTTCTGTACAAAATGATTTTTTATTTTCAGTAAAAAACTGCTACAAAGGAATAGGAGTTCATTGAATTCAGGTCTTCATTCTCTCGCATATACATCCACTTAGCTAAGTAATCAGGGTCAGTTAATTTTTCAGTAATTTTTTTCTTTTTTTGAGTCAGGGTCTCACTCTACTGCATGGGCTAGAGTACAGTGGTATCATCATAGCTCACTGCAACCTTAAGCTCCTGGGGTCAAGCAGTCCTCCTGCCTCAGCCTCCTAAGTAGCTGAGACTACAAGTGTGTGCCACCGTGCCCAGCTAATTTTTCTATTTTTTGTAGAGATGGGATCTTGCTCTTGCTCAGGTTGGTCTCGAACTCCTGGCCTCAAGCAATCCTCCCGCCTTGGCCTCCCAAAGTGCTAGGATTACAGGCATGGCACGCCTGGCCCCATTTTTCAAATAAGATGTAAAATGCTATCTATGTGATATGGAAAACGTTTTTGATAAGAAAATGTAAATAACTTAGCTCAGTTAAAGAATCTAATTAAGTAGGATGCTTCTTTTTATAGGACTCAAGTTGGGCTCTTAAATCCTGATGAAACCATTTAATGTAGTATTCATGTCTTATTTTTTTATTAAGTTTTTTGCATCGCCATGATGAAGCATTCTCCACTGAACCCCTCAAAAACAATGGCAGAGGAAGTCCCCTGGGCTTTTATCATGTGCAGAATGTAAGTGGCGTAGACATTGTTGCCAAACATGTCATGGTTTGTGGTACCTTGGCTCTCTCAGCCGAGGAGGGAGGGATGAGCTGCTTGCTGTGCAGGGCCAGCTTCGAGGAGGGAGTAGACAATGGAGGGAGTGGCCCCAGCGGTGAGGTCATGCTCAGTGGACTGAGTGGCAGCCTTCCTGTCTGATTGACAATGGGCCCAGTGAGTGGTATGTGGTGTCTGCCAGTAAAATCTTCCGTCAGTTTGAATGTACTGAGTTGTTTTAGTGTTTCTGTCCTAGAAAAATAAGCACTTTTAATAAGGGCTTTGTTAAAGTGAATGCATTGTCCTTTAAACCCTAAGATATTTATATTGTTCAGTTGCAAATAATATAGAAGGTATTAAATACCTTCTGTAGATAAATTAAGATTTAGAGTCTGTTTTCCTTGCAGCTGATACTATAATTAACCCATTAATGCCCCTTACAACTGTCTTCATACTTGGAGTAAGAAAACAGACCTTCTGTCTCTTATATATGAAATTTCACTTAAACTGTATTCAAAATTCATCATCCTCATCACAATAGCTAACATTTATTTTATTATTATTTTTTAATAGCTAACATTTGGAAGAATTTATTTGTGTCAGTCAGTGTTCTGAGTATTTTTTGTGTCATTTAATCTTCCCCTTTACACCATAGATTATAATAATCCCTGTGTTACATCCGAGATAACTGAGGCACAGAGAGGTTAAAGTTACCAAGGTTACAAAGCTAGAAAGAGACAGAGATGGGATTTGAACCCAGAAAAGTATGGCTCTAGCATCCAAGATCTTCACTACTGCATGAAACTCTCTCATTCTCTTGCTAACCATGTCTGCTGTATAAAGTAAGAGAGGAAAGGACAACTCCAAAGATGGAACAAGCAAGCGCAAAATACACTATTTCCTTTTTTATGTTTGCATGAATGTGAGCATGCATATATCTGATACATACTGATCAGCTGCTCAGCACAAAGACCGTGCCTGACACACCTGGAGAATACAGATGAATTGCAGATTCATCTTAGAATTATGATAGGGAAAATAAAATGCATATATGGACAACAATTGTACAAGATAGACGTGAGGAAAGTATTCAATAAATGTAGTGCAAGTGGAGAAAGAGAAAGTTATTATATTAATGGAAAGGTATTTTAAGTCATCTTTTTTGTTGGGGGGTGATGGTTAGGTGGAGAAAGGAGGTGGGGAGCCTTTTGAAGAAGCAAGAAGAGGTGTGTCAACTTGGCATTGTGCCTGGCACGTAGTCCACAGTCTGTACATGTTTTCCTTATTGTTGTTACTGTTTGAGCCGGGCCTTGAAGTACAGGAATGACTTAGGTGCGTGGACATATGGAAGGGCCTTCCAGGCAGGGCTGCAGCCTGGGCCAGTGCTTGGCACAGCAGAGGAGAGAGCAGGGGAAAGGAGCAGGAGACAAATTTGATTGAGTTTGTGAAGGGCATCAGGGACCGAGGTTAGTTGGGTCCAATTGTGGAGGGTCTTGAATGCCTGAAGCTTGATAAAGTTACTTTAGAATGAAAATGTGAGGTGAGCCCCTGGCTTTTGGTGGAAGAGTCCTGCATAATAAAATACTCCACACATACTGGACACTCAACAGTACTAAAGTTCTGATTGAAGCAAAAACGTGTTTTTTGTTATAATAAATGTTTCCCAATCTTGCTTGTCAGATTGCAGTGGAGATCACGGAATCCTTTGTGGATTACATCAGGACCAAGCCTATTGTGTTTGAGGTCTTTGGGCACTATCAGCAGCACCCACTTCACCTGCAAGGACAGGAGCTTGGCAGGTTTGGACCGGATGAACAAAGATTTTTGTTGTTACTTGTTTTTTAGTTTTTCAGCTACTAGAAATCTTTTGAGGGATTAAGATAATTATAAAGGCTGCAAAAAAAGATAACTATAAAGATGTAAAAACAAATATATAAAATAAAAATTAAAAATAAGAAAAGGAAGAAAAATAGGTTCTCATAGTAAAGATGTGAAAAAATATACATCTATACATAAAAATGAAGAATTAAGATAACTAAATAACAGTTTTATATGTTATCCTATGTCTCCTCTTTAGAAACTTCACCTTTTTCTAACCGTCTAATCACAAATTTTAGATACAGCAAATTGAATTTTGGTGACCTTGAATACCATCCTTTTGAAGGAAGAGACTGAATAGGATAGAAAGTTGAGGTAACAGGCATATAACATGCAAATTGTGTAGAATTGTCCTAATGACCCACAACTTATGAAGTGGAAGCTCTAAGTGTGGTCATCGAAACTGATGAGTAAAGCAAAGACGGGAGCTGTTTGATGATGGCAGAGTGTCAGTGGTAACAGAATAATTTTCTTATTTTGTTTATTAGCTAAGATTTACAGGGGGACTTTCATTAAAATATTTTAGCCTGTTTGACGATGTAGGATTACTTCTGTTATCTGGAATTATGCCAGAGTTGAAAATGCAAAAGACCTGTTTCCTTAAAGGGATTGCAAACATGCCGTTAATATCAACATCTGACTCTTTAGTCTTGAAGAAGTTTGTCTTCTTTTCTTTGCAGCCCACCTCAGCCGTCTCGACGATACTTCCCTCCACCCATGCCACTGTCCAAGCCAGGTGAGCCCAGCTCCATTCCTTGCAGGACATTCTCTGTGTGAATACACCTCTTATTCTGAATGACTTCTCAGATAAAAATTGTATTTGAGTTTCTACCCCTCTTCTAGGTATCCTTATGTATTTCATCTGCTCTTGTATATGTCTAGCAGGAACTAGAATTCTCTATTCCTGGTTTAAAATAAAAGAAGTAAGAAAAGATAGGGTTCTAGCTCTGCCAGTTCTCTGGTCTTACTGCAGATTTTGGTAATCTCCCTGTTCCTAAATCTCTCTGCTTTCTATGTAACTCCCCATAACTGTCAGGTGACTGGGCATTTCTTTGCATATTAAATTTATTCTGCATGTTCAATTGTCTTATTTTGATTTTTGTTTATTTTCATCCTTTTTCCTCATTGCCCACTTGCCAAATTCCCACCCCACCCTGTACTCATTCTCCACCCTCTGTACTCCTCATCTCCATCTGCCTTCAGACCATGAGAGAAAGATTGAGCTGATTCGGTTTCTCGCATCTGGCTATGTGAATGTGCATGTGTTGAACACATTTTCAGAGCACGCCAGTGTGCTTGCATCTTCCGCTATTGCCACCTTCCAGGATGAGGCTGACCCAATGCCGCCTTTTCTCTTTCTGCCAGTTCCCAGCTGCAAGAGCGAGAGGGTACCCAAACGAGATGGTTAGTAGCTAAATTAGCTCTGCCTTAGATGTAGAACCAACCTTGACTTGTCCTGAAGCCTGGCTTTCTGTGTATGAAACACCAATGTTTCTGTTTGCTACTCTGACAGTAGATTTCAGCATGTTGACAAGATCATATCACATTTCTTTCAGAGAGATTTTAGGAAGCACCTTCTCTTCTTGTGCCTCTCTCACATCACTGTAAGGGTGAGGGATTTCTTACATTTGTTTGTTTGGATTCTTTGCATAGTGTTTTTAATTTTGAATATTTTTACTGGTAATTGGTTTTGTTTTAATACTTGTGGTTTTGCTTTCTGACCCTTGGATGACTGACTGCCGGATCAGTAACCCTATTTTCTTCCTGACTAGCATCACCAACTCGTGAAATTCAGCTGGGATGAGTACTGCTGATAGGCTACACATTGGGTTAGTGCTGTACGATTCAGAAAGCCCCTTTATATACATTATGTTAGTGGATCTTCATACCTTTTCAAGATAGCTGGCTAAATATCATGATCCACATTTTATAAATGAGAAGACAGATTCACAGAGGGTAAGCAATTTAACTAAAGTTGTATGGCATCAGTTAAGAATATGGAATTTAGGCCTGTAATCCTAGCACTTTGGGAGGCCAAGGTGGGAGGATTGCTTGAGGCCAGGAATTCAAGACCAGCCTGAGCAAGAGTGAGACTCCATCTCTACAAAAAATAGAAAAATTAGCCAGGTTGGTGGCGGCGCCTGTAGTCCCAGCCACTCAAGGGGCTGAGGCAGGAGGATCACTTGAGCCCAGAAGTTTGAGGTTGCTGTGAGCTATGGTGCAACCACTGCACTCAAGCCTGGGTGACAGGCCGAGTGCGGTGGCTCATGCCTGTAATCCTAGCACTCTGGGAGCCCGAAGCAGGTGGATTGTTTGAGCTCAGGAGTTCGAGACCAGCCTGAGCAAGAGTGAGACCCCGTCTCTACTAAAAAAATAGAAAGAAATTATATGAACAACTAAAAAATATATATATAGAAAAAATGAGCCAGGCATGGTGGCGCATGCCTGTAGTCCCAGCTACTCGGGAGGCTGAGGCAGGAGGATTGCTTGAGCCCAGGAGTTGAGGTTGCTGTGAGCGAGGCTGATGCCACGGCATTCTACCCCAGGCAACAGAGTGAGATTCTGTCTCAAAAAAAAAAAAAAAAAAAAAAAAGCCTGGGTGACAGCGAGATCCTGACTCAAAAAAAAAAGAAAAAGTGTGAATTTAAATCTGAAGAAAATGTGTAACATAAGATCATTTTCAGAATCTTGTATTTAAAAATTAGACCAGTGGTTCCCAAATTGGTCTGCACATTGGAATCACCTGGGGAACTTTGGGATGAAGGACTGTTCTACTCCTAGAGATTGTGATTTAATTGATCTAGGATGTGGCCAGGGCTTTGCCATCTCTAAGATCGCTGGGTGATGCTTATGTGCAGGGAGGTTTGGGAACCACTGGGTTGGAGGATGGGGCTTTATTCTGCCGCACCGGCTTTGAGGGAGCCCATGGGCTATGCAAGGCTTTCCAAGCACTGACTCTCCCACTTAATTACGATGCTCTGCCTGCCAGCCACAGAGGTAATGATTTTTCTTTTTTTTTTTTTTTTTTTTTGAGACAGAGTCTCACTCTGCCCAGGCCAGAGTGCCATCCTGTCAGCCTAGCTCACGGCAACCTCCAACTCCTGGGCTCAAGCGATCTTCCTGCCTCAGCCTCCTGAGTAGCTGGGACTACAGGCTTTTGTGCCACCATGCCTGGCTAATTTTTTCTATCTTTTAGTAGAGATGGGGTCTCGCTCTTGCTGAGGCTGGTCTCGAACTCCTGACCTCAAGTGATCCTCCAGCCTTGGCCTCCCAGAGTGAATGCTAGTTTTACAGGCATGAGCCATGGCACCCGGCTGAGAGGAAAGGTTTTTAAAAATGGTTTTGTGAGCACATTTATTCTGCACAACATCTGTTTGCTCATCTTTGGAGATAGTTTGTTGAGAGAGAAGACGTTGACTCTCCATTTTCCTTGTTTTCTGAATTTAGAGGTACTAACATAGTTGATGTTGAAGTTTTTCTGGTCTTCTCCATTGAAATCTATCTTGTGACTCTTGCTGCCTTTCCCAAGCATGTCCTTGAAGACTGACATTACAGAAGCTTATACTTTTGCTGAATAGACTTAGACCAGATTTTGACATTTTCTAAAAACTTTTAAAAGTTCCAGCCACCAAGTTAAACACCATGAGCAAAACCAGCCTTGGCCAGAGCATGAGCAAGTATGACCTCCTGGTTTGGTTTGAGATCAGTGAATTGGAGCCTACGGGAGAGTAAGTCTAACTTTCTCAATTTTTAAATAAGGCAAAGTGTTTCAAAATTAGGAAATGTAATTTTAATTCTCTCTTGTATTTTGGTTTATGAATCTTGCCACTGTCAAATTCCATTTTTGAATTGAATTTTAGTAGTCTTGGTATTTTTCTTTGAATCAGATGTTTATCAGAGAACTGACTATTCAGTATAATAATTTGCCTTCTTGTTAGCAACAGCAAGATCATGGAGACGGGCAGTTTGTTATGAGGGAAGACCACCTATAGAGTGGGTTTCATCAGTAGCAAAACCAAGAGAACATATTGCACAGAATATGATAAGACTTCTATGACTAATCTTAATGAAGGGGGATTAGGGGCAAAATGTTTCCCTAGACCAGGGTTTCTCAATCTCAGCACTATTTTGGGCCAGGTATTTCTCTGTTGTGCGGGGCTGTCCTGTGTATCGTAGGCTACTTTGCAGCATCCCTGCCCTCTATCCACAAGAGGCCAGGAGCACCTCCCCTGTAGTTGTGACAACCAAAAATGTCTCTAGACACTGCCGAATGCCCCCGCAGGGGGCAAAATCACCCCTAGTTGAGAACCACTGTCCTAGATCAAAATGATCAACATCAGTTTACTTTTTCTCCATGAACTGGGTTAGAGGAAGTAATGAATGTAATTATTGTTTATGGTTGTCTCTAAAATGCTTTCGGAAAAACACAAAAGAGGTCTTATTCCTAAAACAGAGGCAATGGGGTCTCTCAATTAATGTAAAAGGTAGGAGGTAAATGTTATCCTAGTGTTCTTCTGTGTATAATGCTGAGAACCACCATCGTGGTCATCACCATGAAACATTTATTAAGTTCCTACTACGTGTAGGTCACTAGTATGTTAAGTATGTCTCTGTGGATCTTATATGTAGTTGTCGGTACTAACATTGTTTTGAGGAATTTGACTTTCCATAGATAGATCTATAATGTGATTCTAACTTGTATTATGGGGGAGATGTAGTTAGAGTGATGGTTTCTACTGAATTAATTGCTTTCTGAGTTTTAAAAAAACTATCTAGAATCTGAAATTATCTATTTCTTATTTCCTATCAATTGCCTTTGCACTTATACTTTATTTATTGAATACTTGTTACACAAGGGGCTAGGATGAAACCAAAAGATGTTACTGTCCTTTGAGTACTTCAGTCTAGTAAGGATGATGAGACATAGATATGGGGAAAGGATTAGTAAATGCAAATGACTGAATGGCTAAATGCCAAAAAGGGTAAGAAAGACATGGTATCAGAGTTTAGAAAAACAAGGCCCACCAGGGGCTACAGCAACCAGGGAAGACCTTGCAGATGAAGTAGCATTTACTTCTTTCTTTTGCATTTCTATTTTTATAGGTATATCCCAGCTGTGGTTGACCATACAGCAGGCTTGCCCTGCCAGGGGACATTTTTGCTTCACCAGGTACTAATGAGGAAGCAAAATAGACCTAGCAGAGAACACCACGAAGAGTTTAGAATAAGAAACATAACTTTCATTTTCTCTGCTTTTCACTACAGTTTTGGGGTGATGGGGAGATTGTCTTATTGTGCTGTCCTTTTTTTTTCTTTTTTGTATATTTATTTATTTGTGTATTTATTTTTTAATGGTTCTTCCTCAAACCTTGCTTTTATGTATACATATATTTTAGAATAGCTGTTTTGAAAAAGAGTTTATTTTATTCAATCACTATGATTTGTACAGCTCCCATGTCATTTTTTACAGTTTTCCTTTCATGATATTTGGGAGCTCTGTGCTTTCACAGCCAAAAGTTCTTAATGGGGATAGAGGATGGAGGTTTCAATGGACTAAAAATCTGGTTATGATATGTAGGTTCCTCTTTGGCAAATTTAGAATAGATTTAGTCAGTGCTCAAAAATGCTAATGACCCAAATGGGCATAGGAGCTGAGGGTCCCGTAACACTGGGCCATATAATCTGGGCATCTGTTCTTTTTTTTTTTTTTGAGTCAGAGTCCCCGTCTGTTGCCCAAGCTGGAGTACGGTGGCATGATCACAGCTCACTGTAACCTCTAACTCTTAGGCTCAGGTGATACTCCTGCGTCAGCCATATGTTTTTTGTTTTTTGTTTTTTTTTGTTTTTTTTTGTTTTTTTTTTTTTGAGACAGAATCTCACTCTATTGCCTGGGATAGAATGCCATGGCGTCAGCCTAGCTCACAGCAACCTCAAACTCCTGGGCTTAAGCAATCCTCCTGCCTCAGCCTCCCGAGTAGCTGGGACTACAGGCATGCGCCACCACGCCTGGCTCACTTTTTCTATATATTTTTAGTTGTCCAGCTAATTTCTTTCTATTTTCTTTTAGTAAAGACGGGGTCTCGCTCTTGCTCAGGCTGGTCTCGAACTCCTGAGCTCAAACAATTCATCTGCCTCGGCCTCCCAGAGTGCTAGGATTACAGGCGTGAGCCACCATGCCCAGCCTCAGCCACATGTTCTTAAAACCATATCAGAACCTGGCTGTTCCTCAGCCCCTGACCCATTTCCCTTTGTTTTGAGTAACAGTGTGGACAGCATTTCCCCTCTTTTTCCATACCTCTCCTACCTGCCCATCCCCGTACCATACAACCCAGAAAACAACAAACATGAGGAAACGGTAGATTGCCCAGCTAAACTGCATCCCTGCTCCGTTACCTAGGGCATCCAGCGAAGGATCACAGTGACCATTATCCATGAGAAGGGGAGTGAGCTCCACTGGAAAGATGTTCGAGAACTGGTGGTAGGTGAGTATGTTCCATCCGCTGAGGATGGAGCTGGGATTTTTAGAGATACGATTCTTCCCTGTTTGCAGCACAATGAATGTGTGGAAGATAGTACTGGAGAACATAGACTGGAGAATGTAGAGGCCTTGAGTTTGACTCTACGTACTCTTGTTTCTCAGCTCCATCATTAGTAAAACTGCTAGTTTACTCAATTACCACGGCTATGATTCTGTCCTGGAAGTTGTGAGAGGGCATAAAAGAAGCCTATGCTCATTGTGAGCTTGTGGTTTATTTGGGGAGACAACGTATATATGTGTAAAATGGTTTGATGAGTAAATACTAAAATGAAGACCAAATGAAGACCGGGAAAAGACCTGTGCTAGGAGAGTTAATAACAAAAGCAATACAGAGGACTGAATGGATTCAAGAGAAATTAGAGGGGTTTTGTTTGTTTATTTTGCAGACATAAACATTTTGAGTAAGAGTCAGGAATATGTCTAATATGCAAGAGCTAGAAACCCATGGCTAGAGTGGAGAAATTAAACGAAGGCATTTTGGCTAAATAGTGTGAGCCTGAGGGTGACAGTAGTCTAAGGCGGGGGTGGGGGGGGTGTTTGAGACCTTTTATTGCTGTGGATCTCTTTGGCAATGGTGAAGCCTTAGAATTAAGTTTTCAAATGTAGAAAATAAAGTACTTAACATTACAAAGGAAACTAACAATATTGAAATACAGTTGTCAAAGTAAACAAATCTATAATATAAGCTTTTCTTTATTGATGCATTAAATAACAAGATCTAGCAGTAGGTCTAATTACCATAATTTCAAAGTGCTGATGAATGAAAAAGATATGTTAGTGTGATATGAAAACATCTGTGGTTTCTACTGGGGACAGAGTTATAGGTACTGCTGATTCTCCTTTGGTTTATTCCTTCCTTCAAAATTGAATGTTCCGTTATAGGTTCGTGAAAATAAAGGTGTAATTTTTTCCCATCTAAGCTCACAGATTGCCTGAATTCTATCCACAGACCCTTTGTGTCTCTTGTGGACCAGATTAAGAACCCTCAGAAGGTTCCAACTTGCCAGTCAACTGCTAAAGAAGACATAAATTTAAATAAGAAAAATTTTCTAAAAGAATTTAAAAAATGAAAAAAAATAACCCTCAAAAGGGAGGTTTTATTCTCTCCTCTCTGGGGCAGTGGTTTTCAAGCTTTCTCAAAATTCCTTTTTATGTAGAACACCGATATACAAAACAGAGGAGATGCTTTCTGACCAGAAAGAGTGAGGGAGAATGTGGAGACAGTGGTTACTAAGGCTTCTCTGAAGAACCCTGTGATTTATTTGTTGATTTTATTTAACAAACTCTTGTGTAGTGTTTACCATGTGCCAGGTGCTTTTCTGAATGCTCTAAAAAGACTAACCTATTTAATCCTCATAACAATCATATATAAGGGAGGAATTGTTTTTCTCATTCCACAGATGAGGGAACTGAGGCTCAGAGGGGTTGAGCATTAATAAGAGTTGGAACCCGGGCAGTCTGGCTCTGGAGACTGAGCTCCTAAGCTCTATGCCATGCTGCATCCCCTAATGTCAATTTGAAAACAGAGTCTTGGGATTTTGAGCAGGAAAGCAGTATATTAAAGTCAGTGGCTTAAAAAGTTCATAATAGGTGAGGTAAGATGGATTGGAACAGGGGAGATGTGAGCAGCAGGAAGACCAGTTAAATGGCTGTTGCGGGTTCCAGATTGGAGAAGAAGCTGGCCTTCGTGAGCAGAGTAGTGATATTGGAAAATAAAGTTGGGATGAATATGAAAAACTCTTTGAACAGAGCATCAATAAGGTTTCACGGTTGACTAAATGTAGGAAGTAAAGGGGAGACAGACCATGGGGAAGAATGGAGGACCCTATAGGGAACCAAGTGACCCTTCCAGCACCTGCAGTTACACAAAGATCTGAAAGTCTCTTTTTGCCTTAATGAATTTGTTTTGTTTCTAATGTGCTTATATTCTGGTTTCTTTATCCTTTCTTTTAGGCCGGATTAGAAATAAGCCTGAGGTGGATGAGGCTGCAGTTGATGCCATCCTCTCCTTAAATATTATTTCTGCCAAGTACCTGAAGTCTTCCCACAACTCCAGCAGGTAGGGCACCCTAAGAACTGTGATGAGTCAGCCCCTGTGGGGGTTGATTTGTTCACCATTAGACTCCTTATGTGTTAATGACCCCTGGTTCAGACAAAGGACTATCTCCCTTCTCATTTCAAAAATCCCTATTTCTTCCCCTATCTACCCTGCTCTCCAAAAAGAAAGAATTGGAGATGTGATCAGTTACCCTTAGGCAATGGAAATGATCTATCCCATGTGGAGTTTGAGTAGATGTAACATACTGATAAAAATCAGGAAAAAAACCCAAAACACAACATGCTATCCAAGGGTTTAAAAATACAAATTAATTATTGCTAAGACTAAATGTTTCCCTATGAAATGGTTGCTGTGGAGAAAGGTTTCTCACTCCTAAGTATCATGGAAACGCGGCCTTCCAAGGTATAATGAAGCCTCATGTTTTATCTTTGCTGCTGCTAGCATAGGCTCAATTATTCTCAGTATTTGCTTTTCACTTTCATTTATGCTTAAAAAATTAATATAAACTCTTATGGCCAGATTGGCTTTTGTAAAATAACAGATTTTATTTTTATTTTAAATTCATTCGTCTTAAAATTCCCTTTTATAATCAGGTGATGATAGATGATGCATGAAGTCTATAGCGATTGTGCTTTCCCTGTCAGACTGGAACTAAACCAGCTGGGGTCCTCTTAGGTCACCTGGGAAAGGAGTTCTGTCATTGTCTGGGAGACCCCATCTCTGCATCGCAGGCTGTGTGTCGGTGGGCTGAGTACGGGGCTTTGCATCGCAGCACTTCCCGTGCCTCCATCTGCTCACGTCCATCGTGGCAGGGAAGAAAAAGACAATAGGCAGAAACAAAATAAAGAGCTTGGGCTGGGATTAATTTTTTTCTGTTGTTTTCATGTATTAAATTTTACATAGGAAAGAGAAAAAAGGAACATACGTCTCTTTGCTTGCAGAGGCTGTGGAGAGAAAGGGAAGGAGTGTGAGCGGGTGTGTATGTCTGGGGAGGTGGGTGGCAGAGATAAAGAGGGGTGCTTTATCCCCAGGCAAAATCATAGACAATACCATTTTTCTGGAGCAAGCAGTAACTCCACATAACATCCTCTCTTCTGCCAAACATTTGTGGCCGGTGTTCAGCTGGCATTCACCACCACATTTTCTTTGTAACTATGAAAAATATATATTAAATTTCCTCAGGGTACCAAGCAAAATACACAGAGAAAGATGATGTTTGGTTGAAGTGCTGGTAGTGCTAAGTTTGCCAGCATTAGAGTTACCTTGGACAGTCCTTTGCTTTATGCCAGCAGCGGGTTAGGTGCTGTAGGAAATGAATTTGACTTTATCAGAAGCAGTTTATCTCGTGTAATAGAAGCTTAAAGTTAGTTAATCAAAAAAGTTGGGGCTGGGTGCGGTGGCTCACACCTGTAGTCCTAGCTTCCTGGGAGGCCGAGGCAGGAGGATCGCTGCAGCTCGGGTTCATCACCAACCTGAGCACAGTGAGACCCTGTCTCTATTTAAAAGAAAAAATTATAAAATAAAAAATGCTTCTTGGCTGGGGTCAAGAAGCATAAGATATATACCTTAAACGTTTTGTTTTGGCCGGGCGTGGTGGCTCACGCCTGTAATCCTAGCACTCTGGGAGGCCGAGGTGGGCGGATCGTTTGAGCTCAGGAGTTTGAGACCAGCCTGAGCAAGAGCAAGACCTCGTCTCTACTAAAAATGGAAAGAAATTATATGGACAGCTAAAAATATATACAGCAAAAAATATATACAGTACATCTGTACTAAAAATAGAAATTATATGGACAACTAAAAAAAAAAAAAAATATATATATATATATAGTTAGCCGGGCATGGTGGCGCATGCCTGTAGTCCTAGCTCCTTGGTTGGCTGAGGCAGGATTGCTTGAGCCCAGGAGTTTGAGGTTGCTGTGAGCTAGGCTGACACCACGGCACTGTAGCCTTGACAACAGATCGAGAGACCCTGTCTCAAAAAAAAAAAAATTTTTTGTTTTAATTTAAACTATAAATGTATATTAATTTGTTTAGTTAGAAGGTCATTTATTGGAATTCTGATTGTCTTTCTTGCAAAACCACACCCATAATTCATTTTCTATGATTTTCAGTTCCGTGAGGCAAGAACAAGAAACCTGTGAAGAAAATCTTAAGTCCCAAATCCTTTTAACTATTTATCATTTATTAAACATTTTATCATTTAAACATTTTATCATTTACCCCTTTCCTTTACATTTATCTCACCCAAACTTAATTTAACGGCTGTTTTTACACAACTCACTATTATCAAATCTTTTGAAAACTTTCAACAAAGTTTTTACAAAAATAAAAATTCTGTCTTCATATTTCATTTATTTGCTTAATATTTAACTAAATTAGATAGTTACAGTAATAAGTACAACTGGCATAAAAAGGTTTGGGACCAGATACTACTGACACTTGATAAGCATGCAACTCAACTCTTTGGAGCGAATCATCTGGGTATACAAGACATCTCTCTAGTTCTAGAATGTTCAAGAAGTAGGCATCAGTCTTTATATTTTGAGGACATGGAGAGCATAGGTTAATATGGTAAATTGCTAAATTGAGTTTGGTTAAGAGAGCTTTTGTTCTGTTTGGCTAAGTTCTAATGTTTAAAATTGAACTTACAGAACTCCAATTTGGGTGTATTATATGTATCTTAGAGGGCTTTTCTAATGTACTGATAGTTGAATCAAATTGAAGGACCATTATTTCTTTTCTTCCCAGTCCTACATTTATGTTAACAAACTGACTTGGTTGTCCCTTAACTCCACAGCAACTTCCTACCGTTCCCAGTACTAAGTCACCACAGAAAGGAATGTCGATGGTGGTGGTCTCCACATTCCCTTCTATGTCCACATAGATAGTGGTGGTCTCCACATTCCCTTCCCTTATTGAAAGTCTCAGGAGAGGGACTCATGTCACTATAAACCCTCTATCAAATTGTGTCCCGTCGGGTTCTAGGTTTGTTAATTGTCCACTTGAATTCACTTTGCTTATCAGCAAATTTGTCCTTTTTATGTATATTTTTCCTCTTCTCTCTCTCTCTCACTTTCTTTTGCTTTTTGTTTGCTACACTAACAAAAGCCTTTTCTATGTTTTTACAGGCTCTTTCTTGATAAGGATATTCCTAGGTATTTTTGGTTTGCTTCTTTGCACATAAAGATTCTAGTTTATCAGAATGCTTTATGTCTTATGTTGCTTTGATTGCTATGTAGTGGTTTTGTCCCCTCTGTGTAAACCTAAGCTGTACCTAGGATAGAGCAAGACCTTATTCTGTACCCTGAGACACTTTTCCTTTTTGGTGTAGGTTTTTCTGATGTGTGTACAGTTTTGCATATAGTTTCTTAAGTGATTTTTAGTCACTTTGGAAGGCCAAGGTGGGAGGATTGCTTGAGGCCAGGAGTTCAAGACCAGCCTGGGCAACACAGCAAGACCCCCATCTCTACAAAAAGTTAAAAATTAGCTGGGCATAGTGGTGCACACCTGGAGTCCCTGCCACTTGGGAAGCTGAAGTGAGAGGATTACTTGAGCCCAAGCACTCGAAGCTGCAGTGGGTATAATGACACCACTGCACTCCAGCCTGGACAACAGAGCAAGACTCTGTCTCAAAAAAAAAAAAAAAAAAAAAGATCTTTAGATTTCCGAATTATTTGCTCATTCTATTTACTGAACATCCATTCTTATGCCTCTTCACGGTTTCCTCTAATACATTACAGAGTAGAATGTTTCTCCCTTGTTTCATATAGAATCTCAGGCTTTGTTTTCTATTCTTCTCTTTGTCTTCTCTCTGTCAGAAGCTTGAATGGTTTATTGCTCTGTTAAAACCTGGTCTGTTGCAGCTTTGCAAAACCATTCATTTTCTGTGTTTTCTCCTGTACAGTAGTAGAGACTATTTGTCTATTTGGGTAGCCAAGTCTGTGAGAAATATTTTGTATTTTTTTTAAACATTTTTTTTCCTCCTGTCAGTGTTGCTTATCTTGCTTATCTATTTATTTGGAATAGAAAAATAAGTGGAAATAGAAAAAAATCCTGGTTTGGTAGTGAAGGAAGTTTTTTCCTGTCTCTCTCTTCATCTCATTTAGGGAAGAAAACTGAAAGAAATGATACATGACAATATAACCCAAAATGTTAAAATATAGATATACACACAGACACACGCACATATGTATATATTCGGCTGGCATTATAGGTATAGTGAGTTTATCTCTTAATCTGGACTCCATTGAGTTCACATTTCAGAGGTTCTCCTAAAGCACTCAAGAAGGTCCTTTAGGTATGATCATAATGTAAGAAGGTGGTTTTTAAATTGTTCACAATTAATAAATTTGAAGGAATATATCCTTCAAAGCAGTCACCTTGAAACCTGTGTCTCCTCTGATGCTGCTTTCATTCAGAACATCTCAAGAAAATGATTTGGAATTCTTTTCTAACCACCGTAGGAGCCATGCAGGAAAACATGTCTCAGAACTCAGCCCTATTTCTAATCCTGAACTATCTTCCCAGCCAGCTCGATTGAATTGACATTTCTCCCCAGTCTAGGGTGTATTTGTTATAACCGCCTCTCAAGAATTGCCACCTTTGGGGGTTATACCAACAGAATGTTGTTTCAGCAACTCCAAAGCAAAACAAAAAAAAGAAAGGTTTTTTTCCCCCCAATCGATACAGGAAGATTTTAGTAGAATCAGAATTTCGTTTATGTTAGCCAGGTTTCTGCCAGTGAAATTTTCTCTTTAGGTTAAGTGAAAACTTAACTGGAAAACAGAAATCTGAAGAGTCTTTCTTAGACAAGTTCAAAACATTCACCCTGAGTTGAAAGAATCAATCATGAAACCTTAGTAGTGGCTAAGTCACAGTTTGGAACTTAATGAATCATGAATTGTAGGCAGCAGTAATAGAAATTTCTGTAAAATACAGCCGAGGTCATAAGTACCCTCATTCTCAGAAGTGGGGGGTTATTTCACTTTAGCACAGGTGTCTCCAGCCCCTGCCCGGGATACACCTGTATACATCATTCTAGGTACTTTGACAAAAACAGGCACACGACGGAAGAGAAGCTCTCAGGAGGGTAGAGTTTTCAAGTGGCTTCTTCTAAAGTAGTGGATGTTGTCACATGGTATTAGCATTTGCCTTTAACCGAATGAAAATAAAGATTTGCTCTAAACAGAACTTTGTGAATAGCAGGAAGGGTTTTCTGCTATGTCTATAGAGCCCCAGAGCCAAAGAAAGGAAAAGGCCGTCATTTCTGTTGTTGTTTGGGTCACTTCGTGGCTTTGTCTTTGTCTTATTAGTTGTCTCTATATTCTTTCAGTGTCTTTGTAGAGAATTTTCTTGACCCATACTCACTGCCTCAAAAGTTAGACATTTGAGAGACTATCAAGTATTTGCTGAAGACTTAGCTGTATAAGCAGCTACAAAGTGAAATGATCAGACCTCACACACTGGCACTTGGAAGGTGAGGCGTGATCATGGAGTTCACTTTCAGAAATGTATTGTTTTCTCTCTTGATGGTTTCTGGAGGAAAAAACATGGGAATGTGTTTAGAGAGAGGATCTGCGTACTATTTGTCATAGGAAATCCAGAGGAGGTATCTGCCCTGCACTTGTTCATGGGGTCTGAGTAGGGAAGCATGGGGTAGAGTTTGGAGTTGCTCTGCAACACGACTGTTGAACTAAGTGCAGCATTTCAGATGAGACTTGCTCAACTGGCAGGTTTAATTAGGCCTTATAGTATTTTACCAGTAGGAAAAAAATATTAAAACAGCAAATCAGTTTGTGGGTATCTGTTAAGTTTCTAGTTGTTTAAATTTAAGATTGATTTTTCAAATTTTGTTTTTTTTTTAAGCTAACAAATGGTAGTTGGTTGGCTCTGGTGTTAAGAAATCATTTTCTTTCACTGAAATATCAGCTAAGAATAACTCTGCTTCTTTTATTTAAAACAAGGCTTTCTGGCCAGGCTCAGTGGCCTGTTATCCTAGCACTTTGGAAGGCAGAGGCAGGAAGATCACTTGAGCCCAGGAATTTGAGACCAGCCCCAGCAATAGCGAGACCCCATCTCTATAAAAAATTTAAAAAGGCCAAGCATGGTGGCTCATGCCTGTAATCCTAGCACTCTGGGAGGCCGAGGTAGGAGGATCACTTGAGCTCAGGAGTTTGAGACCAGCCTGAGTAAGAGCAAGACCCCATCTCTACTAAAAATAGAAAAACTTAGCCAGGGATCGTGGCAAGCACCTATAGTCCCAGCTACTCAGGAGGCTGAGGCAAGAGAATAGCTTGAACCCAGGAGTTTGAGGTTGCTGTGAGCTGGGCTGATGCCATGGCACTTTAGTCCGGGCAACAAAGCGAGATTCTGACTCACAAAAAAAAAATATATATATATATGTATATATAAATATATAAAGAATAAGCTGGGTGTGTGGTGGTATGCGCCTGTAGTCTCAGCTGCTCCAGAGGCTGAGTCAGGAGGATCACTTGAGCTTAGGAGTTGGAGGCTGCAGTGGGCTATGATGATGCCACTGCACTCCAGCCCTGGCACCAGAGCGAGACTCTGTCTCAAAAAAAAAAAAAAGAACAAGTCTTTCTATATTTCAGTTTTTCTACCTATTTCCACCATTAATCCTCCCAGATATTTTGTGATGTTTCTGAGGCTCAGCAGCACTGGATTGTATGATGTTTAATATCTCTTGTGATATGAAGACCAAAACTTACAAATTACTGGGTATTTGCTTCCTGCTATCATTAACTGACAGGATAGGTTACCTAGGCTGTCTGTCTTCTTTCAGTTTCTGTCCGTACTCACTTATCCTTCTCATCTTACTTGAATGACTTCACTATTTTTATGTTTATAGGCAGAGTCATGCTTATAAAAACAAAACAAAACAAAACAAAAACAGTTTGCACAACTAAGTGCTCCTTATTGATGGTTGGGGACAAGAGGATGAGACCTAGCATTTCCTCCTAGGAGATAAGGGTCCCCCCTGTTATTAGATTTTGATAAATTGCAAGTGTTGGGTGGTCGATGTAGGATTCTTTAGGATTACCGACAGTGACGGTACCTGGACTGAGGTAACTTCAGCTGTGTTTGGCTGACCCCCCCTTGTCTTTCTGACCTTAGGACCTTCTACCGCTTTGAGGCCGTATGGGACAGCTCTCTACATAACTCCCTTCTTCTGAACCGAGTGACACCCTATGGAGAAAAGATCTACATGACCTTGTCAGCCTACCTAGAGGTAAGGAGACGCAGAACTCCAGTTGCCGCAAACGGCCAGCCCTGAGCAGTGGGCAGGTTATAGCAGGAAATGGTCAGTGAAGATTTGACTTTCTTTGTCTTCTTTTTTTCCAACACATCCTTAAGATACTTATTTTATTATACTTTGCTGACTCTTGTGATTATATTAGGTTCTGTTGCTGGGCTCTATTTAGTCAAAAAGTCACCTGAGTTTTATTACAGCTTCAGATTTACTAGCCTAACCACCATTCTTTGAAGACTGTATGATTTTTTTCTATTTTTTTGAGATGAGTCTCGCTCTGATGCCCCAGGTAGAGTGCTGTGGCATTGTCAGAGCTCAGTGCAACCTCAAACTCCTGGGCTCAAGCAATCCTTGCCTCAGCCTCCCGAGTAGCTGAGACCACAGGTGCTTGCCACCACACCCAGTAATTTTTTTCTATTTTTGGTAGACACAGGGTCTTGCTCTTGCTCAGGCTGGTCTCAAACTCCTGACCTCAAGTGATCCTCCCGCCTCGGCCTTGAAAAATGCATGATTTTTAGGGAAACTTTCACCTCTTGTTTTTATAGTTCCGGACAGAACCTGGTGGTGGTTGACAGTCCAGACCCTAGAACCAGCCTATCTGAGTTCAAATCCCTGTGCTGCTACTTACTTCCTATATGTCCTTGCTTAAGTTCTCTGTGTTTCAGTTTCCTCATCTATTAAACAGGGGTAATAATAGCCTTTACCTCAGAGAAAAATAAATGCATCCATCTGTAAGGAATACCACCTAATGTTGCCCATGTTATTCCTTGAGTTGCTGCTGAAATAATTGGTCGAGCTGAAATCTTCCAGTCCCCGCATCTAGGTCTAGCTTTCCTAACACGCACAGACTCCAGTCCCAGGTACTCTGCCTGCATTTAATCAGCGCTCACCCCTGTCTCCTTTCAGCTGGATCATTGCATCCAGCCAGCTGTCATCACCAAGGACGTGTGCATGGTCTTCTACTCCCGGGATGCCAAGATCACACCGCCACGCTCTCTGCGCAGCCTCTTTGGCAGTGGCTACTCAAAGTCACCAGACTCGTAAGTTTTTGAGACAAATTAGTTTCCAGTTTGCCCAGTATAACAGAATCAGCAGTCCTTACTTATGCCCGGCTCACCATTTCTCAGTTAGTTTACCATTTATAAACCATTTTGGTAACTGTTACTTGGAGTGCAGTGACTTACATGCAGGCATTTAATAAAATGTTGATAGAGAAATAAGTTAGTGAAGGAAGGAATATTATATTGTGAATACTTCTAAAACACATTTGCAAGGACTAAGTGTTCTTTTAAATGTCGTTATTATTTCTAACAGATTACCATTATTTTTAAGATGTGTTATGCATATTTAAGATATACAAAAATTTATTAAGAATAATACAGTGAATATCTGTATATCACCACCCAGCCTAACAAATAAAAGAAAATTTGCTAATAAAATAGAAGGTTCAGTACCCCTTCCTACTCACAATCCCCAGAATTTATTGTTTTTCATTTCATTCTAGTCAGATTTTTTTTTTTTCCCCTCATCTCTTCTCTCTTATGGTAAAAAAAGACAAATTTTTCTCCTGTGGCTGGTGTTTATAAAAAAACTTAAAAAAAAAAAAGAAAAGACAAATTTTTAGTTTTCCCATTTGAATTATAACTTTTCTAGTTTATCATTCTATTTTATTCATCCTATTGAAATAGTGTTTAATATTTTAATGAAAGTAGACTCATTCTAGCAAAAGATATATAACTTAAGTTCAAAATAGGAAAAGACAGTAACTATTAATAATAAGAAATGTCTGTAATTATATTTGAGAGTGGGTGGCATTCACTATGGAAGAGACAGTATTTTAAGTAGGGAGAATTGAGAGTTTCCTGTTTGGAGGCTATAAGAGATTAAGCAGTTGTTTTCTTCTCTTCAAATAGCAATCGAGTCACTGGCATTTATGAACTCAGCTTGTGCAAAATGGCAGACACAGGTAGTCCAGGTAAGCTCTTGTGGATAAGGGAAGTGATAGTTATCTTTGCATTATGTTTTGAGCATATTACATAAAAAAAACTGGAGAGGGTACCCATGTATGCTAGTTATAAAATCTTTTAGAAACCATTTGTATTTTTTACAAACTAGTTTGGTGGTAGTGGTGGTAAGAGTTACCTTTTTTAGATTTGCAAAATTATTTGATTTATGATGTACAATATGGTTATAAAAATTATGTCAAACAATGTTGTTGCTGGGCTATGAAATATTGTAAAAAATTCAAGTGAATTATAACAGAATGAATTTGGTTTAGAAAATTTTGTAACCATTTCCCTCCCTACCTTAGCCCAAAGATAGCTTGGCAGTATAACTTTACAGATGTAGTCAAACTACTAATTTGAATTTCCTGTACTCTAGAAAGACAAATTATTAAGTCAGATTTGTTCTGTGTCCTTTTTGATGTGTTTTTAGACTGCTACTGTTCCTCTAGCTAGATGTGCTTAAGCAGCACTTAGCATTTCTATGTTTGTAAACAGAAACATGGACAAAAATTAGGGGTTTTCTTGGGGTTCTTAGGGGGTTGGGGTGGACGGTTCTGGTGAAAACCAAAACACCTACTAGACAAATTCTAAAAGAGCTATAACACTAAAAGTTTTCTAAGGTTTTCTAAAAGCATTTGGTTAGTGTGAGTTT
>CM052444.1:101718080-101730740 GCA_028533085.1 Varecia variegata | reverse complement strand
ACTGGCCTCGGCCTCTCAAGTGCTAGGATTACAGGCGTGAGCCACCGTGCCCGGCCGAGTCTGAGAATTTGAATCTCTAACAATTTCCTACGTGAAGCTGATGCTGCTAGTCGGGGACCACACTTTGAGAGCCATTGCCCTAGGTGTGACCATGGGGCTAAAAGAAAACATTTAAGGACTAGAGTTCATATTTCAGATACTTCTGTTCAGAGGGCTTTAAAATAGGAAGAGGGACTACGTGACTCGATGGTCATAGTGATCAATTTCCCTTTGTAACTTTTGAAGGATGACACCAGTGGAGTTCAGAATTAACTTTTTGACACCATCTTGTCTTCTTAGCTGAGCTCTCTGAAACTGAAGTTTGCAGCTGGTGTTCAGGGAGTGGCATTGTGTTTTTCCTGGTGAGATGGTGTACACAGCATGCCTTGACCTTGACTGAAACTCCTTACCCCTTTCTTCCTAACCTCTCTCTTTTAAAGGACCCCAGAAGCCAATTCCCGGGCCTCTAGTCCTTGCACAGAATTTGAGCAGTTTCAGATTGTCCCAGCTATGGAAACACCCTATTTGGCCCGAGCAGGAAAAAATGAATTTCTCAATCTTGTTCCAGATATTGAAGAAATTAGACCAGGGTGAGTAGTATATTGACCAGGGATGCTCGGTATAAAAAACAAATCAGCAAGATGAATTTACTTGTCGCTCCTCTCTGTGCGGTCTAAATCGTAGTCTAATTGAGTCTGGGTTGAAAGAGCTGGGCTGGGTTTCTGCTCCAGTCATTGCATCTCCACCCTGGCATAGCATGTTGCCATGGCACCTTTTTGCTCTCTTGCTATAGCACTTGGCAGAGAAGATTCTAGGACAAATAGATCACTTGCTTGCTTTGTTGAATCTGGGTACTTGCCCTGGGCAAGATGTATTTGGATGGTCCTCAGCTCATGATCATTTTCTTTTTGTAAGAAACTAACTTCTCTTCTTTCATACTTCCCTTTTTAGCTCAGTGGTCTCTAAGAAAGGATACCTGCATTTCAAGGAGCCACTTTCCAGCAACTGGGCTAAACATTTTGTCGTGGTCCGCCGCCCCTACGTCTTCATCTATAACAGTGACAAAGACCCAGTGGAGCGTGGAATCATTAACCTGTCCACAGCACAGGTGGAGTACAGCGAGGACCAGCAGGCCATGGTGAAGGTCAGTCTGCCTTGTGTCGGCGTGTCATCGCCACACGTGCCCTTCCCTCTTGAGTTTCCAGCTCCCTGTTGTGTGTCGTGGGGTCTCTCCTTCCTGTCTGGTTTCCTTGAACTTTCAGTATGAAGTGCGGTGTGCCTTGTGAATAAGGCAAGGAGGTCCCCATTGCTCAGTCTCTGTAGTAATTTTCTCGTCTACCTGTGTTTCTTTCAGACACCTAACACTTTTGCTGTGTGTACCAAGCACCGTGGGGTCCTTTTGCAGGCTCTCAATGACAAAGACATGAACGACTGGTTGTACGCTTTCAACCCGCTTCTTGCTGGCACGATACGGTAAGAAGTTGTTTTGTGTTTCTTTTTTTTTCTTTTTTTTTTTTTTTGAGACAGAGTCTCACTCTGTTGCCCAGGCTAGAGTGCCGTGGCGTCAGCCTAGCTCACAGCAACCTCAAACTCCTGGGCTCAAGCAAGCCTCCTGCCTCAGCCTCCCGAGTAGCTGGGACTACAGGCATACGCGTCACCATGCCTGGCTAATTTTTTCTATATATATATTTTAGTTGTCCAGCTAATTTCTTTCTATTTTTAGTAGAGACGGGGGTCTCACTCTTGCTCAGGCTGGTCTCGAACTCCTGACCTTGAGCGATCCTACCTCCTCGGCCTCCCAGAGTGCTAGGATTACAGGCATGAGCCATCGCGCCTGGTCTGTTTTGTGTTTCTTTTCTCTTCTTGGCCTTTGGCCCCGGAGATATCAGCATTAATAGGAAAAGAAGTATTGTTCTAAATAAGTTTGAAATAGAGGAAGGACAGGAATGTAGTGTGTTTGTGGGGTGGTAATGCGGCCTCTGTTTCTCATAGGATACCATCTTGTGTCCTGAACCGCTAAGGAGACTCTGGTCACATTTTGTACTGAGTAGTCTCCTTCTCTGTCTTTTTGTTCTCAAGAGGTCTGCAGATGGGGTCTAGGGGACCAACATTCAGCTCGGTGATCCAGCCTCAGACCCTAGGAGGGGTTTGTGTCACAGGGTCACAGAGTAAGGAGCCCAGCAACCTGGGCCTGCGGTGCCAAACAGGAGGCAGTTGCAGGAGGGAGCCTCAGAGGGAAAGACGGCGAGGAGAGCACCCGGACCCAGTTTTCTAATCCTGCCTCTCTGTTTGTCCCCCATAGGTCAAAACTATCCCGAAGATGCCCAAGCCAGCCGAAATACTAAGGGACTCTGCCCTCACTCGCCTTCGAGAGAGAAAGAAAGTGTTACGTCTCATTTCTCTTTGTGATTCTTTACGGTGACTCTTGTTTGTAACCTGTGGCTAACTGCTTCCCCCTGTCCGGCACTTTTCTAGCCCTCCTGTTCCCCATCTCCATTGCTCTGTACTCTTTTCTTTTCTCCTGTGCTGAGAATCTTCTTAGTAGCATGTGACCTAACAAAAGGAAAAAAGATTAAAAAAAAAAAACCACACACAGACACAAAAAACCCTGAGGGGATCTAGTGAATCTCCAAATTATATTTTGGTGTATTTTGGCTTCCTTTTGTATGACAGGTCTCCATACTGACCACCTCTGATGTCTGTGCTGCTGTCTTTGGATGCCTTTTTCTGTTTCTCAAGACAACATAATGCTTTTTTTTCCTCTTCTCTGTTTGTGATATCACTTTAATTTTTCTTGGGTGGCTTAGAGACTAAGGAGGAGATATCTGGCCTTCTTAGAACCTGAGAAGGAAAACTTAATCTTTTCTTCCATTCTGTCTCTTTCTGCCATGGCTAATCCCTGCATTTCCATTCAGGGAAAAGGTGGTAAGCTTAGAAATGGGACAGTTATATTCTCTGAGTCAAAATCGGGGCTTATTCAGAGTACAGTTATGGAACGTTCATTTACTGGAAGAGAGAAGAGAGGACTTTTCAGCAGGTCCGGGGCAGTAGCTGCTGCTGGCCCTGTGAAAAGGGAAGAGCCACAGATACGGCCAGTGGACGTCAGGGACCACGGGACTTGGCAGTGGGCCGTGACGGTGGCCGCCAGTCAGCTGCTCGTAGTCCTCACAGCAGGATTTCTGAAAACGGTTGGTTTTTTCTATGTTGGGAGGGAGGCTCTTAGAAGTTCCTCAGTTCTGTTCTTGGCATTAGTGGGGACGGTACAGTTTGGAATTGGTGCAATGTCATACACAAATATTCCACAAGGGGGGAGCGTTTCACTTTCTGGTGATAAACTTGCAGGTCATTTTCATAATTAAGACAGTGCTGAGTAGTGACCTTGTGATTATTGTAGCTCCCTTTGATCAAAGAATTGTAGCTTTCACTTATAAACTTGGAGGTCCCCCTCTGAATCAATCCAGTGGTTGTTTTCAGTGATGCTTGTCAAATCGAAAATGCTTTCAATGATGCTTATCTTCCTGTACTCAGAAGTAAGCAAACATGGCAGGCTTTGCTCTCTGGATCCCAGGATGAAAACCAACCTCCTACCATCACCCCAAACAAAACAAAAGATCCCGGGGGCGGGGCGGGGGGGGGCAAGGAAAAGCGTTGCCTGCGCGCTGCTGCGTCTCCTCCTCTGGTGCAGTCTCCTCTCCACCCAGGCCAGGAAGATCACCCGGCAAGGAAGGGGAGGCCTTTCCGCTGACGGGGTCTCCTTTTCCTCTGACCAGGGCCGTCTGGCTTCCCGAGACCATCACAGAAGATAACTCTTTCTCTTTCAGCGACCAGTAAGTTTTACAGAATGACACGGGGAACAGAAAGCCTTCAGGTGACTTCAGTTGCTTGGCCAGCTGACTTGGGGTTGTTTTTCACCATTCTCTCCTTCCCTTGCTCAGACCCCTCTGTTTCGCCTGCGCTCGGGCACTCAGGAGGGTATCTGCTCGCCCCACTGTGCGAGGCCTTGAGGGTTCTTGGCCTTGAGGTTGCTGGCTCTCAGGTGACCGGCAGCGGCTTAGTTTCCACTCCCGCAGTGAGGGCCAGGGGCTTGTGCCCCTCGGCAGAGTAGTTGCCCGGGGGAGGCGTCGGCACCCAGACCCTTGTTTCCGACCTCCTGGCCGGGCTGCTCTGAGGAACCGTCTCCTGCCTTGCCCTGCCCGGCAGAACTGCCTCGCAAAGACGCGGCAAAACGGATCATGGAGAGCTGAACAAAGGAAGGGGTCGAAATCACAGACTGTGTCCTCGTCTGCAAAGGGGTCGATAAAAACTCTGTGGTGGATTTTTTTAAACTTTCTTCCTGACTCTAATGTTATTTGTTTTCTACGTGGTATGTGAGGTTTTTAATGTAGGTGGACATTTCCTCATCGTCTAATGGACACAAGATGCCCTTCTAGTGTACATTCAAATCCAGCAGGGTCTGTCAGCGCTTTGAGATGGCTTGCTGGACCGGAACTAAATCTGATTTCAGGGAAATGAAGATGGAATTTGAAGGTCATTTGTAAGATGAAATCACTGATGTTGCTGCTGTTATGACGTGTGACAGAGGACCCATGTCTGTGACCGGGGCGGGGGAGAAGCCTGAGGGAGAGTGAGATCACACGATACACTGAAATGACTTTTGTTTTTCTTCTAACACAAACACACCTGGTTTGGAAAGTCTTTGCTTTGGAAGTGTCAGACATGGGAACAAGCCACCTGGACTGTCAGTTCATTACGTGCCCAGAGAAGAAGGCCTTGTTAGGAAGCGTGAGGAAGCAGGTCGTGTCCTCTGGGGGCTCGGATGGGCTCAGGCGGGCCCAGGCGGGCCCTGCTGTGGCTGCCAGGTGCAGACAGCCCCTGTCGCTTCCCGGCACCTTTGGGATGGATGTTCCCTTTCCACGGGGCCATCCCCACTTTGAAGCTGTAAGAGAGGATTTGTGGCAGGAACTATTTATGAGGCTTTAGCTGTAGCTATAGTGGTGGGAAAGTTAAGAAGTCTAACCGTTAAGGAAACCACCTTTTAAGGTGGCTTTTTATTTATTTTTCTTAAAGCACTCCATTAAACAAGCAAAGAATAAAAAAGGCAAGAAAAAACCATTCACAAATTAAGAGAAATGAGTGCTGATTAAAGCTAATTATCTCCTCCTTCCCTCACTCCCTCATCTGCCTTTCTCCTGCCAAAGGAAAATACAGCCTCACAGCCAGCCCCAGCCAGTGCTCGCACCTCGTGTCCCTGTGCCACCGGGAGTCGGGGAGCTCTCGGCTGACCGTGCGGGCCTGCCAGCCCGTGCACGTGCCCAGGAGCACGGGGCCTCCGAACTGCAGCGCGCTGCTCCAGCGTGGCGAAGGCAAGAGAAAATGGAATGAGTTTCCCAAACTAAGAAACCACTATTATTTGATATATTTTTTCCCTTCAGACACATAGAACTTATATAACTACTCATATTTTTGATGACATTTTCAGCCTGTTTGAGATGAAAAAATAGATCATTGTGAAGGTCTTTGGGGACTGAACACAAGACGGCTTTTCCTGGCACACATTTCAAAGCAAAGACTTTGTTTCCTGCTGCTTGTTGTCTGATTTACAGGGATATTTAATTGTGTAAGGTTATGTACATAGCGGTACTGAACCGCACAGTGGGCTGGCAGAGAACGCGCGCTCTGGTGCGTGTGCCCGTCGGTACTCCTGCATGTCCCCCGCGCCGTGTTCCGCTCGGGTTCTGATGGACAGGGTCGGGGCTTGTTTGACTTGGGTCCTTGAGTCTTCCTTTTGGTTCCCGTTTTAAAATGTGATTATTAACCTGCTTCTTAAGAAGAAAAGACTAATTCTGCTGCTCTCAGAAGGTTTGCTGAATGTGTTTAAGTAGGACTCTAACTTGGGTGCACTACAGCTGTCCACGTGCCCGCTGAGACACCCAAGTGTGTGGGCCAGACCATGACTGTATGTAGCAGGAATGTAGTAATTGGTGCATCCTTAATAAACTGAAATATCAGCTGAGAGATTATTTGCTGTTGTTGTTCAAAAGGCCATTTATGAAGTTAGTATTTGAGCCCCTTAAAATCTTAAAGCCTCCAGTCATTTAAAGGAAGAAATTAGAGTTGATACAAAATTCATGTTAAAAACTCACAGCCAAAGGGCTGTGCTCAGATGGAAAGTCTGAGCTGAGATTGGTCTCTTGCCAGACCCTGGCTGTTGTGTGTTGTTTTTCATGTCTTCGAGTTTATTTTTTTCATGCTGCATATTTTGGCATCAGTTCACCTGAGGAATCCATTGGCCTTCTGGTGTTAAAGGCATCGTCTTAGACTTTGTGGCTCTAAAGTACTTGTCTGTTGAGATTCCAAGTCTCTTGTCACCATCCTTGCACACTACAACAAAATCCATGATGCATAAGTGGCCTTTTTGAACCAAGACTTTGCAAACTGATCTCTCCCCAGTGAAGGAGTTGAGCACATTAGCAACAATGTACATTATTAATTTTGGATTTTCATTTTCATGTTTTATTTTGTAAATACTATCTGATGTTTGGAGCTTGAGTATACAGAATGTAAATATAGTTCTTGTATTTGTACTAATTTTGATTCTTTTGCTGTATAGCCTTAGATGTGCAATGCAGACATTATCTAACTGTGTATGGTAACCTTGCATCACGGAACTATTAGTGAACGAGGTGAAAATAATAAAGGTACAACCAGTGCATCAGAAGGCTCTTGATGTGTGGTTTATTCTTGCACCCTTTGAAATGTAATGACACAAATATTTCTTTTCTTGACCGGCAAAGATAATACCTTTCTCAAACCGAAAGTCATGCTGCCATCACTTACGTGTTCCTTGCTCATATTCAAAACAGTGGTTTGTAATACGAAGAAAGCTAATGTGGTGCTGTTTGTCTGAAAGCACTTTTCTCCCAAATATGTAAGTGGCTGTTGTAGCTGGAAGATTTGTCGTTTTTCTCCTGAAGCCTCTCTTTGTATACCTACCAATGATTCTGTAGTGTTGTGTTTTTGGGGGAGGATGGGGGTTGGGTAATGGGAATTTGAAAATGTCAGTGTGTCAGCTTAACAAGCCCCCGTTGTGAGCAGAACATGATCAGCTACCACTGTCCTGGGTATTTGGGGAGAAACAGAAGAACGGAGGCAGAAGCAGCACTCAGGCGGAAAGCAGTGACTTGTTCAACAGATACTTGATGCCCGCCTGTGCCTGGTGTGCCTTCTGGGTGCTGATGACAGCAGCACACAGAGCAAGCCTATGCACTTGTGGGCCTCCCATCCAGTGGGGAAGACATTTGTCAAACAAATTTATAACTTCCTAGTGGTTAAGTATTACAGAAGAAAATAAAGCTCAATAAGAGATTACAGAGGAAAATGGGAAGGAAGTGTCTGTTTAGATCATGTGGTCAGGGAAGGCCTCTCTTAGGTGACATTTGCAGAGTCCTGAATTAGAGGACGGGGTAAGCCATGCCAGTCAATCCCGGGATAAAGAGGTCTCCAAGTAGAGAAGTTGAGCCCTCAGTGTGCTCAGTAGGTTCCAGAAATAGTAAGGACACTGGTGTGAGTCGGTAAGGGGAGAACAATAGAAAACGTCAGAAAGTAGCCAGGGACCAGGTGATTCAGAGCTCAGGTGAGGATTTTGAATTTCTTCAGAGTGAAATGGGAAGCCGCTGGAGGCTTCTGAGCAGGGAGTCACAGGGTGTATTTGTGTCTTTCTTTTCTTTGTATTTCTCTTCTTCCTTTCTTTCCTTCTCTCTTTCTTTCCTTCCTTTCTTTTTCTTTTTCTCAGGGTCTCACTCTGTCACCCAGGCTAGAGTGCAGTGGCGTCATAGCTCACTGCAACCTCAAACTCCTGGGCTCAAGCGATCCTCCTGCCTCAGCCTCCCAAGTAGCTGGGACTACAGACACACGCCACCACGCCCAGCTAATTTTTCTATTTTTTGTAGAGACCGGGGTCTTGCTGTGTTGCCCAGGCTGTTCCTGGCCTCAAGTGATCCTCCCTCCTTAGCCCTGCAAAGTGCTGGGATTACAGGAGTGAGCCACAGCATCTGGCCCAGAATAGTCTTTTAAAAACACAAACAGGCTAGGTGCCGTGGCTCACACCTATAATTCCAGCACTTTGGGAGGCTGAGGCCAGAGGATCGCTTGAGGCCAGGAGTTCAAGACCAGCCTGGGCAAAATAGTAGAACCCCGTCTCTACAAAAAAGTGAAAAAAAAATTAGCCAGGCATGGAGGTGTGTGCCTGTAGTCCCAGCTACTCAGGAGGCTGAGGTAGTAGGACCTTTTGAGTCCAAGAGTTCGATGCTGTAGTGAGCTATGACTGCACCACTGCACTCCAGTGTGGGTGACATGAGATCCTGTCTCTTTAAAAAAAAAAAAGACCATTCTTTCTGCTGAGTGGAAAACAGGCTGTGTGTTCAGGTAGGGACAAGAGTGGGAAAAGGGGACAAAATAGGAGATTGTTATCCCAATATCCAGGGTAGATGCTGGTGGCTTAGACCAAGGTAGGAGCGGTGAGCAGTATTGGTGGGGAGAAATGGTCCGATTCAGGGTACAGTTTGAAGTTAGCACTAACACAGTTTGCTGAGAGACTGCATGCAGAGTCGGAGGGAAACCAAAGGGACATGTGCCTGAGTGGAAGGAACAGTGTTGCAGTTTCCTGAGGTGAAGACCATTGGTTTAAGGACAGCTGAGGGTGGCACTAAATAATTTGGTTTTGATCATGTTCAATTTCAGATGCCAGCATTCCTGCTGCAATGTGTAGTCAGTGAAGCAGTTGGATAAACTAATTGGATTCCAGGAGAGTGGTTGGGACACAGAGGCCCAGGTGGGTACCCTGGGGAGTGCGTGTAGCTGGCAAGCAAAGAGCCAAGGACTGAGGTCAGGGAGAGAGAACAGTCTGGCCGAGAGGAAGAGGAGTGGCCTGTGGAGGCACAGTGACACTTGGCAACCAGGTTAAGGCAGTGCTGGAGCTGCAGGAGGCGACTGCTGTGTCCAGGGTGGCTGATGGGTTAAAATAAGGACTGAACAGGGACCACAGGGTTGGCAACTGGAAGATGTAGAAGTTTGAGGGCGCCGGTGAATATCATCGTTCTCCCCCAATTTCAGACCAAGTGAGAAAGAGTAAGACAGATGAGAGAACAAAATATCACCTTTATTTCTGATAAAACTGCTGTCTGAGAATGTGGCTCACACCTGTAGGCAACTGGATTTTCCAACCCTGGACCCAGAATTAGAGGGTTTGAAGCAGCACTTCTTGAATTTTGTTGTACACCACAACCACCTGGGGGTCACACTAACATGCAGATTGCCCAGGTCTGGGCTGGGGCCTGAGAGCCTGCATTTCTAACAAGCTGCCAAGTGATGTCAGTGCTGCCATTGTGGGGGCCACTCTTTGAGGAGCAGAATTGTAGAGGAACACCAGAGTGTGTGTTCCCTGAAGGTAGCAAAGTTCTAAGACAGCCGGGAAGTGGCTGGCCGACGCGTGCCTAGGGGCTCCCTCCAGACTGGAGGTTCTGGCAGTGGAGCTCACCTCCCATGGGAGGAGGCTCCAGGGATGCCCGTGCCCCAGCACAGTCACTGGTGAGCGGAGCATTTTCTTGAGTGGCGGCCAAGAAAGCCTCACTGGAGTAGGTTCAGCGGGGAGTGAGGGGAGAGGAAGGTGAAAGAAACAGTGAGTACAGACAGTTCTTCTGGAGATTTTTACTGTTAAGGGGAGAAGAAAAACTGGGTAACTGGAAGGGGGGATATGGGGCTAAGGAGAGGTTTTGTGTTTTTCTTTTTTAAGAAAAGGAACTAGCACAGCATGTTTGTGTGCTAGTTGGAATGAATGAACTGGAGATGGCAGGGAGGACAGGACGGCGGGAGTTGCTGGCGTGGCCAGCAGGACTGGAATCCAGGGCACGGTGGAGAGGTGGATCCTGGAGGCCACCGAGGAGCCCGGTTCACCCACAGCGCCAGGGGCTGCGGACAGAGACGGCGTGGCCACGGGAGCACGTGCAAGGCTCTGCGGATCCCTGACGTTTTCTCGGTTGGACTCTTTGGTCTTAAAAGTTATGTTAGTTCTAGGTGTCACGTCAGGCCACGTCTTCCTTAAACTGTGCTGGACTTTCCATTTAAACCGGATGATCATCCCTGACTCCGTGCTTACAAAGCTGGTTGTGCTCTACAGCTAGACCTCATCCAGGATCAAGCAGGAGTGGCCCTCACCAGGGTCTCACTCTCTGTGAGTCCCCGTGTCTCTCGAAAAGCCAGTTGTCCAGTGGTCCCCTGGAAACATGCACATGTTTAGTGCACTGCTTTTCTCTCTGATCTTTTTTGTGGTTCCACTTTTGGTTGGATGGAGAGATATCCTACTTTCCCTTAGGAACCACTCGTCTCTGTACAGCCCTTTTTAGCTGTCCTGAGAACGTCACGTGTGAGCTCCTCTGGCTTTTTTCAAAATTGTTCTTTCTGCTGCTTGGGAGGCAGAGGCGGGGAAGATCACTTGAGCCCAAGAGTTTGAGGCCGGCTTCAGCAACATAGACCCCTTAAAAAAGAAAAAAAAAAAAAAAAAGAATGACAATGTTTTAAAAAATTGCTCTTTCTCCCTAGCATGCATTCAGGCCATTTGAGCTCAGTTACAGGAATTACACGGGAGGGAGGGGCAGAGCTGGGACTTTCAAATCTGCCCCAACTAGTCTGTTGCTTACACTCTTATGTAAGTCAAGCAAAGGATTCTGCCCTAGACTTTTGCATAGAGGGCTGTTTTTGTAGAACTTGTGCCCATGCTTTGATTTGGGATTTGAGGAGTTAGGGCAAGCCAGAAAGTTCTTAAGGTGAATAGTAATGTGGGTTGACTGTCCTAAGCATTATAAGCCAAGCATTTGAGGATTTTATAAAAACTAAAGGTCAGCATCATGCTCTAGCTCTAGCTCTAGCACGCCCTAGCGCCCTAGCTGTGCTCTGCTTGTCCCTGTCCCTGTGGGGGGGGGGGACTTGCCTTTCTCCCAGCTCTGCTCTGTTTGCTGCAGTTTTCCACCAGTCCTGGGAAGCAATCTTTTTTGCCTCAACATAGAAACGGAAAGTCTGTGTAGCATGTTAACGTTAATAAAAGGGAAAAAAATGAGATGTCTAAATACGTTTATATAAAATGATGCCTATTCAGTGGTATTAATAATTTGGCTAAATCTGGATGTGTAGTCACTTTGACTCAGCACAAATTCTCCCTTGCTAAATCTCAGACCAGAGCAATCAATCTGTTCCTGCAGCAGTTTGACCGCAGGCTTTCCTCCTAACTGAGCTAACTGAGCCCCAGAGAAAAAGGAAGTAGTTGCAACAAAGTTGAAAGGTGTGCCTGTCCCAGGGTTCTCTTGAGGGAGCCATTGTGTAAAGTTCTACCTGTAAAATTTCTACAAGTGCTGTTTGTCTTTCAGCACCAGTCATCAAAAGTTAATTTCAATTCCGCTCTCCATTTGAAGTCAACTAAACATCTCTGATACACGCATACACCAAGTTTCACTGGGAAAACAGTCTCTGTGAGTTTGCAAGATTATGTCCTGCTAATCCTATTATGAAAGAGTGCTGGGCTTGGCCTAGTAGACGGGTTAAAGTTCAGTTCTGCCACTAACTAGCTGGGAAAGTCAACTTCCTTGAGCTGAGTTTCTTTCTCACATCAGGTAATATTAATTATGGCATATTAAAATTGTAGAGTGAGTTGAATTTTGAGGAGCCATAAAAAGATTGTAGAGCATTAGCCAGGCATAGGGGCCTGCACCTATAGTCCCAGCTACTTGGGAGGATCGCTTGATGCCAGCAGTTCAAGACAAGCCTGGGAGATGCAGCGAGACCCCATCTCTACAAAAAATAAAAAATTGTAGAGCAGTCTTAATCTCTTTATCTGCTGTGAAGCTGAGATGCCACATGGCAGCCTATGGAAGAGAAATGCCAGCAGAGGCAGCACCCTGGGAGACTCAAGAGGAAGGCCTCAGCTGCAGACCAAAGGACAATGACAATGCCACAGAGGGACTGCAGCTGGCTGTTGTAATGTGAAGAGACGAGGGAATGCTCTCTGTAAAAAAATTAAAAAACATAAGATTGGAAAAAATTATATAAAACATTTCAAGCCTTGGAAAATTGCCCAAAGGCAGACAAATTAAGAAGCATTTATTCTTTTAAAAAACTGCTAGAGCTTTAGGTAAGAGCAGCAGGAGTCTGCAGCCCTCTTGCCTGGGATTGCTGTCATCCGCCGCGCCTCCCACACCGTCTCCTTAGTAACGTGGACTTATAGGACAGAGTTGGGGGCCAACCGGTCAGTTGATTGTGTCTGTGTGTGAGAGGGCTGGGAGGGGGGAGACCTGCACTTTTTTATCAGCTGAAGGTGGCAAACTTGGTGAGAATGAATAGGAAAAACCCACAGCTTGCTAGTCTGAGGTCTCAATCAGGCAAGTAGTGGATCACCTAGAAATTTAACAGGGAGACTCCGGCAATGAGAGCGCACAGAAGGACTAGACAAGCCCTCAGTACATCCCTGGCTGACTGGGGAACTGCGCACGGGCTCAGGTGATACCCCAGAAAGCCCTGTAGAAATTAAAAGCCAAAGGAAACTTAAGAACGAGGTGAGTTGTGAATGTACTTCCC
>CM052444.1:101624271-101717580 GCA_028533085.1 Varecia variegata | reverse complement strand
AAAAAAGCTTATAACATGAGAAAAAGTATTTGTAAAACATTTATCTGATAAAGGTTTAATATCTAGAATATCTAAAGATCCTACAATTCAACTTTAAAAATAGGCAAATTAATTGAATAGACATTTATCCAAAAAAGATATACAAATGGCCAAAAAGCACCTGAAAATATATTCAACATCATTAGTCGATAAGGAAATGCAAATCAAAACCATAGTGAGATACCACTACATACTCACTAGGATAACTATTATTTTAGAAAAGGAAAATAACAAGTGTTAACAAGGATGTGGAGAAATAGGAACCCTTATACATTGCTGGTGGGAATGTAAAATGATGCTACAGCAGGTACGGAAAACGGTTTCATGGTCCCTCAAAAAGTTAAACATAGGATCGCCATATGACCTAGCAATTTCATGTCTAGGTATATACCCAAGAGAGAAGAAGACATATAGCTACACAGAAACTTGCATGTGAATGTTTATTAGCAGTATTACTCATACAGCCAAAGGCTGGAAACAACCCAAATGTCAATCAATGGATGAATGGATAAACAAATTATGGTATATACATATAATGGAATATTATTCAGCCATAAAGAGGAATGAAACACTGATACATGCTATGACTTGGATAAACCTTGAAAGCATTATGCTACGTAAAAGAAGTCTGACATAAAAGGTCACCTATTGTATGATTTCATTTATATGAAATGTCCAGGATAGGCAAATGCATAGAGACGGCAAGCAGAATAGTGGTTGCCAGGGGGTGGGGAGGGGAGAAGGGGGAGTGATTCCTTGATGAGTGTGGGGTTTTCATCAGGGGTGATGAGAAAGTTTTGAAACTAGAGAGAAGTTTACAGCATTGTAAATGCACTAAATGCCTTGGAATTGTATACTTTAAAATGGTTAATTGTAAGTTTGTGAATTTCACCTCCATAAAAAATTGTGCTATACATCTTTTATAGTAGCAAAACATATAATAAACATCTGTGTTTATTATAAGTATATATATATTCATGTATGTATATATGTCCCAACCCCAGTGAGCTGGCTGTTAAACATTAACGCCACACTGCTGGTGCTGTTGAACACCCTCCTTCCCCCCAGCCTCTGGCAACCACTCATCTGATTTCTGTCCCTATAATTTTGCCTCTTTTGGAATGTCATATAAATTATATAATTTGTAGGCTTTTGAGTCTGGCTTCTTTAACTTAGCCTAATGCTTTTGAGAGTCATCCATGTTGTGGCATATGTCAGTGGTTTGTTCTTTTTTGCCGAGTAGTATTCCACTGAACGGACGTGCCGTAACTTGTTTATCCATTCACCTGTCAATGGGCATTGGGATTGTTTCCAATTTTTGGTGATAACAAAGGAAGATGCTATAAGATATTCCCATACAGGTTTCTGCAAGGATATATAACTTAATTCCTCTTTGGTAAACACCTAGGAGCAGGACTGGCAGGTCATATGTTAAGTACATGTTTAACTTTACAAGAAACTACCGAGCAGTTTTGCAATGTGGCTGCCCCGTTTTGCATTCTTACCAGCAAGGCAGAACATCCCGGTCAGCACCGCACACGGTGCATCCTTGCTGGCGTTGGTATTCTCGGTATTTTTAATTTGAAACATTCTAATAGGTGTGTGGTGGTATTTCATTGTGGTTTTATTTTTATTTTCCTAATTACTAATGATGTTGAGCATCTTCTCGTGTGCTCATTTTCCATCACAGATCTCCTTTGGTGAAGTGTATATTTAAATCTTTAGTCCATATTTTTATTGTTTTTTTCCTTATTTTTAAGTTTTGACAGTTCTATCAAGTTATCAATATTTTATCAGATATGTGTTTGATAACTGTTTTCTCCCAATTTATGGCTTATCTTTTCTTTTTCTTACCCAGGTCTTCAAAGAGCAGAACTTTTAAATTTTGATGAAGTTAAATTTATCAATTCTTTTCTTTTACGTTCTGTGCTTTTGTGTCCTAAGAATTCTTTGCCTAACTCGAGGTCTTAAAGAATTTTTCCTATTTTTTTTTTCTTGGAGTTTTATAATTTTATATTTTACATTTAGGTGTATGCCTAATACCCTTTTCTAATACCTTTCAACTTACACCAGAGTGGATTCTGCTGTCTGCACCTGAGAACACAGACCACCACGGAAATGGTGGTGGTGGAGGCTGTGGTGATGGCGTTGGTGCCAGTTGGTGCCACAGTGATAATGCAAAGGAGGCAGGTGGTGTTGATAAGCTTCTACCTGAAATCCTTCTCACTGGTGCGAAATCCATGGCAGCCCGGTTTGTCACCAACTTATCCCTTCTTGTTAAATATCCATGCATATTGCAGACTCCAGCTTGTCAGTTTCTCGTGAAACCAGGTGGGAAGTGTGGGTGAGCCTCAACACTGCTTCCAGGATTGTACCTATGGATGTACTTGAGGAATCATTCAGAATAAGAGTGCTCATTGCATCACTGTCTATTGCAGGAAAAAAAATAAAAACAACCTGAAGGTTCATCCATAGGAGAATGGTTAAACAAAGCATGGTCCAGCCATACTGTGGAATATTATGCAGACTTTAAACAGAATGAGATAGATCATTATGGACTTCCCCGAAAGTACACCCATGATATATTGCTCAGTGTAAAAACAAATTGCGACAATATATACGATCCATTTTTTTTTTAAGTACATACAGATGCATGTTTGTACACGCAAAGAAAACGTCTGGAACCACACATAAGAAACTATTATCAGTGGTATCTCCAAAAGAGACTTTTCATTTAACATGCTTCTGATCTGTTTGAATTCTTTGCCTTGAGCAGTTACTACTTTAATCTAAAAATAAAAAACATACACCCCATCACACATACAAGGTGAGGTGGGGCAAGATCATTCTCTTTATTCTAGAAATAAGGAAACAGAGGCACAGAGTTGTTGTCCTGACTTGCCCAGGTGGGTGGCCCAGGGAGCCAGCGGGAGGAACTGGCTAGACTGGAGTCCTCCCGTCTGGCCCCAGTTGCTGTTCCACCCCGGCCTTCCTCAGGAGCTGGGGCTTCTGCCTCCCTGCCTGTCCCAGGGCAAAACTGACTTCTGAGCCCTGCAAAGCCACAGAGACGGTGACAGGAGGCTGTGGCCTGGGCCTGCCCCTCATCAGCCTTGCCTCTGTCTCCCTCGCCCGCCGTGTGGGTGTCCCACAAGCGCAGTAAATAGTCCCTGCTGGCCGCAGCACGGATGCTGGGGGCGGATGCAGGTGCACAGGGCTGAGGATGAGGTGGCTGGAGGAGCTCTTGACGGGTCCCCCTGCCTCAGCCTCCCCTGGGAAGTGTGATGAGAATGCTGGCTCCTGCGTTCCACCCGGACCCACTGAATCTGAAGCCTTGGAGAAGGACCTCAAGGCCTGGGTTTCGTGCGATTTGGCTGCAGCAAGTACTACGTGAGACGCACGTGGAAACTGTAGTTCTCAACCCCGGCTGCCCATTCAAATCACCTGGAGTACTTTAAAAACACATCTGCCCTGTGTCACCCCGGAGATTCTGATTTAATTGATTTGTGACGTGGCCTGGGCATCGGTCATTTTTCCAAGCAGCCCGAGTGACTCAATGAGCAGCCAGGCCTGCAAAGCACCGGCCTTCGGTTCCCCTTGCATCAGATCGGAGGGTCCCAGCGCGCAGGCCAACTCCGGAAACACTGACTCGGAGCCTCACCACTCAAAGTGTGGCTCTTGGACCAGTAGCAGCAGCGGCACGTGCAAACCTGTCAGAAATGCAGAATCCCAGGCTCCGGCCCACCCAGGCCTGCGGCATCAGAACCTGCAGCGTCACAAGACACCCAGGTGATTCGCATGCGCGTTACAGTTGGAGACACGTAAGAGGATTTAGTGGGAGCAGGGTGAGTGTGATGTTCTAAACTCCCAACGTTAGCATCACCTGGGAGCTAAAAAAAAAAAAAAAAAAAATCTCCATGCCCAGGCAGCACCTACAGCACTTCAACCCTGGGCATTGGTGGTTCTAGAGGTCCCCAGATGCTTCCCGTGTGCAGGGCGGGGGACCTCATGTGCAGGTTTAGCTGGGGCGGGGGACGGGGCTGGACGGAGGTGGTCTCCTCACAGTCAAGGGCAGCCTGGATTTCATCCACTTCCCACGTCCTTGCCCCACGATCTGCGGCAAGTTATTTAATCCCTGTGCCTTGGCTGCCTCATCTGTGAAATGGGGATAATAACAGTCTCTCCCTCCCAGGCGTGTTCAGAGGATGACATGGGGCAAATCCTGCCAGGGGGTTGGTGCGGGTCTGGCTCTCAGTGAGCGCATCATGGCAGCTACTGTTTTTCTCACTGTCTGTGGAATCTTCAGGCACGTTCGGTGGGGCACAGAGGGCTGAGAGCCTGGAGTCGGCGGGCAGACCAACCGTGCCGCAGAGGAGTGTGGGCATGCCTGCTAACCTCTCTGCGGCTTGCTTCCACGGCTGCAAAACGCAAATGACGACAGCACCTACCTCGCAGGTGCCATCTGCTCATGCCCTTGCCTGCCTGGAAGCCACACAGCCCGACAGACACAGCTCCGTAGCACGGACCCAAGAGAGAAGAGGATGTCTTATCAACGATTTCTTAGGGACTCAAAGTAGGTTTATCTCACACCCCCAACAGCAGAAACTTCACCAAACTGCCCCCTGGAAATCTGTTTCTTCACGCTACCCTCCACCCTGCTGGCTGCCCCTTCCCTCCTCTCCCTCCTCACACAGCCTCTGGAAGCCCCATCTGGGGGGGCAGTTCTATAAAGCCACACCTCGTCCACCTCCCTGAGCAAAACACGAGCTACCTGCCAGGTGCTGTTCAGAGAGCTGTATGTGGAGCCTCTCGGAATTCACAGTGGTCTGAGGAGGTATATCTATTATTGCGCCCATTTTACAGATGAGGAAACTGAGGCAGAGTTTTGGTAACTGTCCCAAGATCATAGTGCTTGTAACTGTGGAATCACGGTTCTAATCCAGGCTCTGTGCCCATCCCCTTAGCCTCTCCGATGCCTCATGTGTTGTTCCTCAGGGCGGTGGTGTTGGGGGTGGGGGGTGCCTCACGCTATCCACACAGGGTTAGGGTGAGGAGCAATTAGAGTTTGTTTCGCAGGTACATTCATAGAACGAATGTTTATTAAACACCTACTATGTGCCAGGTGCCAGGCACACAGGGCGAGCAAATAAGATTTGGTTCCTATCTTTACAGAGTTCATGAAGTTGTTTGAAAAGAGAAGAAAAGGGCCCACCTAAACCAAGAGGGCACAAGCAGTTTCTAGACCCTCCGATCCTTCTGGGACTGCTTGGCCTCTAGCCAAACCTCGCCCCCTGCTCACAATTCACCCAGAGTCAAGGGGGGCCAAGCCCCTCCTCCCTGACCCTGGGCTCATCAGGGTTGTTCTCTGGTGACAGAGGAGCAGGTGGGGTCACCTGGCCACAAGACCTTGGCCCACAGGTGGGCTGCAGCCCCAGCCCAAACCTGGAAACTTCTCAGTCAGGATCTGGAGCCCCCCGCCCACTTCCTCCCCGGATCTCTCCCCCCAGATGCTGGTAATTGGTAGACAAAGGAGTTTCAGACAGTTGGGGACCTGCGTCCTTTGAGTCCCTGAAAACATGCTATTATTAATTAAAGACTTTGGCTTCGGCGGGGCCCAGGCCTGCCTTTTTCTGGCTGGGCCTCAGACTTCTGTCTCTCCAGTCGTCTCTTCTTGCTAAATTTTTCAGTGTTTTTAACATCAGACTGATGTTACGTATAATTACCAACTTTGCACCCAAATTATATTTGACATGGCTTGTGTGGGAAATTAGACCATTTCAGCGCCTACAAATTCACCTGGGAAGCCACGGCAGGCATGCGGGCGTGCCGAAGGGAAGTAATTTAAATATTACATGTGCCCTCATGAAAATGCCAAAACTCTTTAAACTGCCAGGAAGAATTTTGTCTCCCCCACCCTCATGCCCCCACAACCTACTGTGTGCATGGGGGGCGGGAAGGCTGCGGGGGAGCCCTTTCCACTGGGACACTGACAGGGACGGGGGTGGCCCAGTTGGCAGGGGAGGGGCCTCCAGAGATGCGGACTGGGTCCCTCGTGTCACCTCTGTGGGGAGGGCCCATCACGGTGCTGTCTGCCGGTCTGTCCACCCCTGCCCTCTGCCCCCGCCTCTGGCGTACGTCTTCCTGTGCCAGGGAGAGCAGGCTCCAACCCCTCTGGGACTTGGTGGAGGGTGGGGGTGGGAAGAGAGCAGCCGCAGCACCCAGAACCAAGCCCTCCTTGGACGCCGAGGCTGGGGCTCTGTGGCCGGTCTACGTGATGGCCCATCGCAGAAGTCCCCTTTGGACCAGACAGGCCCTCAATGGGTTTTGCTTTGTCACTCAATTCAACAAATCCTGAACGCCTACTATGTGCCAGGCATTTGCTGGGCATTAGGGATCCAGAGAAGAATAAACCCATTCATTCATTCAATAAATGCTTATTGATCACCTATTATGTGCCAAGCACAGTGCTATGCACTGGGAATATAGAAATGTAAAAGATTCATTCATTCATGTGTTCGTTCATACGAAATAAGCACCCACTATGTGCCGGGATCTGTGCTGGGTCACAGAGCTGCAGCAGGCAGTGCCAGCCCTCAGTGGCTCATAGTGAAGTTAGGGAGACAGACTTCAAAGCAAATAATGTGTTCCTGGCCACAGCCAGCGTCAGCTGCCCCCTTGCTGATGGAGGCACCCACTCAAGGGCCGCCAGGCACTGTCACCTGGAACTGTGAGGCTGAGACCAGGCAGGGGCTCTGTGGCTGATGGCCACCCTGTCCTGGCCCTGGGGTCCCGGTGGAGGGGGCACGTGAAACCCAGCCTGGAAGGGTCTAGGAGGGAAACCCCCTTTTTCTTCCCCTGCCTGCATGCTGATGCCTGCCTTAGGCTGCAGACGAGATGACCCTTAAGGGCAAGGATGGGAGAGGCTCAGGCACCACCCCCCACTGCCCCCTCCTACCTGTGCCAGGGAAGGTCCGGCAGCAGAGGGAAGACAGCCAGAGTCAGGACTCTGGGCTCAGGACAAAGGGGCTTCAGAAAGACACCCTCCCAGGCCTCAGAGAGTTCCAATGCTGTGGGGCAGAGTGGGCACCCTGGAACCCCAGCCCTGTGTGGGTGCAGGGAAGAATGGGGTCGGGAATCATCCTTTGTCCTAATCTAGGACATCTGCTTCTGCCGACTGGCGACTGTGACCCTCAAGGTGTTCTTGTCTGTCTCTCTCTGATCCCTGGTTCTTTCCTTCCCTCACGTTCTGGGGGCATCGGCCCCATCAGCCCCATTAGGTGTCAAGATCATACACGACCCCTGTACCCAGTTGTGTTTTTCAACGATGCCGCAACAACGTCTCTCATCGCACAGGTTCTTACAGTGTCAACTTGACACTCCTCCTTGCCAGTGCTGGGGTCTCTGTCCCCTTCCCTTGAATCTGGGCAGACCTTTGTGATGCCAACGGAACATGACAGCAGTGACACTGAGTGACTTCCACAGCTAGATAATCAAAATTCCATGCACTTCTGCCTTGTTCTCTTGGGACACTTGCCTCCGGAGCCCAGCTGCCATGCCGTGAGGAAGCCCAAGGGACCACGTGGAGGGACCACGTGGAGAGGGCATGTGTGGGCATCTGGCCAAGAGCCCAGCTGGGGCCCAGCCAACAGCCAGACGTGTCAGTCAATGAGCCTTCTGAGATTCCAGCCACCAGCTATGGAGTCACCCCCCGCCTTTGATTCTTCCCAGATGGGGCCCTCAGACGGTGGAGCGGAGGCAGCCACTCCCACCACGCCTGTCCCATCCTGACCCACATGATCCGTGCGCATGATGAAATGGTGGTTCTATGCCGGGAAGTTTGGGGAGTAGCGTGTTTTGCAGCCATAGCTACTGGAACCACCTCACCAGGACCTGCCCACTTCCCCACACACCTTTCCCTCCGTAGAGGTGTTTGGAGTTCCCAACATGCTGTGGGGTGTTCCCACATCCCCCGCCTTGGCCATGCTGTCCCCCTGCCCGGAGTGCCCTTCCTTCATTCTTCTGACGAATGTCCAATTCATCCCTTAAATAGGCCGAGAGCCAGGAAGGCTTCACCTCCTCCTCCAGGAAGGCTCCCTGGACCTCCTGTGGCCAGCTCGGGTAATCCTCTGCTTCCCCCGCCACATGCTCACCTCACTGATTCCTGCCCTTTTGTTGGCTTTCGCCACCAGGCCGTGAGCTCCTGGGGGGAGGCCACAAGTCCTATTCCTCCCAGGCGACTTCGCCTCCTGCCCTGGCCAGCCTGGCGCACGGGAGTGCCCAGGGAGGGCTTGTTTGGTTGGAGGGCCCAGGGAATGTGCTGTTGCCGGGGGCCTGGTCTCCAGCCCTCCAGCATGGATTCTGCCTCCCCACCTGAACCCCCAAGCTCTCATCACTGGGATCACTGTTGGACAGGCTGGATGAGGACTCTGAGTAACCTGGAGCTCCAGGCCTCAGTTTCCCCACCTGTGAAATAAGAATGTTGGATGAGGAGGAGATTGGGGGCTCCTTCAGCTCATTTGCTCAGGGATCCTCCAAGAGGGGCGAGGCAGCTTCCTTAGGATCCAGCCTCCAGCTGGACTGGACAGGGGAGGGGGAAGGTGTGGGTAGGGAGTCCCACCAGTTCCTCTTCATTTGAAGCTTGGTGACACTCAGCAAAATCCAGCTCTGGGGGCTGAGCTGGGGAATGATGGTGGTCGGGAGGTGGTGTCTGTTGGGAGCAGGAAGGTCCCAAGGGCAGGGCCAGGCCTGGAGAGGGGCAAGAGCTGGACTCGAGCCTGCCTGCCTGCCTGCACGCAGGCCCTGCTCTCCCACTCGTCGCTGGATGCTCAGACATTTACCAAGCCTCAGTGTCCTCGTCTGAGGAAAGGGAGTAGCAGTGAAGCAGCCACCACAGGGAGCTGTCCGGAGGCTCTGGAGACCGACATGGTGCGTGCAAAGGGCTCCACACGGTGACTGCCACGGGGCACCTGCTCCGTGAATGTAGCCATTAACACGGTAGATGCCACCATTAGTGAGGAACCGCCACTCGCAGGGGCCAAGCATCCTACATTCTTATGACATCAGTTCCCACCAGAAATCCTGCAGGGGTATCTTTATTGCTGTTTTATGTTGGAGGGAACGAGGCTCAGAGAGGTTACATGGCTTGTCCAAGACCACACAGCCGTGAAGAGGCAGTGCTGGAAATTAGCACCCAAGGCTGTCTGACTCCAGAGTCCTTGCAGCTCCCCCTTCCCGGGTGGGACTTCCATGCGGGGCAGGGCCCGGAACGGCGGCAGCTGGTACCACTGCACAAAGAGCCAGCCTCAGCGCTGCCGTGATTTTGATGGTAGAAGAGAGGGGTGCAGCCTCCCTGCACGCTGCTCCCTACCTCAGGTCAGAGCAGACGCCCAGCCCCAGGGCTCAGCCCTCAAAGCTCTAGGAGCCCCCAGAGAGGACACTGGGATGGGTCCCATCACTCCCAGTTCTGACAGGCGGAGGCTGGGGTAACCCTGCCAGGCTGGGGACCGGCTGAGAGGAGTGAGGAGTGACGTTTCCGCTACCACGATGTCCCAAGCCACTGGTGGTAATTATAGCCCCTTTCGGGGCCCTGCACAGCCACATGCAGCCACAGAGTGCAGCCCTGCAACTGGTGACCTGGACCCCACACAGGTCACACGTACACGGGGGCAGGCCCTGGCCCTGCAGCACACACACAGTATGTCTGCAGGCTCAGGTGTGCACGCCCACCACAAGTGATGATGCACAGCTGGCTCCCCAGGCTGAGCACCCATGGACACATGCGGCTTTGCACACCTGTCCAGACTCAGCCTGGTTCCTGAAACCGCCTGGGCGTGTCTCCATGGATACGCAGCAGGTCCTTGGCCCCGTGATCCTCTGCTCTGAGCGTGTGTGTGTGTGTGTGTGTGTGTGTGTGTGTGTGTGTGATGAAAGTCGAGCCGCTACTCAGCAAAGCAGGGGCTGCCGGAGCTGGGGCTGCTGTGCTCTGAGCCTCAGTCAGTCCTGGAAACAAGCCCAGCAGATAGTAGCTCTTATTCTTCATTTTAAGAATGGCAAAACAGGCACAGAGAGGTTAAGTAGCTCACCCAAAGTCACACAGCTAGATTAGAGTCAGGCAGCTCTGCGGCTCAGAGCCCAAGGCCTTAACCATCAGGCTACTCTGCTGCCATGGGGCGGGCCCTCGCCACCTGTTCCATGTCCCACCTCCCCTCCTTGCCCTGCCCCCTGCTTGGTGTCCCTTGGCACCTTAACTATCAGTGCCAAGTTCACATACTGTGCACTTCAGTTATTTGCTTTTCTGCCCCCTCCTCTCCTCTCCCCAGCACCATGCAAGCCCCACAGAGGAAGGGGCTGGCCTGGTTCCCTCTGTATCCGCGGTGTCCTGTGTCACAGCAGGGACTCACAGATGTGTGTTGAATGGGAGGACTTGGTGGATGAGTGGACAGTGTCATCCAGCCTGAACACACAGGGCCTCCTGCTATCCCCGGTCCCTAGGAGGGGTGTGTAATGGGCAGGAGTCCAGAGTCCCCTGGGGGCCACAGGTGCCACCCCCAGCTCCTTCCTGCCTCGCTCATGGTCCCCTCTCCAGGCAGAATGCTGGCATCTGGGCCGCGGCTGGTGGGACTTGCTGGCGTCCTGAGCTGGGCGAGGAGGTGCCCTAGAGGTGGCCCCTCCCTGTGCTCGCAGATGGGAGGGTGGTGTGGCCTCTTGGGTGAATGGCCCCAGGCAGCGCCCAGAGAGGCAGGTGGACATCTGCTCCTGGCCGCTTCTCACCTCTGGGGTACCCATCCTGCCCCAGGGCCCCCAGCCCGCCCCACCCCACCCCACCCCACCCCACCCCTGCCAGACCCTCCTGTGCCCACACCCACCACTAGGTGGCGCCAAGTGGCCATGTGGGGAAGCTGCCCCGGAAGGTGTGGGGGCGGAAGGGCAGGTCCAGGCAACCTCTACCTGGCTCTGGCAGGGCCTACCGCCCCCATGTCCCCTTCCTCGAATGGCAGGGCAGACCCTGCGAGAGCTGTGCTAAAGGATGTTTATGCATTACTGGCATTCCCTCACCAGCCTCACCAAGGCAGAGCTAAGTACTGTCTTGCCCCCATTTTGCAGATGAGGAAACTGAGGCACTGAGAGGCTAAAGCAACACATCCAGAGACACACAGCTGAGAAGAAGCAGAGTCAGGGCTCTAATCTGGGTCTGCGTGGTTCCATTCTCAACTGCTGCATCCCTAAGGCTCTCCTGTAAAGGTCCGTGGACCCCTGAGTGAACCGTGGGGTCCCAGAGCTGGTTAGACGCCTGAGGGAAGGCTGGGTTGGAGGCGTGTGCTGGGTGTGGCAGGGGAGGAGCCAGGGCCTGGCAGCAGGCGCAGGGGAAGATGGAAGGGTCCCTGACCCCCTGCTCTGGCAGCTGCCTGGTGGGGGGTTGGGAAATGGGGGAAGGGGAGGAGGAGGGTCAGGGTCTGGAGGGGAAACCCCCAGAATGCCAGAGAACAGGTGGGAGAAGCTTGGGGTGGGCACAGGATGGGGGAGGGGTTGTCCCAGATGTTCCAGGCAGAGCTGGGCCCAGACGGTGCTAACATCAGGAGCCCTGTCTTTGGGGATACAGGCCTCGGTAGGTCAGGCCAACCTGCCCCTGCCAACAGCCAAGTAGCAGTGCTGTCCACCTGTTCCTTCCACAGAACACTCAGAGTGTGCCACGTGCTGTGGATACTGCAGTGAACAAGATCAACAAGGCCCCTGCCTTCCTGGGGCTTACCTTCTAGTTTGGGGAGAACAGATAATTAACAAGTAAAAGAAAAACAGATCAGACAAAGAGTGATGGAGGGTCTCGTTTAGATGGAGTGGTCCAGGAGGACTTCTCGGAGGAGGTGGTATTTGCAATAAAAGGCCAGAAATGACTTTCCAGGCAGAGGGACCAGCAGGAGTCCTGGCCGTAAGGCAGGAGCGAGTTCAGTGGGTTTGAGGAACAGGAGGAAGGTCAGTGACCAGAGCAGCAGGTGGGAGGGAGGCAGCCCACAGGCAGGGCCAGACCAAGGAGGACCCTGCAGGGGCACAGGTTGTCTCCTAGGTGGGGTGGAAGGTGCGAGGAGGGTGTTAGCATGGAGAAACAGGATTTGCATTTTGGAAGATTGCATTTGTTGGTGCTGGAGGGCAAGGGTGGAGCAGAGAGACCTCAGGGGCCCGCAGGCCCTGGGGCCCTGCCTGGGGACCGTAGGGCAGGTGAACTGGGATTCTGGTACCCTGCCCTGGATTCTCGTCCTGGCCACACCACTCATTGGCTATACGACCTGGGGTCGATAACTGTCCCTCTATGAGCCTCAGTGTCTTGTCTGCAAAATGGGAACAAGACCAGCTGCTCAGCCTCCTTCCCTGGGAGGCAGTGAGAGTGGAGATTAGGGCGTGAGGCAGGGCCAGAGCTTTGGGAACCACGGGGTGTGAGGGCATAGCTGGCAGGTGGAAGGACCCTGAGCCTGGGGCTGCTCTTAGGGGACAGATTTTTCCTGGGGGAGCCAATAAGGGGGTGACATTATGCTTGAAGTCATCGGTGGGCTCAGCCCCCACCGTTGCTCTGGGCTCCCCAGTCCTCTGGGTCTGACCCCCAGGGGCTGCCCACACCCCTCCCCCACCCTCTGTCTCTCCATCTTTTTTTTTTTTTTTTTTGCATCTTCTTTTTAAAATAAAAACGCCGGCCGCTCGCGGCTCACTGATGTTTATGCCTCAGTAATACATTATGTATTATTTTGTTTTAAGCACAGCTTTTGCATCCTGACAGTAACAATAAAATGTGACTATGGGATTGCTAATACAGACAGACTAATGTTCCCATCGCCCGCCTCTTTTTTTTGCGTCCTAAGCACTTTTGAAAAGGCTCCTTTTATATTCCTAATAAAATTATAGCAAAATACATCGATTTACTGGAAAAGAGTTTAGGGTCGGGGTTGGTTTCTTCTCCCCCTCCTCCTGGGTGGGATTCTTTCCCCCCCCCCCAAAGGCTGATGAATATTCTGAATCAAACCTTCCCAGTGCTGTTTGACCCTGGCCCTGGGTTGCACCCCTACCTGCCATTGGAGGGCTGCGTGGCCCACCTGGCCCCCAGCCAGCTGCAGGTGGGCATGGATGTGCTGAGAAGTGGGGGTGCATCTGTGTCAGGGTGTGCCTGCATGTCGGGGTGTCCATGTGTAAGTCGGGGTGTCCATGTGTAATTCAGGGTGTCCATGTTTGTGCTGGGGTGTCATGTGTATGTCAAAGTCTGCCTGCGTGGAAGTTGGGGTGTCCCTGTGTAACTCAGGGTGTCTGCCTGTGTGTGGAGGTGTATGAGACGGTGTCAAGAGACTGTGAGTCTGACTGTGTGTCTGAGCGTGTGCGACAGGCCACGCCTGCCTGCGTGAATCTCTGAGTGGGCGCGTGGAGAGCTGCGTGTCTGGGGTCTGTGCCTGTGTGTCTCGGTGTTGGGGGGCGCCTCTGGGGCGGGATGTGGGAATCCTGGGCGTGGGGGTGTTTGTGGGTTTGTGATGTGGGGACCATGCGTCCATCTGGGCGTGGACAGTTAGGTTGGGTTTGTGTCATGGTGCGGGTGGTCTGGGCGTTGTCTGCCTGAGTCAGGGGCAGCAATCGTGTTCGGCTCTTTCCCGCTGGGGATTGCAGGTTGTCTTGTGATCGGCAAGTTACTTTCCGTCTGAAAAATGGGTCTCCCCCTGGCTGGCGTCTGATTCCTTTTCATGCTAGCTGTGTGTGTGTGTGTGTGTGTGTGTGTGTGTGTGTGTGTGTCCCTCTGTCTACACAGGGCTCTGTGGGATCCAGGTGTATGTGAATAATGCTCGCCAAGGTGGTTCCTCACGGACAGAGGCCACCGCAGGCCGGTGTGGCTATGCCAGGCTTGGGGGCTGCCACAGCCAGCAGACAGGCAACGGGTCTCTGGAATGGGAGGGTGGGACAGCCCTCCAGCTGCAGGTGGCCCCCCGGGCAGGGTGGCAGAAGGGCAGCAGGCAGGGGAAGGAGAAGCCGTGGGTGGAGAGGGATGAAGGCTACACATCATCTTCACCAACATCAGTGCCAGGGTCTGGGCAGCAGGTCCTGGTGGGCTGAGCAGGAGGAGGTGGTCTAGACTTTCTGCCCTGGGTATGCACCTGGCAGCAGGACCTGGAATCTGGGGGCAAAGGCTCTCTTTCTGGCCAGTTATGCCTTGGTTTCCTGGGGCCAAACCCCTCCAGCTTTTCCCCTGTCCCCAGAATCCAGAGTCTGGGAAGTAAAGACATCGTCAGCCTCTCCCCACCCCCATAGTCTTCCCCTCCGGGGAGTCTGAACCCCGAATCCTCTGGGACCCCCGGTCAGAGGTGCTGCTTCTTGGGTGTGGCGCTCTGGGAGGACCTGGCAGAGAACCCCGGTTTCCCTGCACCCCGGCCTCTGCCAGGCTGAGAGCCGTGGGCACGCCTGCTGCTATAGCCAGCTTGCTTCCTCCCCCATCCTCCCGCCCTGCTCTCCTCCGCTCTCCGCTCGCTCTCCGGAGTGTATGTGGATTTGCACAATTCACAAACAGGGGGAAAAAAAAAAAAGAATTGGGTTTTGTATACTAAGCACTTTTGAGGGCAATCTGGGGCCCCCTAATCCAGAGGTTTATAACCTCCCCAGCTAATGCTCCCTGACACTGTGTTTTGATATCATTACTACATTATACTCACAATTTTTGAGTGAAAAAATACAGTACTTAGAAAGTCGAAATTCATAAATAAATTCATGTCAAACCGCACTTAATATTGATTTTGTTAGTGTTCAGATTCAATAATAAGGTACTGCGTGCATGAATATTTAAATATAATCATCATTTCTGCATCTCCTAATGGCCTCTGCTCCTCTACACTCAATTTAAACACAATTTAAAAACTATAATGTATTGAAAAATACTAGGATTTAGCAATAAATCATCATCGGGAGATTCCAGGCCTCTTATAGGACGGCTCGATACGGGTTTCTCCGGGGACTGTACAATTAGATTCATGTTTTTAAACTTCTCAATTATCCATATACCATAATTTTATGTGAAAGTTTGTTTCGCTTCCCCCCCGCCCCCCGCCGCCCCCACCCCTCGCCGGCCCCCCCACCGGCCTCTCTGTAGGAAGCGGTAGAATATCTAGAATATTGCTTAAGTGTTCTCTTAGCCAGAGTGGAGTGGGGTCAAAGGTGGCCGTCCTCAAACTGAATTAGAGGCCAGGCCTGCCAGAGGCAGCCGGCGCTGAGTCACTTAATCACATTATTTGGGAAAAATATAGGGGGGAAAGAGATAAAATGACTTAAAATGAACTTGCCAAGGAGGAAGTGGAGTTTTTTAGATTTATTTAAAAAGCAATCCTTGGCCTGATGAAATAGACACGGGGCTGAGGCAGGATGTGGCGCGAGCCGGGCGGAGGGGCGGGGGCGGGGCTGCGCTCTGGCGGTAGAGGGGCTTCCAGCCCGGCCCCCGGCCCCAGGTCTGTGTGAGGAGCCCCTGGGGGGGGGCATAAGGCCCTGGGCTGAGGATGAAGTGGGGCCCGTGGAGCTGGGGGAGCTGCGAGTCCCCTGAGCCCGAGGCAGCTGGAGCAAGCTCGGGAGGACAGGGTGTGGCAAGGCCCCCAAGGCGCCCGGGGCCTTGCAGTGACCTGATGGAGGCAGGTGCCGCTGGCACTGACAGATGGCAGTGGAAGTGGCCCAGCAGCTTGGATTGGTGACTGAGGTGGGTGGGGCCCCAGGGGCCTGGAGGGATGGTGCCCACTGGCTCAGGACAGCCAACCACACACCGGTCTAGGGAATAGTGTCGGTGACCCCACTTATTAAGCACCTACATATGGCCCATGGGAGCCCCACAAGCACCTCGTGATGTAAGACGCAGTCACGCCCATTTTACAGATGGGAAAGCCGAAGCTCAGGGTGGAGAAGCAGTCTGTCCCCCGTCACACAGCTAGGAAGGGACAATGTCAGTACTTGAACTCAGCTCACTCCAGAGCCAATGCTCTCTTTGCACGGCCCCACGCCTTGCTGGGAAGGCACAGCTGGAGGGTGGGCTTGGTGCTGGCCCTGAGCCTGGCCTCTGGCACGCTCCAGAGTGCAGTTCAGCTGCTCACACTCCAGGGAGATGCGAGCAACACCTGCCCATGTGGGGAAGGCACAGGGACCCAGCACACTCGGATCCTGGAAACCTGGTCTTGGGACGCTGAGGACTGGGGCTGGGGGCGTTGCTCGGGCGTATCCAGAGTGGAAAACCCAAGTGTTGGGCTGGCAGTGAGGGGAGCCCTGGGGCCACCCTGGAACAGATGGGGCAGGCAGCTGGTGGGAGTGGACACTGCGCCTTCTAGGCAAGGCTTTCCACACTGGACAAAATGCCAGGACAGGGACTCTAACTGGGAGGGGAGGACCACACAAGGGGGTGGCACCCTGGCTGCATGATGAGCCCAGAAAAGAAGAACTGCAGGAGGGGCCCAGCCATCACCAGGGACAGGGTCAGGTACCAGGACGGGCTCCAGGCCCAGCCCACGTCTCATCACATCTGTGAAATGAGCAGAAAGACAGCACCCGCCTCAGTGCGTGGCCACAGAGAGGAAGTAACACAGACAGGGCCACCTAGCTTGGTGCCCAGCACACAAAGACGGCACATCTGGGGCCGGACTCAGGCTCCAGACCCCCGGGGAAGGACGTTTCTTTTCCTTCTGGTCTGCACTGCCTGGGCCCTTTGGGTGGGCTCGGGGCTGCGGATGGAGCTGGCTGCCATGGCACCTGGACCAGGCACCCCCCGCCCCCACCCCCGGCAGTGGGCTTTGCAACAGGGACACGCGTAGGACTGTGGCAGGGGTGCCTATTCCCAGACTGAGGGGCAGGCAGGGAGGTTAGAGAGGGGGCGTCAAGGGCCTGAGTGCCAGGCCTCGTGGCTCAGCCTCTGGCAGCCAACAGCTTCCAGTCTCCTGCTGATCATTCATTCATTCATTCATTCGCTCATTCGGCAAACGCCGGCAACATCCCAGGCACTGTCGTTCTAGGCACACAGACACATCAGAGCACGGAACAGCGCTTACAGCTGAGGGCAGAGCCGCTGCCTCTTGCTGTGAGCCCTCTGCCTCAGTTTCCTCATCTTCGATAGGGAGATTAGCCTGACTCTTTCACCTGCTTCTGCTTAATCACAGAGGTGAAAGGACAGGAGATAAAAGCTGCCCCCAGGTGAGCCACCGTTCTTTTCCCAGTGACTGGGCCTGACACGACCCTTGTGCATGGCATTATTTTTTTCTGTCTGCTGCTCTGCCAGGCTGTGGCTCCCAGACGGCAAGGGCAGGAGCAGGGATGAAACACAATAAAATTGGGGAAACTCGGGGACCAGGGAGCTGCGGTGGAGGGCTATCCAGGCTCCTCCATCCCAATGGGCTGGGGACCGCTGGCTCTTTGAGAAGCTGAGGGGCAGGGACGTGTGGGAGGGGCCCCAGCTGAGACCTCCAGCTAAGCCACCTGCCGCCCTCGGCCTGGCTTGGGCAGGATGGGAAGGGGCGCTCCCTCTGCCTTCCCCAGAGCTGGCGGCTGGTGGGAGGTGCGGCCCAGAGCCCAGGCCTGGGGGGCTCCCATCTTCTGGACAGGAAGCGGTTGCAAGGAAGAGGGACGGCAGAGCTGGGGCAAGGGCTGGGAAGACTGCGGCTCTGGATCCCTGGGCGGCCGGGCAGGATGAGGAGGGAGAGTGAGTCTGTGGGAGACTCTTGCCTCCCCTTCCCATCGCCTCCCGCCTGGGCTCCTGGACCCCCCCACCCCAGGGACCTCTCCAGTTCACCTCCAGCCCACCCCCTTCACCCACCTCCCTCTTCCTGAAAATCTCGGTTTGCCCATCTGTCAAGTGGAGCTGCTTAAACAGAGTCCCTCCCGCAGGTGTTGGGGAACCCGGAGACAGGGAATACAACCGACCAGCTTAGTGACCAGAAGGGGCCGCAGGGATTCTTCCTCCCTCCCCTCATTTGGGACCCTCGAGAGTCCCTGAAGGAGTGAAGTTCTGAGGCTGCTGACAGACCACTGAGGACGCCATCAGTGGCCTGGGCCTCCAGCAGGGAAGGGCCGGTGCCTCCGAGGCCCTGTCACTCTGTATCCAGGGCCTGTTTTTTTCTGGAAAACAAGCGACATTTATCACGAGTGACAGCCGGGCCCTAATGCAATCTCGGCTGGAGCCATGAATTGCAAATGCACCGCGGTGAGGAGGCTGCTCCATTAGGGCCCCAGGGAGGTCACACGCCCGGGGCCCCTGGGGGGTGCTGGTCAGCAGTGGGGACACCTCACAGCCCCAGCAGGGTCCAGGGCTCTGCTCCCCAAAGTCACTCTGAGCCAGACCTGGCTGCATCGGGGTCCTTGGGTTCTCGGGGTGGGGTAGGGGCAGGGCTCCAGAGTGGGTGTATGCAGGGCCGGTTCCTGGTGACTCAGAAGCTGCTTTTGTCCCCCTGTGAGAGTCACAGAGAATAAAACACCCGGGCAATTAACCGGAGCAGGTCGGGTGAGTGGGGCGGGGCATTCAGGCCCAAAGGCACTCACTGTGCCACCTCACCTGCCTGGCAGCTGGGAGGGCCCTGCCCGGGGCCAGGAGCACTCCTGTGACGGGGTGCCAGGGGCGCTGGGGGGCAGGGCCCGGGATCTGCTGCCCCAGACGCCCCACACCCCCATTCGGCGAGTTGCCCTCCCCCCATTTCCCTCCTCCTCCTGTGCCCGGGGGCTCCACGCTGTCCCAGAGCCAGTGCCACCTCCACACGTGTGTGCCCAGCACCCTGGCTCTGCACACACGTCTGCGCTGCTCTCCACCCCACACGTGTGCCCGGCCCTCACGCGTGTGCCCGGCCCTCACGCGTGTGCCCAGCTCGCTGCCAGCCCAGCGCTGAGCCTGGACGCGCCTACCCGCCTCTGGCACCCGGTGTAGACGGGTGGGTTTGTTTTTTCTTGTGTGTTTTGGGTTCAGGAAAAAAAAAATCCCCAAACGAGCTCTCCCTGGGGCACTTTTCCCTTCATTTTTCTGCCCAGGTGTCTCTAAAGGGAACTTCATTGTCTGTTTCAAATTCATTTGCACTTAACTCATCTAGAAGTTTTGCAAGAGCTGTTTGATGTCCAAGGAGCCTCTGAGCACCCCCCACCCTTGGAGACCCGGCACTGCTTCTGGGCCTGGGTGAAGGTCCCCCCCCACCCTGCCTGGGAGTGGGAGGGAAAGCTGGGGGGGGCTCTGTCCAGCTTGCCCCTCGCCTGGGACACACACCCACCTGGGCATCTCTCGGTGCCCCCTCCCCAGTGGCCCCTGCCCCTGCTGGGTGCGGGGCCCAGCTGTTGGGCCTTTGAGCCTCCCCCACTAATTAATGGGTGCCTTCGAGGGCTGACCCAATCGGCCCCCAAATTAATCTCAATTACAGTGATTTGGTAACTGCAGTGCTAGCCAGCCCAACCGAGCCGGGATTTCATCACCTGAGAATGGGGAGCCCAGCCGAGCCGGGACAGCTCAGCCTCTACAGCTCAGCCTCGATGTTATTGGCGGGGGTGGAGTGGGGGCACTGGGTGGGGCTCAGGGGCTCCAGGCAGCCCAGCCTTTATCAGCACCATCAAATTAGTTCACACCAGCTAATATTCACATTGGCAGCCTGGCCTGCCCCTCCTCCATGCCCCCTGTCCCAGTACTGGGGAGGGCGGAGGAGACATCTGGTGGATCTTGGGCTGCCAGGCTCTGTTCCCCAGGTTCCATCAGCTCACAGGAGGGCTCAGAGATGTGAGGCTCTAGAACGCCGAGTTGGGCAAAGTTCCAGCTTCTAGACCCCCGGGTCCGGCTGGGTTGCCTCCCCCCTGGCGCAGTGATGCTGGGAGGCAGACGTGGGAGGATGACTCCTGCGTGCTGGCAGCTCCCTGCAGTTTCCAAAGCCCTTTCCCATCCTGTAGCACTGGTTTGCTCCCTGCAACATGCCCACAGGGCAGGGCAGGGATTGTTAACTCCATTTTACAGAAGGAGAAGTAGAGGCCCAGGGAGGAGACAGGGCTTGCTCAGCAAGCTAGAACAGGAGCCAGGGCTCTACCAGGCTGCAGGACTCCTAGTCCAGTGCTCTTCCCAGCAGAACACATCAACCGGGAGAGTATTCTCCTTCCCCCAACTTCAGCATCCCCTCACCCCCCTACCACACACCCAGCACCTCCTCCCTGCACCTCTAACTGCCCCAACCTGTTACCATTTGCTCATCTATTCAAACAGGCCTTTTCCAAGCCTCAGTTTCCTCATCTGTAAAATGGGGATGAAAATAATAAAGCCTGCCCCCCTGCCCACCCTCACGGGGCACTTTCTACATGCTAAAGCCCTATGTAAATGTGAGGCATTAACTGTTGTCTTTATTGACAGTCACGGTGGCAGTGGAGGGTGCAGGAGAGCTGCCAGCGCCTCTTCCATTCCCCAGCCATGGGACATGTTCATGTAATCAGAGGACAGGGTGGTCATCTTCCTTGGGAAAGGGGCAATGGCTCCTTAATGGTGGGATCCCACCCCATAGCCACAGTCAAGACTGAGACCCATCTCATAGTCCTCCCCCTGCACACTCACCCTCCTCCTTGGCTCCCTCCACTCCAGCCTTGGGGGTTGGGGGCAGGCAGGGTACTGCTCTGTCTCCACGGCCAGCTCTGCTGCACCCTTGGCAGTGCCCCTAGGGTAACTCCCACCAGCCCACCCTCTCAGCCTCAGCCCTGGGCCTGGCGTGGCCAGCTGGGAAGGGTCCAGAGTTCAGGACGGGGGTCCCTAGGGAGTGCTTCAGCAGGCCCCCACCAGTGCCCCTGGTCAACACCCGCACAGGGCTGCCACCCTGCAAGGGAGCGAGTGTCCCACGAGCTCTCCTGCCACCCCCCTACTTCCCACAAAGCCAGCGGCAGGTTGATTGATTTTGCGGGAAGAGCAGCCCCGTGGGTGGGGGTGGGGAGCCGGGGCGCCAGGGGATCCTCACTCCATTTGCGTGGGGCTGAGTCAAAGCTAGGTCCCTCTGGGCAGGGCGAGAGGTGTCCCCGGCTGCTCCTCCTGCCGTGGGAGGACAGGGAGGGCCTTATGGGGCCCCCCACAGCGAGTCTAGGGCTCTGGGGGGCCTGGCAGCATTCAGGTTAGCCCCTTAGAGGATGCAGCTGGCCTGGCTCACCGCAGGGAGCACAAGTGTGTTGGGAGGGGTGGTCTCCTCAGCCTTCCCTTGCCTGGTCTGCGTTTTCCAGAGCCTCCCCGGGCTGGGGACGGATGGGGGAGGATGAGGTTCTGCCCGGAGCCCAGCAGACCCAGCCTGACTGGGACTCCTACCCCATGGCCTGGGCCCAGAGGCCTGCAGAGCTCACTACGGACCTACAGGTGAAGGAGGGAACTCTGAACCATAGGAATGTGTGCCCAGAGACACACGCGCGCGCACACACACGCACACGCACCAGAAACACTCGGACAGGGGAGTGTACTCCCGGAGGACACCTCCCCGTAGGGCAGCCCCCTCCCTTGCCTGGCTGCACAAAGACAGCAGCGGCTTCAAGGAAAGGGGTTTTCTTTTCTCCCGTTCCCAAACTGGAGAGAGAGCAGCCGAAACCCAGGAAAGGGAGATGATTCAGACCCTGGGTGAGTCAGCTCGAGATGCTCCAGAAAAACGGGCCGGATACCTCCCCATTTGTCACATTTGTCCCTAAGCTTTTGGGCCTGGCCCAGGTGTGCGTGGGGAGAAGCAGCTCTTTCTAGCATTGCCTGAGAAGGGGATGACTGACTTCTGCCTGGACTGAGAATCCTGGAGGACTTTCGTAGGAGGGATGGGCAGGAGGGCTTCAGAGGGAGGACGAGGAGGAGGAGGAGGAGGAAGAGGAAGAAGTATGCTTATAGAGAGCCATCACAGGTGCACTGTAAAGGCTCTGAGAAGGTCTGCAGAGGTGAAACTGCTTGAACTCTCTCTCTGTTTGGATATCATTAGTTTATCATAAAAGAAAGACGGAATTTTTTACATGGCGAAAGCTTTCAGAACTTTAGTGAAATGGGCAGTTTCACGGGATGCAATTTCAATAACTGATTTATTTCAATCCATGTACTTTCCAAGAACGTCACCATCTCTAAATAAGAAATAATCCTCGCTGGCTTCTGGGTAGCTGAATATGTGGAGGTTCCCAGAGGGAGGCGCGCCGCTTCCCCGGGCTCACCCCGTGCATCTCTGCATCTAAAACCTCAAAGATGAAGCAAGAAACCCACCTAACTTCTTGGTTGACAATTTGGGCTGGATACTGAAGTCTCTTCTTTCTCTACTAATTACTGCTTTATAAATTCAGGGATATAAAGAAAATCTTAAAAAAAAAAAAGAAAGAAAAGAAAAAAAGAAAGATCTTTGTTGTCTAGAAGTACTTTGGTGCCTCCGTGTTCTGGGAGAAGAACTTCATCCCCAACTTTTGCACTCGCTGGTTGAATGTCTCGGCTCTTCCTTTTAGAGACGCTCCAACAGCTACCACTGTTGCTTGTAATGCTTTTCCTTGGAAGCTTGCTGGAAGCATGATGTCTCCTTTGGTGACAGTTTCGGCTGTACTCCTGTCAACCAATGCTGGGTCAAAGAGCAAAAGAGACTTTCTAAATGCCTGTGCGGCCACGGCCCGGCCACAGCTTGTGCTTTAACTTATGTTCCTTTACCCGACCTTTGCCGGACTTACCTGATCCCCGGGAATCTTAGTTTCGGTCACCTGCTGACACGCTGTGAGAACTAGCATTTGGGAAATGCTGACCTAAATCGTTAAACATCCTCTGTTTCCTGACTATTAAAGCATTGCAGTGTCCATGTTCATCTCAAGAAATCTGGAAAATAAATAGAATAAGGAATCGAAAAGAGTGTTTGAATCCTTGCCTCTCACCACCCAGAAGGAACCACTGTTCCCAGTATTTGTTTCAGTGACTGTGTTAGGGGTAGGGGGAGTGCATGAAAATATATACATCTGAATTGGGATCAGATAGTTTTGTACCCTTTTTTCTGCATTTTTATGAATTACTTAATACATGCCAAAGAGTATATGTACAGTTTTAAGAATAATAATAAAACAAACAGCCAAATATCCACTACTCAAGAATTAAGCAGAGTACAGTGTCTCTCGCCCGTAATCCCAGCAACTCCAGCAACTGAAGCAAGAGGATCACTTGAGCCCAGGAGTTTAAGACCAGCCTGGGCAACACAGAGAGACCCCGTCTCTACAAAAAATTAATTAATTAATTAAAAAATTAGCTGGGCACAGTGGTGTGCACCTATAGTCCCAGCTACTTGAGAGGCTGAGGCAGGAGGATCCCTTGAGCCCAGGAGTTTGAGGTTGCAGTGAGCTATGATTGTGACATTTCACTCCAGCCTGGGCAAAAGAGTGAGACTTTGTCTCTCAAAAAAAAAAAATTATATCCTACTTTTTCACTTAGCATTATGCTCTGGACGTTCTCCCATGCCATTAAATATTCTTTGAGAACTTGAATTTTAATGGCTGTCTGGTATTCCTTCAAAGGGTGTACCATATTTTATTTAACAAATCCCATCTTCTTAGAAATTTAGATTGCTTCCAACTTTTTACTATTAAAAGAACATTGTGAAGAACACTATTATATGTAAATCTTTGCCCATAATCAGAACAGTCTCTATTTCTTTATTGCAAGTGGAGAGAAGCAGGATTATAGGGTCAAAATTTTAAAATAGTAATAGCCAACATATACCAAGCATTTCTTTGCCAGGCACTGTACAGACAGCATTAGGTACATTAGCTCACTGAAATTTACAACTCCGTGTGGTAGATACTATTCTTGTTCCCATTGTACAGATTAGCAAATTGAGGGTCAGAGAAGCTAAGTGAATTGCCCCAAAACGCAGTAAGTGACAAGGCTAGTCTTTGAACCAGCTGTCTGGTCCCAGAGCCTGAGTTCTTAGCCACTGCACCATGCTTTGGTTTGTTCATTCACTCAACAATATTTACTGAGCACCTACTATAGTGCCAGGCACTATTACAGATGATAAGTATATAGCAGTGAACCAAACAGTGGCTCATGCCTGTAATCCCAACACTTTGGGAGAGCAAGGCAGGAGGATTGCTTGAGGCCAGGAGTTTGAGACCAACCTGGGCAACATAGCAAGACCCTGTCTCTTTCAAAAAATAAGAACAATTAGCCTGGCATGATGGTACATGCCTATAGTCCCAGCTACTCGGGAAGTTGAGGTGGGAGGATCGCTTGAGCCCAGGAGTTAGAGATTACAGTGAGTTATGATCACGACACTGCACTCCAGCCTGGGTGACAGAAGACCTTGTCTCAAAAAAAAAAAAAAAAAAAAACCCCCACAAAACAACAACAATAACAACAAAGCTCTGCCCTACATTCTAGTTAGGGCAACAGACAGTAAACACGATAAGTAAGATCTGTAGACTGTTAAAAGGTGGTAAGTCTTCTGGCAAAAGGATGCAACAGGAAAGAAGTAGAGGGAGTGCAGGGGTGGGTGTGCAACCAAAAATAGGGAGGTCAGGGAAGAGTTCCTAGAGAAAGAGACAGCAGAGTGAAGTCTTTAAGGAGGTGAGGGGGAGCTCTGCTGAGCTCTGATGGAATAGCACTCCAGGCAGAGGGACCTGCGTGTGCAAAGGCCCTGGGGCCAAGCAGACTGACAGTCCAAGGAGAACAAGGAGGCCAGTGGAGCTGGAGTAGGGTGAGAGGCAGAGGCTGGGTGGAGGTGAGGTCAGAGGGATGATGGGGGAGGTGAGGGGCTCTGAGGGCCACTGTGAGGACTTTTGCTTTTCTCTGAGGCAGGTGGGAGCCATGGAGGGTTTTGAGCGGAGCAGAGATGTGATTTGGCTTATGTCTAACAGGATCCCTCTGCCCGCTGGGTGGAAACTCTCCGTCGAGGGTGAAGGTGGACTTGAGGAGTCCACCGTGACGGTTGAGGCTGGAGACGATGTGGCTTGGCCCAGGCTGGTCGGGGGGACAGGGTTTGCAAATCACCTGACAGTGGGATAGTGAACAAAGAGGAATCCAGGATGCCTCCGAGTCTGGAGCCTGAGCCCCGGGAGACACCGCACCATTAGCACAGCTAGGGAGATTGTGGGGGGATTTGGTCTGAATGCGTTAAGTTTGGGGTGCTGAGGCAGGCGTCCCTGCTCACTCAATATCCTGTTCTCTGTTGCACACACAGGAGGATGGTACCACTTGCCACACTGAAGTTAGACGTGGCCATTAGACCAGCTCTGGCCAGAGAGTTGTAGGTGGGAGCGATACGTGTAACTTATGGGCCAGGGCATTTGATTACCTGTAGCTCTGCTTTTCCCTGCTGCTGCCATCTCAGGAGCATGTGCTGAGGTGAAACCTCCATCAGCCTGGATTTCTAAGTGACTTATGAAGGACAGCGTCTTGCCCACCCATCCTGGACACATATCACCAGAAAGAAATAAATCTTTGTTGTTCTAAGGCACTGAGATTTTGATGTTGTTTGTTACCATAGCATAAGTTATCCTATCTTGACTAATACAGGTGCCTATTAGCAGGACTGCCGTGTAAGGTTGCACAGGTTGTACACTGTACAAGGGCAGCATATCCAAGGGCGTTTCATTCTAATCACAGACCTAACTTCTAGATTCTCCACACATGTGAAGGACTGTGCTCTGTTGCACAAGCAGGGTGTCCCCTGAAGTTGCTCCTCTTCTTTCCGGCCTCTTTTGGAAGACTGATTTCCTCTCCTACTCAACTCTAAACCTGCCTCAGCTGCATCACAGGGTAGGGGTGGTAGAGGGAGTATTCAGAGTGTGACTGTTGCCTTAGCACTTGGCTATAAGTGAGCAATAGTGTGGATATAAATGTGTGCCTGCCTGGGACTGCTGTCCCCAGGAAAGCCTCTCCTGGACAGACCCAGGCCAAGCTGAGGGGGCGAGTGGGGGGCACAGCCATGCTCGAGCAGCCTCACTGCTTCCACGGAATGCATATGGTCCTGCCACAGATTTAACAAGAAGTTTGATTTGTGGAACTGTCATTCAGATGACTTTACGCTGAATGCTACTGATTAAACCCCAGAGCCAGTGCCCCCTCCCCCACCCCCTCTCCCTGACACAAGGGCCAGTCTGGGCTGCCTGGCCTGCCTTTCTCCTGCCCAGCCTTCCTATGGTCGGACGGAATAATACACAGTACCAAGTTTTAAAAAGTTTTTTGTTTTTCCACTGAAAGAAGTCACTTTCTCCTGACTTGCAAGGGGCAGCCCTGCCTGTTCTCCACATGACGGTGCAGAGTAGACAGACGTGACGGTGTGGAATAGACAGACATATGGGCGCACCTGGGGCTCCGGGGAGAGGTGCGAACGGCAGATAAACATTCGGGAATTGTCGGCACACACTCGGTGTTTGAAGAGTTGGGGCTCAGAGGGATGGCAGAGGGAGGGTATGTGGAGAAGAGTCAGAAGACCCTTCCGTGTTTAGGGTGAGGACAAGGAAAAGGAAGTCATAGAGGAGGCTGGGAGGAGCAGGAAGAAGGGGAGGACCAGCCAGTAAGGAAAGGGTTCCAAGGTGGGCAGAGTGACCGCCGGGGACCAACAAACCGAGGGCTGTGAACTGACCATCGGGCTTCCCTACCTGTGCCCAGGCCCAGAGGCATCGGTTGTGCAGAATGGGTCCTAGAGAGGGTGGGAGGACCCAGCACCGTGAGCTGAGTGAGCCCCTGCTAGGAATAGGACGGGGGCTGGAGGGGAGGTAGGGTCCGGGGAGAGGTGAGGCTGGTGGGGCAGAGCCGAGGCCACGGGAAGTTCCTGGCCTTCCGTGGAGCCAGACCGCCGTCCAGGAGGAGGTGAGAGGATGGGTCTGGGGTCGGGGAGGTGCTGGCCTGGATGGGAGGAGCCACGTTGTCAAACTGCCCCTTATGTCCCCCTTCCAGGGTCCACTGCCAGCGGTGGCCACTGTGCGGATGCCTGCCCCACGCCCCACCGGGGACTTCATCACTCTGCGGCCCCCTCTTCTTTCGGAGTCCCAGTCCCTTCCCCGATGTGAGTACCGGCCTCCGGGCATCTCTCGCCAGGGCAGGAATTAGGGTACGCATCGTCCTTTCCCAGCCAGGCCTTGGCGAAGGGGCAGATGGGGCAACAGAGGCCAGAGAAGTTAAATAACTTGCCCAGGGTCACACAACTATTAAGTGGCAGAACCAGAATTCAACCCTAAGTCTACCCGACACTCTTGCTCCTGGAGCAAAGGAGGGAGCCAAGATCTCCTGTCGAAAGTCCCTGTGGGCGCCACAGGTCTTGCCTTCTGACTAGCCATTACGTTTATTCCTTCACTGCATGTGTTCTGGGTGCGCTAGGGGCGGTGGCAGGACAGGGGCAGCCCTGAGGCAGGGCGCAGCCCCCAGGGGCCTGCAAAACGCTCGGGGAGATCAGTCCACGATCCCAGTTACCAAAGGCAGAGGCGATCGCGTTCGTGGGGCTGTTCAGGGGGTCTGTCGAGGACGTGCAAAGGCAGCACCCAGCCGGGTCTGGGAGCACAGGGAGGGCCCGGGGTGGGGCTTGGTGGGCAGCGGTGGGCGGAGAGTGTCCCTGCCAGAGGGCACACCGCGTGCGCGGGCCTGCAGGCTGGAGGGCAGCGCTGGGCGCGGGGCGAGCTGGAGCTTCCGAGGGGCCGTCGGGTCGGACCCCTGCGCTCAGCTCGGCCGCAGCCCACCCGCCGCCGCAGGAGCCGCCTGCTTGGAGCCAGCCTCGCCCCGCCCGCGCGGGGGTCTCCCGGCCGGCCGGGGGCGTCTAATGGGCTGCCCGGCCCGCGTTCCGGGGAGTGGTCCCCGCCGCGCTAATGTGCGGTCGCCCCGCCCGCCGGCAGCTGGTGCCCCCGCGCCGACCCCGGGCGCCCGATCGATATGCATCAGGCGGCGGCGGCCGGGAGCCCCCTCCCCGCCCGAGCGCGCCCCGCCCCGGGCGCCTCCGACGGCTGAGCCGGGCCTCCCGCGCCTGGGTGGGCGGGCGCGACGCCGGGAGGGGGCCGCGCCGTGGGACCCGCGCCCACTGCCGCCCGCTCCTTGGCGCCCCCCCTTGCTCACCCCTGACTCTCGCCTCCTCTCCCCTCGCTCTTTCTGCCCTTCTTCTGGTTTGGGGACCCGCTCCCCTGTCCCTCCGTGGCTGAGGTAACTCATTCTCACTGTCGCTCCTTCTCTGTCTCTCCAGGGCTCTCCCGAGGACCCGGCAGCCGTCCAGGGCTGGAGGCTGTGGCCTTTGGGCATCTGGAGCCCCCCGCCCCTCTGGCCTCCGTGCAGCCTGGGAGTGGCGGCTGGCTCCTTTAGGGACAAGGCCAAGGCGAGGGTCACGACTCATGTGACCCAGGGCGGGGGACCTGCAAGATGGGCGAATGAGGCACTTGAGCGCAAAATATCAGGGGGTGCTCAAAATCCTCGGAGATCAAGATAAATGACACTTTAATGCACTATTTTTGAAAAGCAAAATTAATGCAAAAAAATTTCGCAGTGATCAAAATAGCAAGATTTCAGGTAAAGACTGGATCAGTAACTGCTGAGCTGAGCCGTGTTGGAGCCCGCCGCAAAGGAAAGATCCGACTACCTATCCAGAGTCATTGAACATTTTGACACTTCGTTCATGGCGGATTGCTCGCCGCGGATTTCGCAGGAGACTGATAGAAGGGGCGCTTGGATTGCCGGTGAGATTCCAGTCCCTGGACTATGATTAACCAATGAGAAAGGATCCAATGCAAGCATCTTAATTATCCTTTTTAAAAACAGCTTTATCGGCCATACAGAGGGATAGACTTTGGAGACTCAGAAGGGGGAGGGTGGGACGGGGTTAACGGATCAAAAATTACTGATTGGATACAATGTCCGCTACTCAGGTGACAGGTACACTGAAAACCCTGACTTCACCACCGCGCAATTCATCCATGTATCAAAAATCTTGTATCCCCTAAATCTATTGAAATTTTTTAAAAAGCTTTATTGGTATATAATTTACATACCGTACAATTCACCTATGTAAAGTGTAAAATTCTAACATATGCAGAGTTGTGCAGCCATCGCCACACTGATTTTAGAACATTTCATCACCCATCCCCACCACCGCCGAAAAGTCCCTGTGACCATTAGCAGTCAGTCCTCATTCCCTTTAATGTCCCCAGCCCTTGACAAGCACTAGTCTACTTTCTGTCTCTATGGACTGGCCTATTCTGGATATTTCTTACAAATGGAATCGTACAATTGTACATCTCTCATGTATTGCTTTTTTACTTAAAGACGTTTTCAGGGTTCACCCATGTTGTAGCATGTATCAGTATTCGTCCCTTTATATTGCCAAATAGTATTCCATTGTATGGATATACCACATTTTACTTATCCATTCATCAGTTGATGGTCATTTTGGTTGTTTCTACTTTTTGGCTGTGATGAATAATTGCTGTTATAAACATTCATGTGCAAGTTTTTGTGTGGGCATGTTTTCATTTCTCTTGGGTATACACCTAGAAGTAGAATTGTTGGGTAATATGGTAACTGGGTGTTTAGCATTTTGAGGAAGTGCCAGATTGTTTGCCAAAGAGGCTGTACCATGTTACAGTCCCACCAGGTATGTAAGTTTCCCATTTCTCCACATCCTCACCAGCACTTGCTATTATCTGTCTTTTTGATTATAGCCATCCCAGTGAATGTGGAATGGGGATTTGGTTGTTTTGATTTGCATTTCCCTAGTGGCTGATGAGCATTTTTTCACATGATTATTGGACATTTGTGTAGCTTCTTTGGAGAAATGTCTGTTCGAATTCTTTGCCCATTTTTCAAATATCTTATCATTTATCACATCACATTTGTTGTTCCTACTTCTTTGCACTTGACAGTATGCTTTGGAGAACTTTCCGTGATCTTTACAGAACTCTGTAGATCTACCTCACTATGTTTAGTAGTTGTCCAGGGTTTCATAGTGTGGCTGTGCTCTAGGTATATATCTGAGATCTGATTGAGGGACCTTTATGTTTTTTCAAAAATATTTTCTATTACAAAAAGACAAGGTAATAAACATTCTTACACACATTTTTGCTCACCCAAAAGTCTTTCCAGAAAAGAGAGCCCCAGAAGTGGAATTCCTGGGTCAAATTTTTAACTTCAATCAGTATTAACAAATTGTTCTCCAAAAAGTTAACTCATGAACACATTAACCAGCGTTGTGTGAGAGTGCCTGTTTAACTGCATCTTTACCGACACTAGGTATTATCAGTCTTCTTAACTTTTTCCAATTTGTCAGACAAAAAAAAAAATATACCATTATTTTAATTTTCATTTATCTGATTATTATTAATGAGTGTGAATTTTTTTCATTTGATTATTGGCCATTTCATTTTGTCTTCTGTGAAATGTGTGTATATCTTTAGTCCATTTCCTAATGTTATTATACATTCTAGATAGGAATCATTTTTCTCATAGCCTGTTGCTGGTCTTTCGTCACACAGAAATGCTAAATTTTGATGTAAAAAAGTTTAACACTCATTTTCTCTTTGACTCCTGGGTTGTATCTTGCTTTTCCTGCCCAAAGGCAGGAAAAAAGTTGTGATTTTTTATTTTTTTATTTTTTTTATTTTAGAGATGGTGTCTTGGCTGGGCACAGTGGCTCACGCTTGTAATCCTAGCACTCCGGGAGGCCGAGGTGGGAGGATTGTTTGAGGTCAGGAGTTCGAGACCAGCCTGAGCAAGAGCGAGACCCCGTCTCTACTAAAAAATAGAAAAAGTTAGCTGGGCATGGTGGCTCATGCCTGTAGTCCCAGCTACTCAGGAGGCTGAGGCAGGAGGATTGCTTGAGCCCAGGAGTTTGAGGTTGCTGTGAGCTAGGCTGACGCCACGGCACTCTAGCCTGGGCAACAGAGCAAGACTCTGTCACATTAAAAAAAAAATATAGAGGGGGTCTTGCTATGTTGCTCAGGCTGAACTCAAATTCCTGGGCTTAAGTGATCCTCCCTGCTTAGCCTCCCCAGTAGCTGGGACTATAGGCATGTGCCACTGTGCCTGGCTCCTCTGATATTTTTATAAAACATTATTTAAAAAAAGAAATGCAGAGCTGAGCATGGTGGCACACATCTGTTGTAGCATGTAGTACACAGCTACTTGGGAGGCAAGAGGATTGCTTGAGCCCAGGAGTTCGAGGCTGCAGTGAGCTATGATCACACTTGTAAATAGTCACTGCACTCCAGCCTGGGTGACAGAGCAAGACCCCAGCTCTAAAAAAATAAAATAAAATAAAGGACTTATTACAGGCACAGCATGTAAGCTGGCCTTAAAATAAAAGGAAATGGAGAGGGAGATTTCAGATGGGATGACAATATTAAAATAAAATAAATTCATCTTCTTTAATTAATAAATCAAATATAATCTCAATGAAGTTCCCAACATAATTGTTTATCAAACATGATAGTCCACTTGTTGAGTTCATGTGAAAAAGAATATACATAATAATATTGAAAAAAAGATTTTCAAAGGAGAATAGCCCCTAACAGTTGGCAAAACATATAGATAGAGCCATAGTAATTAAAATAGAGCAATTTAGGAATGGGATAGATAAATTGATCAATGGACAGGTACAAGTCATATTACATTTCAAATAAGCAGAATTCAATAAGCGGTCTTGGTTCAAATGGCTGTCCATTTGGGAGGGGCATATTTATTCATTTATTCATCAAATATTTATGAATGCCTAACACCTGACAGCACTATCCACGTGGACATGGGGGTGGGGCAGTGAACAAAACAGACAAAAGGACAAAAATTCCTGACCTCATGGAGCTGATATTCTGGTGGGGGAGGCAGTCAGTCCCCCACAAAATCAACAAAATAAATACATAAATGATATAAAGTATTAGAAAGTTATGAGTGCTATGGAGAGAAAAAAAAGGAGGGGGTAGAGAAGGATGGGGAGAGACATGGCAATTTTAATAAAAAAGACCTTGTAGGTGGCTAAGGGAGAGCCTGAGAACAGGGCAAACAAAGGCCCTGAGGCCCCAAAATGTGTTTGTTTGAACTACCTTTTTTTTTTTTTCTTTAAAGAGATGGGGTCTCATTATGTTGCCCAGGCTGGAGTGCAGCGGCTATTCACAGGCATGATCATGAGCACTACAGCCCTGAACTCCTGGGCTCAAGTGATCCTCCTACCTCAGCCTCCCCAGTCGCTGGGACTACTGTGCTTGGGTTGGCTCTAAATAGGAACTTGAACTTTCACCCTGAGGGACGTGGGAGGTACTAGAAGGTTGTGCGCAGCGGTGTGACAGGAGCCAATTTAAGCTCTAACTAGGCCACTCTGAGATCTGGGTGGAGCACAGGTGGTAGGGGGAAGGGCAAGAGTGGACGTGGGGAGGCCAGGGAGGAGGCAATTGCAGGTATCCAGGTGGGAGGAGTTGGTGGCTTGCACCAGCTGGGAAGCGGTGGAGAAGGCAGGAAGTGGTGGGACTCTGGATGTATTTTGAAGATAGAGCAGCAATAATGATAGTTGATGGGGAGAAGGAAAGATCGGGATCTCAGCTTTGGACGTTGGAGTTTGAGATCAGAGAAGAGAGAGCTGGGCTGGAGACGAGCCTTTGGAAACAGTCAATGTAGATTCCTTGCTGCCCAGTACAGCAGCTGCCAGCCCCGAGCATGGCTTCCGAGCACTCGAGACGCAGCTCTCCCAATTGAGATGTGCTGTTAAGTGTAAAATACACATTGGATTTCAAAGGCTTAGGATGAAACAAAAGTAAAATGGCTCATTAATGATTTTTGCTATTGATCACAGCTGAAATGATAATATTTTGAATACACTATACTCAGATAAAATAGAATATTTAAATTAATTTCACTTTTTAAAAATGTGGCTACCAAAAAATTTTTTCATTGCCTTAGGAGGTTTGCTTTATGGTTGGATTAGAAGGTCGTTAGAGCTGTGAGCAGGATGGTCACCCTGGGAGTAAATGTGGCAGAGGAGAGGCCCCAGCACGACCTTCTGAGGTGAGGGAGAAGGCGGGGAGGTTGGAGGAAAGCTGGAGCCTGGCTGTCCAGGAAACCGAGGCAAGAGGGTGTCTCCTGGAGGAGGAAGAGGCGCCCAGCCGCCCGATGCTGCTGATGGGTTGAAGGAGGGCTGAGGATTGACGGTTGAAATTAGCAACTCTAAGGTCACCAGTCGAAGAGCGTATTTCATTCATACAATACTCTTGAGCTCCTCCCACGTGCAGGTGCTGGAGGTACAACCGTGAACAAGGAGAGGCGAGGCCAGGGTCCCCAAATAATGAGCTGCCAGTCACCCGAGAGGAAAGAGGAAGGGAGTGCAGACACCAGGAAAGCCCAGAAGTGAGGCTTGGAGGCTGTGCCCAGAGGGCTCAGGAGAAATTCCTACCCACGTTTTGAAAACCCACATTCCTGGGTTCTAAATCCCCCACCGACCTCCAGCATGGACCCTGGGCAAGGGGTGTGTCAAGACAGGGAGGGAGGAACCAGGGTAACATTCTCCAGCTTCTCCGTGCTGGAGAAGCCTCTAGCTCTCCTAGAAGTTGGCCAAGTTTGGAAGCCAGGGCTGTCTGGCCCCAGAGTCCATGTCTCACTCTGCTCACTGCCGTGACGTCCACACGGGCAGGGTGATGTCCACATGGGACACGGGGAGGTACAGCAGGCTGCTCTTCTTGGCAGCAGAAGCTCCTGGGCTGCAGAGTCCCTGCTCCTGGGTCTGCAGCCGCCGTGTGCCACGCTCCTTCAGCCCAGTCCCTGCAGCCTTGGCTTGCTCGTCTGTCCCGTGGAACTCAGGAAAGGGAGCTACAGCTCATCTGCGACCACACCAGGCTACCTATTCTGGGCAGAGCGAGGCTGGGAGCCTTGGAAACTCGCTCCCCAGGGAGGGAGGACGGAGGAGCGGGCCCAGAGCTCACCCGAGGGGAGGGAGGGCACTGGGGCAGGCGCAGACTTCGAGCCCCCCTCCCTGGCCTGTGTCCTCGGGAGCGCTGGGCCCTGTTCCGGGGCCCCTGAAGGTCAGGCATCCCTCTGGTTCCTGCCGTCCCCTCCGCACTGGATAAACAGCACCTCCGCCCGCCGCCTCCTCGTTCCCTCACGCTTCACCAGAATTAAATTCATCATTCATTTTTTATGGTTTATACATAGTGTAATTTATGTTTTCAAATATATTGAGGTCACACTTTAGCAGAAAAAAAGTATTTCACATTGAAATTGAAGGCATGTGTGTTCCATTAAATGGGGATGTTTGGGATAATTTTAAAAGGCTAAAAGTAGTAGAAAGTAACATTAAAATAAAATTTGAGAGATGTAATTACCCCTAATCGCACCATAAAATAATCAATACTGCATTCCATTATTTCTGACTTCCCTAGTTATAGCTTTTTTTGTTAAGCTCTTGAATATTGATGAGGTGAAAGGGTCGTGTCTTCTGGCGGAGGTCTGATGGAGGTGGAATTAAGGTGGTGTCCTCTCCGATTATCCTGGGGACACCGTGAGCGCCGCTCCTTCTCAGCTGCGGATCCCAGGGGACAGCACCAGGCTCCTGATCTCCTGTCTGTCGGGAGACCCAGCTCTTCTGATCCAGGACCTGGGGGGGGGATCGGGGGGAGGGGTGGCCCTGGGCAGAGCCATGTGAGCTTGCTCGGGCTACATTTTTGGAGCTCTCATTGTGCACCAAGCTCTGTGCAAGCCTCGTAGATGCATCAACCCATTTAACTCTTAAAGCAACTCTCTGCAGCGGGTGTTGGCCAGACTCCCCATTTTACAGATGGGCACACTGAGGCTCATTAAGATAGAGTAAGTTTGTAAGGAGTGGAGTTGGGATTTGTACCCACGTCTGTGCTCTTGCCATGTTCTATGGCACCTCCCCAAGAAGCCCAGCCTCTGGCTTGGAGATGGGCTGAGGGATACAGATCCCAGCAGGAGGGTGCAGGGGTGCTAAGCCCTCCAGGAGAGGATAACTCAGGGCTGACCTCGAGAACAGTTGTCACTGGTCATAGTGGTACAGATCTAGCTAGAAAACCTCTGATTCCCCTTGGGGACACCTGAGAATTTCTGTCCCTTTCCTACATTTTATATAGTGGGCTCACTTCTCTGAACTTTCACATTCTCACCTGTAAAACGGGGTGAGAATATGTGAGCCCCTCACTAAGTTGTGTGGCTTAAGGGAGCTCATGCTGAACACACTGCCAAGCCCGTGGAAAGTGCCAGTCAACTGTACCTACGAAGGCATTGCCGACGGCAACACTAATGAAGAGGTCACTTCTCTTTCCTGGCCTCAGTTTCCCCAACTCTAAAAGGCCCCTGGGTGGGACACGAACAGAGCAACAGCAAGGCCTTATCCTTCTCTGACATTCTGTGTTCTGTGATCTACGCACAGAGGTTCTGCCACAGGCCTTTGGGACAGCCCACGGTGAGACAGGCCCTGAGAAGGTCATCTCAGCCAGCCCCCACCCTCCAAGCATGGTCACACCTCTGGAGGGTGCTTCCCAGCCCGTCTTCCTCCTGCCTCAAGGAGCCTGCACCTTCCAGCTGCAGACAGTTTCCCGGGAGCTCAGGACTGGGTGCTGGAGAAGGGCCTGTGGGAGCCCACCTACCTAACGGGAGCCCCGGGTGGTCCCTGGGGCCCCTGAGCTCGACACTCTCATGCCCAGCATAGGGCATCTTCATGCCTGCTGTTTGCAGCTGTGCACAAGCATCCAGACGTCCCCCTACCCGGAATCCGGATAACCGCACGCTCAAGACCCGGACACCTCATAGCGCTGCTGTCCAGGAGAGCCGGAAGGTGGAAACGACCCAAATGCCCATCCGCCGGCGGCTGGATAAACAAAATGTGGCCAGTGGAATAGTCTTCAGCCATAAAAAGGACTGAGGTACGGATACGTAACACAACTGAGTGAACCCTGGAAACTATGCTGAATGTAAGAGGCCGGGCGCAAAAGACCACAGAGTGCGGACTCCATTTGTAGGAAACATCCCAAACGGGCACGTCCATAGGGACAGAAAGCAGATTAGTGGTCGTCAGGGGTTTGGGGGAGGCGAAGACGGGGAGTGACTGCCTAATGGGTATGAGGTTTCCTTCTGGGGTGATGGGAATGTTCTGGAACTAGATAGCTGCATAACATTGTGAGTGTGCTTAATGCCATGTGTTTTGTGTATTTTACCACAGTAAAAACATCTTTTTGGAAGTCTGGACACCCTCAGGCCCTGCGTGGGCCCCGCGTGGAGCCCTGGTCTGGCGGCTGAGCCCGGCACATTAAGAGCCCGGACGAGCGGCCTCGCTCCCGGTGTTGCCGCCATCAATAATAAAAAACAGCAGAGTGTATTTTTAAAACTTTTCTTAATGGAGATTCCCAAGCAGCAACGAAAACACTCAGATTACCCGCTGGTCCCCTAAAGATGCTGGTGCGAAAAGGGAGCGTGGGCCGCGGAGGGCGGGGCGCTCCCTGGCCTCTGGGCAGCCCCCTCACTCCCCAGCCCTCCCCACCAGGCCCCTCACTCTCCACCCCTCCCCACCAGGCCCCTCACTCCCCAGTCCTCCCCACCGGCCCCCTCACTCCCCACCCCTCCCCACCAGGCACCTCACTCCCCACCCCTCCCCACCAGGCCCCTCACTCCCCAGCCCTCCCCACCAGGCCCCTCACTCCCCACCCCTCCCCACCAGCCCCACTCCCCAGCTTTTCCCAGAGGTCCTGGGGACAAGGGCATGGGGAGGGTCTTCCTTATCCTCAGACTCCTTGCCAATGCCCTGGCCCTTTGACTCAGTTTCCCCCAGAAGTTCCCTTTCCTGCCCTTCTCTGCAGGGCCTGTAGTCATCTGAGCAGAAAGGACAGTGCTGGCCTCAGTGCACATTCTGGCGCCTTAGGCCAGCAGAGACCTCCAGTCCTCTCCGCCGTGTCTCTGACGGGACCCGAGGTCCAGATTGCTCAAGGCCTCCCAGCAAAGAAGTCACAGAGCGGGGACTCGAACTCCTGGCAGATGGTCCAGTGTTTGCTCTTGTCTCACCCTGGTGCTCAGCAAGGCAGAGCAGAGCAGTTATCAGCCCAGACCGTGGTGTCAGAGAGGACTCCACCGCCCCCATCCCTGGGGGGAACCTCAGGCTGGGCTAGTCGCTAACCTCCCAAGGCCTCAGTTTCTCCGTCCTTAAGTCAGCTGGGGAGGATTAGGGAGACGATGCGTGTGTAAAGATGAGGCAGAGCCCCGGGCCTGTGCTGCCTCCCTCTCCTGGCCTCCCTGGGTCCGCCTGGCTACCCGGCCCAGGAGCAGTCAGAGCCCTCTGCCCACTGGGTTAGAAGCAGGCTGGGCTCTGACTCGACGAGGCCCATCCTGACGTCAGCCGCTCCTTACAGAGCACTCACGTGCTTTGTCAAATAATCCTGCAGCCCTGGGAGGGACAGACTGTTGTCCCCATTTTACAGATGAGGAAACTGAGGTCCAGAGAGGCAGAGAACTCGCTGGCTGTGGGTTCGGCAGTGGTACTTCCTGATCCGAGAGCCATTGCTTGTAAATTCTCTGCAATGACTGGATCGGGGTGGGGGTTGCCATGGTACAGAGCAGGGTCCCTGCAATTACTCATTTCCTGCACACATTTGTCTGGAGTACGGGGACTCCGTGCATCAGACTTTCAAAGTGATCAGAAGCAGACAAGTCCCAACTCTTCTGGCGACTGCCTCTGTGGCCCCGGGCCAGTCAGTTCCTCCCCTGCTCCGTGCCTTTGTTTCTCTATTTTCAAATGAGCAGTTAGACTCAAAACCTCTAAGGTCCCTCCAAGCACTGACACTGTCCTTCATGGCTTCTCTCGTCCTAGTCCTGGCCTCCCTGACGCAGCCTTGCAAACAGCCACGGGCCAGGCCAGCAGCCATACCAGGCCCAGGAGAACGAGGGCAAGTCGGGAGAAGGTGGCTGATGCCACAGAGCTTAGGGCTGGGCCTGTTCTGCCTCCTCCTCCCCACCATTCCCTCGTCCCCCTTCTCCCTGCCCCAGCCAGACCCTGTCCAGAGGCCCCTCATCCCCCCCAGACCCAGTGACCCCTGAGCCAGCCACAGCCCACCCATCGGTGAGATGTAATTGGTTTCCACTGACAACCATAACAAGAAGGCTCTTTTAGGAAACTTCGGAAATGGAAGGGAGGCCATTAGGAAATTTACATTTGCGAATATGATGTTTAATTAGCAATACCAATAAATTAATAGGAGAATCTTGCTGCGGTTCTGGGTTCATAAAACACCAGCCTCAATCCGCAGCGGGAGAATGCGGCAACCGGAGGCTGCCCGAGGGGAGAGGATGGGCCGGGGCCACTCCAGGCTGCGGCTCTCGCAGGGGCCCTCTGCCCGTGCCCCCCGCCCAGCCGGTACAGGGCAGCTCGAAGCCAGCACCGGCTGTGGAATTGGGAAGGTCTGAGTTCGTATCCTGGTTTGATCTCTTATTCCCTGGAGAAGCCTCCATATCCTTATCTGTCAAATGGGGATAATGATGATAATATCCACCGCATAGGGCTGTTGTGAAGATTAAAGGAATTAATAGGGGTAAGAGCACCTAGAACAGAAAGGAGCTGGCACAAAATAAGTGTTAGCTATTACGCTGCTGCTCCTACTGTTATTATTATTAATGGGATAACGAATGGGAAGCACCTGGTGAGGAGGCAGGGCTTGATAAATACCAGGTGTTATTGGCTTTTAATTTTTCTTTCCAGAGCCTAACCCACTCCTCTGGGCTCCTGGGCACGTGGGACGGTCACCCTGACAGCCCTTACCACCGGATCTGGCCCTGACCTTGGAGCCACTGGCTTCCCTTTTGGAGTCATTGGCTCTGCACAGGCAGAGGCCATGGCTAGCTTATTTCCATATCCCCAAAACACATTTATAAACAAACACGGGATACTCAGTTCTGACAGGTACCTCCCCAGCTCACAGACCATCGATGGCTCCCGAGTGTGTTCAGGACTTGGCCAGATTCCTCCTCAGCGCTGCCCCCATGGCCATCTGTGATCCAGCCACCTCATCTCCCACCTGTGGGGCCTGGGCACCAGCCCCTGCCATGATGCCAGGCTTCTCCTGCTTGCCAAACGTTCCGACTCCCCCCTGCCTCTGCACACGGTGGGGCTTGTCTTGGAGCATCCTTCTCTGATTGAGAAGCTTCTGCTCCTTCGCCAAGGCCCAGCCTTACCAAGCCCCCTCCTAGTCCAGGCAAGAATTAAGAGTCAGCCAGGGGGACTGGGAACCGGCAGGCCTTAGTCACCAGACCTCCTCCTCCTCCTCGACCCCTTCCAATGTGCACAGTACTTATCACAGGGACTTGCTGGTTTCTTAGAAGAAGCTGGCGCACAGCTCCTGAGCTGGCCTCTGGAAGCTCAGATTACTCACCTTCCACAGGGCCAGGAAGACATGCTCTGTGCCTTCACCCAAAACAGACCTTCCCGGCCGTTTCCCCACCTCCGAGCTCTCACCTCGCTTGGTTCACTCCCCCACGACCGTGCTTCCCATCGCCTTGTACTAACTGCGCTGCTGGTTTTCTTGCTCCCCAGGTCTTGGCTCCTCAGGGCTGGGCTTCCATCACCTGCCTTCTCCAGGAACAGAGCCTGCTCTGCCTAAATGGATGAATAAACGAACAAATCAGGGGGTGAGTTTCAATGTTGCCTCCTCCAAGAAGTCTTCCCTGACTATTTGAGCTTTCTGGAAGCATCACATGTGTTTATTGTCTATCCCCCAACCAGATTGCTCTTCTAAGGCAACGACTTTGTTGTTTTGTTTACCACTGCTTCCTGGCACCTGTCCTGGAGCTGGTCACATAGTGATGCTAATAAGTACTCCCTGGATAAGTGAATGAATGAATGAGTAAATGAATATCGGAATGAATGAGGGACTGAGAGAATGAATCAATGACCAACTGACGGGATAAAAGAATGAATGGACAAATGCAAGAAGAATGAATGGATTTGATCATGAATGACAGCGGAAAGGTTGCTTCCCTGGGCTGGGGGCAGAGCACAGCTTCTCTTGAGCCTTGGCCCCACCAAGATCTTGTTTCCCCAACTGTTTATAAAGTTGTATAAAGTGCATAGAAAACACGACAATAATTAAAGCAGACACAACAACAGGTAATTAATTGCATTCCTAAAATTTGATCCATGCATATGAATGAACGGGAGGTCACAGATTTAGTCGAGGAGGAGCCCCCCCGTGTTCTCCAGGGAACAGAGGTGGGGGGGGGGGTCTTTGCAGAGTGGAGCTCAGGCTGGCCCCGAGGGAGGCTGTCTCCTTTCCCCATGCTCTTGGCTTGGCCCTAGCTCTGGAAGTCTGAGGTGGGGCTGGGTGATTAAGGAGGGACCATGCAGGGCAGGTGGGAGGCCTCTAGGAGATCACAGCCAGAGGAAGCTTCTGCTGGGGGGAGGTGACCACTAGCTCAGCACTGAGCAGGGAAATGGGTCCCCAACCCAAGTCCACAGGCTGCATGAAGAGGCCCTGATGCTTGCTTTAAAAAAAATGCAGAAGCTCTAATGCCTGCCTGGATGCTGAGTACAGAGATCTAAATGGGACCTATGTCCATGTTTTAAACAAGCTCCCCAGGCATTCTGAAAACTTCAGAAACTTCCTGCTGGCTAACCTCAGGTAGCCCCTCAGGTGCTAGGCCCAGAGCTGCGCTTTCCCCTCCCTACCCACCTCAAGGAGTCTCCCTGAACCCAGGGGTACGAGAGGCAGGACAAAGTCCAGATTGGAGGGCAGCTGCCCTGGAGGCCAGGATGATGGGAGACAGAGACACCTCCCGCTCCAGCCCCAGCAATTTAATAGTAGTTACCACGGCCAGGGAGCTTTGGGGATCGGGGGACAGTGGGGGGGGGTGAAGTCCCTCTAGGCCCCAGCATAGAGAACTGAGTCTCTGGCTCACAGTTCTGCTAGGAAAATGTCATCTCCTCCAGGAAGTCTTCTGAGCCCCCATCAGATGCTCTGGTCTGCACAGAGGGCACCTGCAGCTTTCCTGATGGTCCTCATCACTCCAGCCCAAGCTCCCAAGGCCGTCTCTCTGGCTGTAGGAGTGAGGTTGGCATCCTGTGACCTTCAGCCAAGGAGAGATGGCGGTTGATGAATAAATACCCCAGCCCCTACCAACCTTGGGACAGTGTGGAGATGAGCAGGGTCCCCAGGCGAATGGAGGCCCAACTGCTCCCCTGGGAACTGTTCCTTGACTCACGGTCCTGCTCCTGCCTCCCTACTCCCTTACCATTTTCTTTGGGGATCCCTCCCAAATAAACACACACCCAATCCTTGGTCTGCTTTTAGATAAACCCAAACTAAAAGAGTAACCTCACCCTGGGAGAGGGAAGGACCCTAACTTGCTCACAAGAATTATCCTAGAGGACCCTGGGCTGCCCTACAAAGCCCCTGCACACCCCTCATCTCATTGGCCCATGCAACCCCCTATGACACGGGTATCATCACCTCAAACTGTTGTTTCCTTGAGAGCCAAAACTATCTGGGAAACTATTAGGGGACCCTATGTTTGCTACGTGTGGCCCATTTCATGCTTTTGTGTTGCCAGTCTGGCCCCCGGGGCGATTGAGTTCGCACCCCATTTTTAATGACACAGACCAACTGCTGCTCCAATAGCAGAGCTTGTGGCCCAGCTCAAGGTTCCAGTCTGACCTCCTGAACATGGGGTCCAGGACACAGAGGAACATCCAGGGGGAAGGATGGAGCTCCTCCTCTCTGCTCCAGGCCTCTTGGCTTGTCCCAGCCACAGAATCTGGAGAAGTTAAGCCTTGGTTCAAATCTGAGCTGTGTGATCTTGGGCCCATGACTGCACCTCTCTGAGCCTCAGTTTCCTCACCTGTAACACAGGGCTCTCAATCCTAATTTGTGGGGTGTTGCTGGGGCTAGAGATCTCGACAGGCACCAGCATTTCAGCAGGTGCTCAGCAAATGCCAGAGGTCCCCAGCCTCTGTGATGGTCGCCCCTCCCTTCTGGCTTATTAAGGCAGGGTAGGGAGTCAGGGGACAGCAAGAATGACCTAGAGTGTGGGCTGGGGGTGTCATTAGAATCTGTTCTCAATGAGGAGAGGCCATGAGGCCACCAGGTTGGCCCAGCTCCCCAGGGGCCTGCGTGATTGGGAGCTAAAGCAGCCGCCTGATCGCTGGCTGAGACCTCTGCTGTCCTGTTACCTGCTTGTTAGGAGGCGGTGGCAGGCCTGGAGGACAGGCGATGGCGTTCAGGCCGACCCCCAGAGATCACAGGCATCTTAGGGAACAGTCCAGACCTGGTGGGGGCCAGCCCTCAGCCATGACTCCCCACCGTGTCCTCTGACATCTGGCCTCTCCAGGGGGAGGGGAGGGGAGAAGGTCCATTGCTCCCACCAAGGGGCCTCAGGAAGGTTCTAACAGGACCCTTACTCTAAAGTGACAGATACCATGTGCAGACACTGGGCTTTCCTGTATTTCATTTGAACTTAAAATAATTATACCTCACTGTTGTAAATATTCTACAGAGACTTGGAAACTCTTGTGAAATTGTTTGCACTCGTTTTTATAAACGAATTAAGTCAGTTCTCTGCTCTTTCCCACCCTCCAAGCATGTACTTCCAGAGGCTGCGCTCCGGGCCCAGCCGAGTCCCGGTGCAGAAGCCCGGGGTGAGAGGTGAGAGGGAGGGGGCTCCCCGGCCCCACCCCGGCCCCACCCGGGGACCGTGGGAGGCCACGGTGGCCCGGCCTGCTCTGGGCTCCGTGCGGCCTCCCAGACTCCTTCCTGGGCCGCAGGGTGCGGGGGGAGGCTGCTTCCCAGACGGGGAGGGCGGGAGCGTGGCGGGGCAGGGCGGGCGGGGTGGCCCGGCCGGAGTCGGGGCGGGGCAGAGGCGGGACGCTCCCCACGGCGAGCGTGGGGGACACCCGCCCCGTCCAGCGCCGGCCCCGTCCCTCGCGCGTTGGGGCCGGGCCCCCGCGCAGCCCGCGGCCGCCGGTAGGGGGCGCCTTGGTCATGCATTATTCATCGCCCGCCGCCCGCCCGCGCCGCCGCCTCCCTCGCCTTCCCCCGCGCGGGCTGCGGGCTGCGCCGCGGAGCGGGAGCGCGGAGCCTTCACAATATTGTGGCAGCTCCGCGAGTGACGGCTCCGGGAGGCGGGGGCCGCGCAGCTCGGGCGGCGGGAGGCAGCGGTGGCGGGGGCTGCGGCTGGGAGGGGCCCGGGGTTGGGGGGCGACGCTGGGTCACATCGTCCCAAGGGGGCTCGGGCGGAGGGGCCCGGTTTAGCCGAGGCCTAGCCTGGCAAGTTCGGGTGTGGGGCGCCGTCAGTCCGTCCGTCCGTCCATCCGTCCTTCCAGCAAGTCAGCCAACACGCAGGAAGCGTCTGCTCTGATCCAGGGGTAGGGAACGTGATGGTGACCAAGGCAGGCCTGGTCCCCATCCTTCTAAAACTTAATCTGGAAGGGGGGGGCGGCAGATCAAAAGCATGTAAACAGATAATTAAGATAATTCCAGATAAGAGTGCTCTGCATAAAAGAAAGCTCTGCTGGGGGCTATTCAGACGTCAGGGGGCTTCTGTGAGAAGGTGACATTTGTGCAGAGACCCAAATGGCAAGAGTGAGCCTGACCTTGACCAGTCCTGGGACCTCTGAGGTTTCTCCCCACCCCGCCCCTTGGTGCCACAAACTTCGGCACCTCGCCCCCACCCGCACTCGCACACACCCCCAGAAGCAGGGAGAGTCAGATGCGGGCTGAGACGGTCCCCGCCCAGCCTCCCTCTGGGCTGCAGGTCCTGGCCACCACAGGCAGCGGGCTAGCCCTGGGCAGGGGGCGTCGAGAGGATCAGGTTCCCGGTGTCCCCTCCCACTCCTGCACCGGCGCTGGGAACGTGGAGTCTGGGCACGCCAGCCCTCGATGGGGGGCTCGGCCCCTCCACCTCCCAGCCTCTGCTCCGGAGCCGGGGCAAGGTTGGGGGGATGGAGGGCGTGGGCTCAGGGTCACCGCCGGCATCGTGTTTCCTTTCACTTGTACAAAGACTCGTTGACGCCTGAGCACATCAATATCCTTAATGACAGTGAGAGGAGCTGGGACTACAGACGGCAGGGCCCCCGCCCCGCCTCCGCCTCTCCCTGCCCTCTCCCCTGTGGCCCCCTCTTCCTCCTCTTCCCTCTGATTCCTCTGTCTCCTAGCTCAGTCTCTCCTCTCCTGTCTCTCCTCTTCCCTCCTCCTGTCTTGAGTCCTGCTCTCTGTCCTCTTTTTCTTCTTTCTTTCCTTTCTCTCTGTCTCAGCTGTCTCGTTTCTTCTCCCGTCCCCACCCCTCCCTTCCTTCTCCTCTCCAGGCTCCCAGGACCCCACAGCCCTTGTGCATTGGCAAACTTTCACCCAGCAGCCTGAGGCCGGGGTGGGCCAGTCCCTGGGTCTGTCTGTCCGACCCAGCTGGGCCCAGCACCTTCCCAGAGGCAGCCTCAGCCCCAAGGCAGAGCCTCAAAGTGGGGCCCAGGGAGAGGCGCTCAGCTCCCAATCCTGCAGCCACCGCCCCAGAGGCACGGGGGGCACCCGGGCTCCTGCCTTCCCACTGCCCCGGGCTACACTGGGAAATGAAAATGGCAAGTTTGGGTGTGGGGTGCCTCAGAGAGCAGAGAGTTTTGGGGAGGATTTTCTGTTTTGTATTTTTTATGACCATATATAATTTCGCATTTCTCCCCTCAGCCTCTGCCTCCTTGGCTCCCAGATGTGTCCCACATTGAAGAATTATCTCTCCTCCCTAGAGTGAAATAAATGCAATCAATATGAGTATTGCTCTCAGGGCCTTGAAATATTACATTAATGTTCCATGTGGTGACATTTTAGCTGGAATTTTCAAATACATTATGATGGTTCAAATTAATATTTATCAGATCAGCTTTTATATTTTGCAAAAGAGAGAGAGAGAGGGAGAGAGGGAGAGAGAGAAAAGGAAAGACAGAGAGAGCATTATTAAAATACAAAATGCAGATCAAGTCTAAAATCGATGGTCCATTTTCCTAGCACTTTCCAGGGGCTGTCTTTAGCTTTCTGGGTTTGTTTTTAAATTTATTGGTGTTTTGGGCAAATCTATTGGGCTCCCTCAGCCCCCTGGTTGTTCTCCCCTCCTTGCTGCCCTGGCAGGCTCCGGGGCCCCTTCCTTTTCTGTCTTTCTCTCTTTATTATCCTGAAATGTAAATTACGACATTAGCCCAGTCCTTATTTTTTTTTAAACTCTCCGATGATTAAATCTGCTACACGACATCCTTGTCCTTTCTATAAATTAAATCATCTTGGCTTTGGACCTCCAGCTCAGGGCAGATGCCACCCGGGTGTCGAGGCTGCCAGCAGCTCGGGCCGAGGGCTGGGGTCCTTGTCCCCTTCCGGCGCGAACACCGGGGGCCTTTGTGTGGGGGCAGAGAGGACACCTCCCAGGCTTGGTTTTCTGTAAATAAGAAATGTGGACTGGAGGGAGGAGGTGGTGGCAATCGTACATTCCACTTTATTTCAGTCACTTCCAAACTGATTACTCTGTGAAGTGGAAAATCCAGGCAGATTAATGGTTTAATTCTCTTTCTCTTTTCTTTTGCTTTTTCCCCCATCCGCCTCCTGTTTGGTGTTTTTTTTTTTTTTTTTCCTCTCTCCTTTTTGCATCTTTTTCCCCTTCTTGGAGTTGTATTCAAAGACTCAGAGGCTTCGGGGAGGTGCACACAGACCTATAACGTGGTTCTTGGAGGAAGGACAGCAAGTCCAGCCAGGGACATTGCCAGCCCCACCCTAGCTCTGCCCGGGAGCTCTGCAGGGGTTAATGATGCCTGCGGCAGCCCTCCACTTGTTCTCTTCAGTGATTTTCTATTTCTTCCCTCCGCAAGTTCTCTGGGTGAGAGTTTGAGCTAGAGTGAGTGTTTATCGTCAGGTGCACAAAGGCACACACACACACCACTGCAGATCCCACGCATGCACACGCAAACACGCACGCAAACACGGCCACACAGACACTCTGAGAAGATCCACGTAGGGCGAGCTGCCCTCCTGATTTCTCTCCGCTGCTGATCTGGCCAAAAGAACGACAGGAAACTTAAAAAAGAAAAGGAGGAGGGATCGATTATTCGACCTGTACTTGAACCCGACTGAAAGAGATAAAGCGGAATTTTCAATAGGTCCCCTGCCCTTTTCACCAGGAGGGAAAGAGGAGAAGAAAAACAAGAGATATTTATATGACAGCAGCTGCTGAAAATAGCATTTCAGAGCCATAAAAAAAGGCAAAAAGAAATTCAATGGTAGAAAAGGCAAGAAACTCCTTGTCTGCTCCCCAAAAGGCGAAGCAGGCAGCGAGTGGTCCCGGCTGGAAATACGTGCATGCTTTCTATGGATCTGTTTGAAATTATACTTGTCATTGAGGGGGAATTTATGCTTCTATTGATCTGCAAAAGGAAAATATTAAATGGTTTGGTTTTGATCTTTCAGTGACCCCAAGGTCAAGGGTAGTAGCAGATTAGTATTCATAGAATTCATCACGGAATTGCAGCCTGCATCCACTTTATGCAAACATGCTCAAAACACGCCTGGTGAAGCAGGCAGCAAATGGCCAATGACAAGGAAAAAGCCAACAGCACCCCCTCCCACCCTGTGGGGCTCTCCCTCTTCAAACCCCTTGGGGAGAAAAAGAAAGAAACAGCGAAGGGCTGAGTGGCTGGACGGATGTCGACACCCGGTGACTCTCATGGGCCTGCACAAAGGTGGGGCTCCCAGGCGGGGGCAAGTACATAAGGAGTTCAGAAGGATGCCCGCCGTGGGGAATACGGTGTGCAGCTGAAAGGGCGACAACGCTGGGCTGGGGGCCCAGGCGGGCAGTGGGGGGCATGCAGACCTGCAGCAAGACGGTGCCGGGAGAGCAGTGACCAGGCAGGCACACACACGTGTGCGCACACACTCAGCCAGCGGAAACCTGGTCTTCCCTGAAGGGGGGCACGTGGAGAGCTCTCCAAGGGTGACATTGTTGCTTGTTCTACGCTGAGGAGCATCCTTAGCGTGAGGTGCCCAAGTGCGGGAGAGAAAGGCCAGGCGTGCACGCTGCCCTCATCCACCGAAGCCCGCTGCCTTCCCTCCCTCAGTGGCCGCGGAACCTGTGTTCCGTCTGTGTGCAAAAAGGCACACATGGAGCCCCTGGAGGCAGGCTGCAAACACCCCTCCTGCCTCTGTTCAGCACACAAGTGCCCTCTTAGCAGAGTCTGTCCCCAATGTGGGAACATTTGGTCAGTAACAGAGTCACTTGCCAATGCACTAAAAATAACCCACCAAGCATATCCCTGCAATGGCAGGAATTCTGGCTGGCCCTTGTTCTACCGGCTGATCAGGGGGCCAGTGAGGGGCACAGATCCCAACTCCCACTGGGGGCTGGGGAGGGGCCGAGGGAGCAGACCTCTGGGGACTAGGTTCTCTGTCTTTACTGGGTACCCTCTTCTCCATGCTTGGCCTGCATTATTATCTCACTTAACACTCACAACTGCTCTGCCAGGGAGGGGTTGTTAACACCCCATTGTATAGATGAGAAAACTGAGGTTCAGAGAGGTGGGGTCAGGGGCTCCAGGTCTCAGCTCTGTCCTGACACTAAACAGCTCTGTCTCTGAACTGTTCTGCTCCCATGGCCTGGCACTTGCCCTTCACAATTCAGGGCAATTCCAGTATTGGTGCAGAAGGAGAGCAGTTTGGGATGAAGACGGGCTTGGAGGCCTTGGGGGGTCTCGGGGCTGTGAGGAGGGAGAGGTAGAGTGGCCCCAGCCCTGCCTCCTCGGCCCTGCTAGGAGGACAGCGTTCTGCCTATTAATCATGTTTCATTTATATTAGCTTGACTCGATCTACTGTATATTTGAAATGGATTTAATTTTAGATCACGCACTATGGAAGGGGGCCAGTTTGGTGTAAGGAGCATTATGAATATTTTCCATAAGCTGGATATACATTATCCACGGACAGATATACGAGCCGCAGCCCAGGGCTCCCGGCTGGGGGAAGGGGGCTGCTCTCTCCTTCCTTTCCCCTGTTCCCCTGCACCCCAGGGTCACAGGGCTTTGGAGGGACCCCTCTCCGCCCCTGCCCCTGCCAGGGTGGCGGGCTGTCTCAGCCTCATCTTTCCCCTGCCCGTGACCTCATCCCCATTGACCTTGAAGCTCCTGTTTCTCCCAGCTCCCGCCTGAGCTGCAGGCCTGAGAAACGCGTGCAAGGTGGGAGGAAGCCAGGACTGTGACAGACCCCAGGGCCAGGGATCCTGGCCTGACCTGCCAGCTGTTCCCCAGAGCTGTGGGAGGTGCAGGGCCTAGCCCGAGATACAGGTGAGGGGGTGGGATTTGGAAGGAGAGAGGCCCCAGGGCTGCCACCTTCAACCGTGAGCTCTGATGGAGAAGGCGGAAGCGGGGCTCCGCTGGCCAGCTGGTGGGTGGCACCTTCCTGCTCAGCCCAGCAAGAGGGGACAGGCCAAACGAGACCTTCCCGAGAGGTGTCTGAGCCTGGGCCGGGTTGCCCCTTTCCTGGGGGTGGGCTGTGGGCCTGAGTCCTGGGGCCTTGCCCCTTTCCCAGGGCATCAGAGCCAGAAGGCCCCTCTTGAACCAGCCTGTAATTCCAGACCTCATCTGGGGAAACTGAGGCCCAGAGAGGATGAGGGTCTTGCCTGGGGTCACAGGGCGAACTGGCAAGTGCACACTCATTTGTATAAGGCTCCCCATGCTGCCAAGTGCTTCCCGTGTTTGTTCTCCTGCGAGCCTGACACCTGGCCCTGACCTTGAGGGAACTAATGCTCAAGGCAGTCAAAGGACAAGCGCACGGACACATGCCTGGGGAGCAGCAGAAACGAGTCTCGGACCCCTGCCCCACCGCTCTGTGTGAGCCAGGTGTGGCATAGTGTTTTACAGACAGGGGACACAGGCTCAGGAATGTTGTGATGTTTGTATCCAGACCTGTACCTTTTATCTCCCTCCATCCTCAAATCTGTCCCCGCACCCTGATTCCCCATCTAAGTGGCCCCGCTGTCCCCCAAGTTGCACATGACCTAAATCCAGCTTTTGTTCCTGTCACCGCCCTGTCCCTCACCCCCACCATCACCACGAGGGTGTGATCCTCCCACAATAGGCTCTCTCAAGTCTGCCCACTCCTCTCCGTGGCTCCCCTCCCTCTAGTCCAAGCCACCCCCATTTCTCCTGGCCACTTTGTGGGTTCCTGGGGTGTCCGCACAGCCCCCTGCCACCTGCACTCTGTTCTCTGCACTGTGGACGGACAGAACTTGTTTAAACACAAGCACCGATGTGTTGCACACTCCTCCTCCAGCACTCCTGGGACCAAATCCCAAATCCGGACACTGGCCAAGAGGGTTCATCATGGGGTGGCCCCTGCCCTTTTCCCCAGGGTCACCACCCCCCCATCAGCTCTATCTCCTGCTTCCATGGCCTTTCCTGCCCTTTACCTGCCATGTGCCATGACCCTCCACCCCAGGACCTTGGCACATACTGGCCCCTCTGCCTGGGCTGCTGCCCCCTCTCTTTACCTGGCCAGCTCCTCTTCAACCCTCAGGCTTTGACCTCCCCAGGGAGACGCTCTGATCACATCCACTCTCCCCACCCAAGTCTAGACCAAGTCCCACTTCTGCCATTTGCAAACCTGCCGCCATAAGGGGCTATTTGGGATCTAACTATCCACACGCAGCAGCAAGGCTCTGGGTACACGCTGGGCCCGGGCCTCGCACAGGTACCAGCTGCCACTTCTGTCTTCCCCACCGTCCGCACATCCATCAGCTTCTCCACCATAGCAGAGTATAATGCACCCGTCACCCACCCAGCCTAGGCTGGCAGCCTTTCAGAAGTGGCATGCGAGGCTTCTCTTATTCATTCTTAATTTAAGGTTTTGTGAGTTGTAATAACCCCCCTTCCCCCCAAATCACTGGGGATGGGGACCTTCACGTCAGCCCCGGGCCAGGAGCGCTGAAGGGTAATTGCATTGCACGTATGCTAATGGTTGTCTGGAGAAGACAATGGCAACTGGGGGCCTGGGATGGGGCTTCTCTCCCACCCAGAGTGCCTGGAGGGTGGGGAGCTGGGCTGGGGTGGGGGGGCTGGTGTCACAAGTCAGCTGGGAACCTTTTGGGGGATTGTGTGGCCTGCAGTCCACAGTGGAGGAGAAGATAGAAAGGCTAGGGGCTTGGCTGGGGCCAGATGCCCTGGAAAGGGTGCAAAACCCTCTTCTTCCTCCAAGTCCTCCTGCCCCACCCTCAGGGTACAGGCTGCTCCCCTCTTTTCTGGGGCCAGAGATAGCTCCCCAAGAGAAGAAGAATCTGGAAGCATGGACACTGGGGGGCACTTGAATCCTGGTCCTGCCTCCCATAAGCTGTGTGACATTAAACAAGCCACTTAACCTCTCTGAGCCTCAGTTTCCTCATCTTTAAAATCTTATTTAACTGGCACCTGCCTTTAGGTTGTTTTATATTTTAAAAGAGATAATACACAGAGGTAAATTTCAGGGTGCTTGGTGCAGGTAGGTCTTCGACAAATTAAGTGATTGCAGAAGTTTTTATAACTATTAATTCATGACTGGTCTGTGATGAGGTAGATCGAGGGACTCCTGGCTTCCTACCTGGAGGGGAGGTGCTTCCTGGATGGAGGGAAGGTCCTGACGCATGAGTGTCCCTTCCCTGGAGAGGCCTCTGACGCCTCCCATCGCGGGGGCTCCCTCTCCCTCTCCCGTGTCCTTGTGGCGATGCTCCTGCTTCCCTCACTGAGTCCAGCTTGTAAGGAAAGATTAGTTTTCTTACTTCCTGTCTACTCCTCTCCAGACCGTGGGTTTATCCGGGTGCCTGGAACAGTGCCTGGCACACAGTAGGTATGCCATAAATATTCACCCAGTGAAGAAGTGACTGAATGAGGACCACGCAGAAAAGTGGGGGGCAAGGGCATGTGGATTGGGGCTCAGGGGTGCAGTCTCCTGGACCCACCTGACCTCTGTCTTGGGCCTTAGGAACTATATACCTGTCACCCACCTGCCTCCCCCAGGGTCCTGTGCCCATTCTGTCACTGGACTGGACCTTTCCTGCCTCGCTGTGATTCGGGGCTGGTGGGGAGCTGGGATGCTCTCTGGGCCTGGGCTGGGGTGGAGGGCGCTTTCCAGGCTGCGTGCCCCCGGTTTCTCCTCCCAGGCGCCTCGCCCTTGGCCTGCCCCAGGACCCACAAGGCATCTGGTGCTCCCCACCTCCTGGCAGCCTCCTCCCCCTCATCCCTGGGGCTGAAGTGCCCCCAAGGCAACTCAGTTATCCTTCTCCGGGGTCTAATGGGGGCCTGACATCATTCCCCTTGAACGGAGAGCCAGAGCCCAGCGCTTTAAGCAGATTTGACGGGCCTGCATCCTCCTGGGGGGTGAAGTGTAGTGGCCAAGGATGACGATGAAGAAACATTGACAGTGTCCCCTCCTGCAGCCCTGGTCCCATTGCTGTGGTCCACTCAGCACCCGGTCCCCCAGGTGGCAGACCCGGGGCATCACCGGCTCCAGTGCCAGGGAGAGGCGAGAGGCTGGCGGCCTGCGCTGGCTCCTGCCAAGAGGTTTCTGAGCCGTCCAGTCTGTGTCCCCAGGTGGGGCGGCAGTGCTGGTTCCTCCATGGGCCCTGGGGACACCTGCAACCCCAGAGATTGCTCGCTCCACCCCACTGGCCCACAGCGGGGCCCAGGCTGAATTGTGAGACCGAGGGAGAAAACAGATTGATGAGGGCGATGCCAGAGGATGGGCCTTCCAGTTGACAGGGGCCATGCGCTGGGGCAGGGGCGGGGGGCGCTCTGTGACAGAGATGGAGCCAGAGGGAGGGGGAGAGACAGGAAGAGAGGTAGACACAGAGACAGAAAGAGGAGGGAGAGAAAGACAAAGAGACTCGTCTAGCAAAAGATGGAGGGGGCTGGAGAGAGGTGAGTGCAAAGAGAGCAGCGAGAGAGAGGCCGGGAGAGACTCTTGGAGACAGAGACGCGGCGCGAGGGATGCTGAGCAGAGAACCAGGGCGAGGCTGGCGAGGGTCTGCACCAGAGACAGAGGAACGCAGGAGACGGAGAGAGCGTGGGGACCAGCATGTGCGTGTGGGGTCTGGGGCCGTCTGTGCACACTGCCAGGCCTGGAGTAGTCTCGCCGACGCTTGCTGAATTAGACGGAGAATCGGAAAGTGGGGGGCAGGCATTTTGCACGCAGAGAACGAGTGCCCTCCTCATGTGACTATCCTCACGTGTCTGTGGTCACGTGTGCAGTGTGTACAATCGTACAAGCGTGTGGAGGACAGCAGGGCTCAGTTTCCCCATCGGCTGTCCCATGTCCCCTTGGTGCAGACTCTGTGCAGACAGCCCCGCTGGTGGGCTGCAGGGCCGGGGGTGTCTGGTGGGGCTTGGCCTGACACACGCCCTCAGCACGGGAGGCCAGGGAGCTGTCAGCAGCCCAGGGCCAGGCAGGCAGCGAAAGTGAGCCGGAGAAGGGACGCTTCTCCCCGCCGCTGTTCACTTGACACTCTCTAGCCCAGAAGCCACCTGTTCAGCCATCAGTCACCCAGGGAAAACACAGCTTTCCTGAAACCGGGAATTGGACAGAGAGTCCCAGGAGGGGGTGAGCAGGGGGAAATGCCCACCTTCCGCCACTCCCAGGGGACCACAGGCCCACCCCGGGCTGGGCTGGAGGGCCGGGTCTGGCCTCCAAGAGCTAAAAAAGAATATACTCCCAATCTGGTGCCGACCTGGTACATTTGGGGGGACCAGAGGGCTGAGGGCCACAGAAGTGCCCACCTTGGGGGTGGTGACAGAACAGCCCTTGCCAGGGTGGTATAGCTGGGTCTGTGTCCTGGAGGAGCTGCCATGTGAACTGTGTGTCCCTGCGTGGGGACGGGGCAGGGGCCAGCGTGGGCTGGGGGGTGGCACTGGAGCCAAGCCGGGGCTTGGGGGGCAGGCAGGGTGGCTGGGGCAAGGGAGGGACCTGGCTTGGAGCAGGCCTGGGGCTCTGCCCAGCAGCGTCGCCCCAGCCAGCAGAGGCCGGGCCATGCCCCGCCATGCCCCGCCCCAGATCGCTTGTTAATTTCATCGTTTAGCCCGTTTATGGTGTTCCCAGTTGCTGTTGCTTTTATAAACAAGCATTTTGGTGACCTTCCCCTCCGGACATCAGCTCCGCAAGAATCCCGAGCCCTGAACATTTATAAATAAGCCTTCTCTCAAGTTCCACAACAGGTGTGACCTCCCCCCCGCCCCCCTCCCCTGTCCTGTCCGAAAACCGAACAGTTTCAACAAGCAAAGGGAAGCCGCTAGGGCTGTCTTAAAGGGGTCGAGTGGAGGCCACGGTGCACGAGGCTGCAGTGGGGCTGGCCCACCTCCTCCTCCACGCCCCCCGGCTGGGAGTCCCAGAGGAGAGGGCTGTGGGCAGTTGTCCCCTGACCCCACTTCCCCCAAACACCCCGGCCCAAGAGGCTATGGTCTGAGAGGGCTCCTTGGATGACAGAGTGTATTTGAGTCAGGCCCCCCAGCCCCCTGGGAAGTCTGACCGAGCCCCCCCGACTCTAGTCCCCTCCACAGTCAGTTTCCCCCGAGCTGCCCCACCCTGGTGAGCATAGAGTGTTTCCCTCTCTTCTTCCCTGCCAAAGCTCCCTGATTCATGCTTTGCAGCATTTCGTACACATTTATTTAACAAGCGTTCATTTATCCAACAAATATTTCTTGAGCTCCTCCTCTGTGCCAGGGACACAAGGCTGAAGACTCAGCCCTGCCCCCAGGGAGCTCACCCTCTAGCGGGGCAGACAGCAAAGTAGTCAGACAAGTGAACCGCGGGTGCCAAGTCTCCTGAGAAAGGGCCTCAAGGACCTGGGGTGAAATGCTTCCTGGAAGGGCTGACTCTCAAGTTCAGTCATCACCGGGGAGGTGACAAGGGGACACACATTCCAGGTAAAGGAAACCGACAGGGCAGGGGCACAGAGACAAACACAGCCCATGGGGAACTGCAATAGTTTGGTGTGGCTGGAGCTCAGGGGCCTCGGCAGGGCTGGCAGGAAAGGAAGGACTCTCAGAACCCACCTGGCATGTGCCCGTCCCCAGCAGCAGTGCTGGTCTTAGATTTGGAAACCCTAGAGAGCAGGGATCAGGCCTGTGGCAGTTGGTCCCCAGGGGAAAATAGGCCTAAAAATGTCCTTTGGTGTTGGTAATGTGAGGTGACAAGATGGTGCTGTTGAAGGATGATGAAGATGGTGGTGGTGATGACTGAGACAGATGAGAGGAAGAAAATGAGGGTGATGATGATGATTATGGAATTGCAGGTGGTGGCAGCAGATGCTGAGGTGGATGTTGATCGGGAGAGTGATAATGGTGATTGTGGTGGTGATCATTGTGGTGGTTGTGGCGGTGATGGTGCTGATAGTGGTAGCAGTGATGGTGGTGATGGTGGTGGTGATATAGTGGTGATCGCAGTGGTGGTGATCGTGTCTGTGGTAAGGCTAGCGATGGTGGGGATGGTTATGGTCATGATCAGGGTGATGGTGGTGGTGGTGATGGTGGTGGTTGTGATGGTGCTCGTGGTATAGGGCTGGTGCCTGTGGAGTGAGACTAGTGAGGGTGGTGACAGTGGTGATGGTGGTAGTGACAGTGGTGGTGATGGTGGTGGTGGTGATAGTGGTGGTGGTGGTGATGATGGCAGCAGTAGTGATGGTGGTGACGGTGGTGGTGGTAGTGGTGGTGGTGATGGCAGTAGTGATGGTGGTGATGGTGGTGGTGGTTGTGATGGTTGTGGTTGTGATGGTTGTGATGGTTGTGATGGTTGTGGTGGTGACAGTGGTGTTGGTGATGGTGGTGGCAGCGGTGGTGGTGGCTGGGTTGGTGCTCACGGTGTAGCCCTGGTGCTGTGGAGTGAGGCTGGCGAGGCTGGTGATGGCGGTGTGGTACTCATGGTGCTCTTGGTGATCAAGGGTGATGGAGGTGATCCTGGTGAGGGTTGTCATGGTGATGACTGAATCAAACAAAAAGGAGTATTTCCCCCAGTGTAGCCCAAGGGAGGAAGGTGGGAGATCCTAATTAAGCTCATAAGGGATTGTCAAGGTCACGATTCAGTCCTAAATGCCAGGTGTGACAACCAAGCTAAGAGGGGAAGCAGGGGAAGAAGCAAAAAGGCCCCGAGGGATTTTCCCTTTCAAGGCCTTGAAGGGGCCAGGAAGGTTGAGTGCTGGACAGAGCTGGGACCATTAGGGCACAGGGTTGAGATCCAAGTCTGTCAACGGGGGTTTGGGGGGGTTGTCTCTTGCCTAGAAGCTGGCATGGGTGCCAGGGTGGGCCTCATGACCTAGAGGACTCCCACAGGGCCTGGACTCTCTGAGCGGACATGAGCCAAGGCAGTGTGGATCCCAGGGTGGCCTGGGGGTCTGACGGAGGGACCAAGGACTTCTGTCCATCTTAATAAGGACCTAAGGAATAACTCCTCAATGTGTCCCACGATTCACAATTTCAAAAGAACTTTTCCCTCCCTTCTCTCTTAAAACTCACAACCACTCTTTGGAATGGGGGCCATTATTTATTTTATAGATGAGGAAACTGATTCATCTGGGGTCCCCTTTCTCTTCTTACCCTTAGTAACTCTGCTTGTCCTTCTGGCCAGCTCAGTGGCCCCTCCCAGAAGCTTCCCTGAGCAGCTCAGATGACGTTACTCCACCTCCTCTGGGGTGTCCTGGCGTCTGCGATGGCTGATGGCCGCACCACGTCGCAGGAACCCGGTCTTGCTCCCCGGCTAGATGGACTGTGCGCCCACTGCGGGTGGGGACCTGCCTTTTACCTCCAGCCCCAGGTGCCTGGCACAGAGCCGGGCTCAGAGGCCGCTCAGGAAATACCAGATTTATTGATTTGTTCAAGTCTCCAGCTGACTCAGGGCCCCTTGTCTGCCCCTGGGGCTGCCCAGTGTTGGTGCCCCCTCAACGCGCGGGTGGGCACAGGCCGGGCCTCAGGAGAGAGGATGGAGCGTGGGCGGGCCTGGCTCAGCTGCCAGTTTGGGGCCGGGGAGGGAAGGTCTGGCTCTGGGAATGTAACAGCCGTGAGGCCCTCTGGGCTGAGCCCCTTTAAACGCTCCACTGTCTGTCCCGAGAGACTGGGTAATGGCTGCCTGGGCCCCAGTGGCTTTAAAGGCATCAGCCCCAAATCAGCCTTGTCTGCCCTTGGCTCGTCCCGCCTCCAGGGGCTGGGGCTCCCCTGGGGCCTGCCGTGGAAGAGTCAGCTGAGCTCTGGGGGACTTGGGCTGGATTCTAGCCAGAAGGCCCAGGCAGCAGGTGAGGAAGGGGCTCCCGACTCTGTGGGTGGCAGGGGCGATGCAGCCAGGCCACTGGCCATGAGCCCTTGGATGTGTCGCCCCTCCCTAAAAGTCCTAGGTGATCAGATGACAATCCTCCCTGCTGTCCCACCTCTTGGGGTTGTTTGTCAATGAGAAGGATGGGAAAGCACTTTACGCCCTCCGGAAGGAAGTCCATGGAAACACAATTCAGTGAACCATTATTATTCCCAGTAACAATGAGATGGAGCCCCTCACCTTTTGCACTGAAGCTGCACCTTTCACACACTGTCACGCTGTCTGCACCCCTGCTGTGTGCCAGGCACTGCGCTAAGTGCCTTGTCCTGGCAGATTGGGTCCTCTGGGACTCAGACATCCTGGCCTTGGCAAGCTCAGTAGCTCTGAAGAGGTTGTCCCTGCCACCTCCCAGCCTCAGCTCGTTGGAGCTGGCTGCTGTGACCCCGGACTCCCCGACAGCCCACTGCAGGGGGAAGACACTCTTCCCATCATCCTGACGTGGAAACTGAGGCTTAGAGAGGGACAGTGTGCAGCAGGGAAACAAAGCCCGGGGTTGGAGCCCTGCTCGCCTCAAACTCCCCCGTGTGGTCCTTCGCACCCCCCACCCCAGTCTTCATCAGAGAGGAGAAGACAGGCGCTGGGCTGAACGGTTGCTGAGGGTTCTTTGGCTTCATCCACTTAACAATCTTTCCTGAGCACCTATAAGCTGCCTAACTGTTCCGGGGGCTGGAGACATGATGGTGGACTGGAACCATACGGGCACCACCTTCATGGAGGTGACAGTCCCCATGGAGGTCACAGACAGGAGACGAGGAGGGAGAGAAACCAGATTAGCCCCATAAGGACAGTAAGACCAGGTGCAGTGACGGTGCCCAGGGCCTCCATGGGGGTGGGGCCAGGGAAGGTGACATTGGGCTGAAGGACAAGAGCAGAGGAGAGGCCCTGTCTACAGGCAGCATCAGCCTCTGATTCTGGCAATCTGGGGTCACTTGGCCAGGAGATGGCAAAGGGGAGACTCAAACCCAGGTCTCCTGGCTACCAGCCCTTGCGGGTGGGCCAGAGTTGGCCGGGCACCGGCAGATCAGCATGCTGGTTAAGACCGGAGGCTTGGCCGGGCGTGGTGGCTCACGCCTGTAATCCTAGCACTCTGGGAGGCCGAGGCGGGTGGATCGCTCAAGGTCAGGAGTTCGAGATGAGACCCTGTCTCTACTAAAAATAGAAAGAAACTATCTGGCCAACTAAAATATATACAGAAAAAATTAGCCGGGCATGGTGGCGCATGCCTGTAGTCCCAGCTACCTGGGAGGCTGAGGCAGTAGGATTGCTTGAGCCCAGGAGTTTGAGGTTGCTGTGAGCTAGGCTGACGCCACGGCACTCACTCTAGCCTGGGCAACAAAGCAAGACTCTGTCTCAAAAAAAAAAAAAGACTGAGGCTTGGTGACTCTGGTGTCCCCGTTTCCTTTCCCGTGCTGTGGCCTGGGAAGTCAGCTCGGGCAATCATAGGACTTACCTCGTTTGTTTTCCTTCTCTTAGGGGTCACTGTCCAGGCAAAGGGTGTGACCAGCCCAGGGCATCAAGGGAGGCGGTGACACAGCCCGGACTGGAACTCGGGGCTCGACTCTTAGAATAGTTCTCCTTCCACGGTCCACCTCCCCACGAGTGGCGGGGAGGTCCCTGTCCTCTGGGCCCAGCTGTGTGGATCCAAGCCCTCCTGGGAAGGAGGTGATGGACGTGGGGCAGGGCAGGGAGCTCAGGCCTCCGGCTTCACAGGTCCGACCCAGAGGCCACTCCAGGGCGGAGCTTGTCTCTTTGATAACATGGCGGCCTATTACCGAGCATGAGAACGAGCGAGGCTCATTCCATACGCCATCTCACATGAATCCCGCCGCCACCGAGGGGACTCGCTCCCTGTCAGCAGTGAGGAAGAGGTTCAGAGAGGTGGGGTGCTCGCCCCTGCCAGGTTCCACAGTGAGAAGGTGGCTGAGCCAGAATCCGAGCCCAGCTGTGCTGGATGCCACCTGCCTAGGGTGGATCCCTCCGGTCAGTCGCGCGACACATATGTAGTTTTTCTTACTAAGCACCCACTCTGTGCCAGGCACTGTTTCGGGGGCTAAAGACACAAAGTCCCTGCTCTCAAGGAGCTCTGCCTGGTCAGGGTGGCAGACACCAGCCCAACAGCTAATGAGCCTCAGGTTGACTGCAAACACCGTGAAACTCATTCTCACTCCTGCAGATTTGACATAAAAGTCACCTTCTCAGTGAGATGGTCCCTGGACACCTTGTCTAAAGTTTCTTCCCTTCCTTGCTTTGTTTCCCGCCCCCCCCCCACCTCCTTGGCACTTATTATTATCTAAAATACCACGTACTTAACTTGTTTCCCATCTCTTCCATTAGATCAGAGGTTGGCAAACTACAGCCCGTCACATTCAGCCCCCGGCCTGTTTGTGTGTGGCTGGAGAGCTAAGAATGGTCTTTACATCTATAAAGGGTTAAAAAATAATCAAAAGAAGAATAATATTTGACGACCTGCAAAAATGATATGAAATCCAAATTCCAATATCCATAAGTAAAGTTTTATTGGAACACGGCCATGCTCAGCCATCGCCGCGCTGCCCGTGGCTGCCTTTGAGCTCTGATAGCCGAGGGAGCAGCACAACAGAGGCTGCATGTGGCGCTCCTGTCGCTTTGTACTGCTTGCTGCTGAGCACACCACAAACTGCAGTGTTGCTGTTTCACTCACTTCTGCCTCTTGGCCCACAAAGCCTAAATATTTACTATCTGGCCTTTTACAGAAGTCTGTAAAGGGCCCATGCACGAGAACAAGGCACGGGCTGATTTACCACTGTGTTCCCAGCATCTAGCACGGTGCTTGGACTTCTGTTTCTGGACATGGTGGAGTAACAGCCAGATTTACCCTCTCACTTTAAAGTACCAGAAAATGGAGCCTCTAGTTCCACCTACTCGGGAGGCTAAGGCAGGAGGACTCCTTGAGCTCAGGAGTTCAAGTCCAGCCCGGGCAACAAAGTGAGACCCTGTCTTTAAAAGAAAAAAGGTACCAGAAAACTGGATGAAATCTCTGAATCAATGGTTTTCAGACTTGGACAAAAGGCAGCACAGGACAGTGATCCCTAAGAAAAGGAAAATAAAGATGAGCCTTACAATTGCCACTCTTTCCTCCCGGAGAGAGTCGCCAGGCCAGAGCACAGGGAAGGAAAAGAGAAAGCCAAAATAGAGTCATGGAGTTGAGGTCACAGAATTTGGAGTTCAGGGAGGTGAAGCAACTAGAATTTGTGGGGCAAAATACTGAAGAGGAAGGAGGTGCAGAGGCAGAGAGTGCACAGATCTGAGGAGGGGTGCCCTCTCACCAGCCAGCGTGGAAAGATCTCCTACTGCAGGGGCATCAGGTGGAGCCCTCAGAAGGGCACTGCCTTAGGAATGGGGCCGAATTTGCCCTAGATGAATGCTAGCAAAGCTTAAAAGCAAGCCTTGACAGTAGCAAACAAATAACTTATTAATATCTGCATTCCAGAACAAAGCCAACAATATTTAAAGGAATACAACAAAATCCAGCACCTAACAATATAAAATTTTAAATGTCAGTTAAACAAATAAGCAAATAGATGGTGGACGGTGGGAGCTAGGTGTCTTGTGGTTGGAGAGGTAGGTTACGGATAAGCAAGGAGAGGGAAGACTGGAATGAACTCTGCGGATTAGAGTTGGAGACATCAGTATGAAGCCATGTTTAGCAGCAGTGTGAATACAGACAGACAGATACAGAAACTACCATAGACAAGTGTGTGTACGTGGGCTGTGTATGCCTGAGAGGGCCTGGAAGCAATGACACCCTAGTAGCAATGAGCACTCCCAGTCAGATCTTTCTTTCTAGTAAAGGGGGAAATTGTGGATTCTAGGACCAGAGCAGGGAAAATACAAGATGAGGCAGAGCCCCTTGTAATAGCAGAAAGTATGAAAGTGCCCCCCAAACAGGACAGGCGCATGTTGAAGGGACCCAGGGACCAACTGGAAAGACCTCCCAATGGCCAAAGCTGGAATAATTTGGACAATAAAATAAATAATACAGTATTGGCTTATATCCCAAAGGATGAAATAAATACACATGAATCCATGCTGATAATAAACACATGATTGAATGAATACATAAAGGGGGAGAAGTGTAAAAATACACCAGTGTCAGTTTCATAGCTTTGACAAATAAATGTACCATCGTGATATAAGATGTTAACAATGGGGAAAACTGGATGTGGGGGTGTATGGGAACAATGTACTATCTTTGCAACTTTTCTATAGAAATAAAATTATTTCAAAATAAAAAATTTATTTCTAAAACGTCCAGCATCAAACAAAAATTACCAGGCAATTAAAGAAGGAGGAAAGTATGACCTATAACTGGGAGAAAAATCAATCAATAGAGATAGACCCAGAAATATCACAGTGGGTAGAGTTAGCAAACATAGATGTTTCGAACAACTATTATTAATATACTCTTCATGTTCAGGAAGGCAGAGGTAAGCATGAACATGATGAGAGAAACAAAAATATTAAAAAACTCAAAATTTAAACATCTAGAGATGAAAAATACAAACAACATCTGAAATGAGAAATACCCTGGATGGAATTAACAGCAGGCTAGAAGTGACACAAGCAAATATCAGTGACCTTAAAGTCATAGCAATAGAAACTATCTAAAATGGAAACGGAGAGGGGAAAAGACTGAAGAAAAACATAATAAAATTTACCAGCATCTCAGCGACCTGTGGGACAACACCCAGGGTCTAACACACGTGTAATTGGGGTCCCAGAAGGAGAGGGTGGGATGGAAAAGGTATCTGAAGAAATAAGGGCTAAAACTTTTCCAAATTTGACAAAAACTATAAACCCACAGATCCAAGAAACTCAAATGAACCCCAGACAGAAGAAACCTGAAGAAAACCATACGCGGGCATATCATAGTCAAATTGCTGAAAACCAGTGATTTTTTTAAAAATTGCTGAAAAATCAGTGGTAAAAGAACGTCTGGTACAAATTTTTACTAAACATTTGTCAACTATTAAAATGAATGAAATTTGCAAGAACATGAAATGTAAGCTATGGAGAATGGAACAGGGTAAAGGGAAAAGGGAGGTGGGCCCAGGGAAGGGCGTAGGCTGTTTCCATACGGTGGAGCCTACGATGCGGCATTCGGGCAGAGCCTGGATGAGGTAAAGGAGCCAGCGGCATGGACATCCGGGCAAGGGGTCTCAGGCAGAGGGGACAGCATGCTCGAAGGCCCCGGAAAGAGACCGTGCCTGGCGTGTTCAAGGACAGCAAGCAAGCAGTGTAACGGGGTGCGCTGCGGGGGAGTAGCAGATGGGGCCAGCGAGGTTGGGCTTCGTGGCCAACTTAAGCATTTTGGCTTTTACAATGAGTGAGACGGGAGTCACTGGGGGGCCTAGAGAAGAGGAGTGGCATGATCTGAGTTAGGTTCTAGAAGGTTCACTCTGGACCACAGGGAGAAGCAATGGTGGCTCAGACTGGGCCGCAGCAGTGGGGAGAATGAGAAGGGATCAGATTTTGGATCCCTTTTGAAAGGAGGGACAGCAGGATTCAGCAAGGGGTTGGGAGTAGAGAGAAAGGGAAGTAAAGGAACAGTCTGCAGTCTGTGGCCAGGGCAGTCAGGGGAACGGAGTTGCATTTACAAGCAGGGAAGGCTTGGTGATGAGTGTGGGGTGGGGCTGAGGGGTCTCAAACACACAGCCAGCTCCTCCGGCAACAATGGGCCACCCACTCTTTCCCAGTGATCTTAGATGCTGCCTGAGAATTCTTCTCCACATGGTGCACGTAGTAGGTCCCTAGTGGTTCACTTAGGAGGCAGCAGGTGCAGCAGGTGAGAGTTGGAGTTTGGGGGTGCACATCCCAGCTCCATCACTCAGTAGCTAACGACTCTGGGCAAGCTACTTCATTCCCCTGGGCCTCAGTGTCCTTATTTGTTCAGCGTTTCTGAATTTCTTAGTTTCCTAATATATTAAATGGGGTAATACTTGGCATTTATCTCATCGGGTTTTTGTGAAGATTCGATGAGAGAGTGTATGAAAACACCTACACATGGTGCCTGGAAAGCACCCATAAATTAAGGGCCCCATAAACGGTGGCTGGTACAGGCCACCACCACGCTCTGGTTCACCAGTTTTTGAGCAGAAGCAACCTTCATGGCCCCAGGAGCCAGTGAGTAGGGAACACAGGAACCCAGGAACAAGTGCTTAGGTTTGATCTCTGCTCTGTGGGTTCTTTAACCAGAGTTCTGGGGAACCCTGCGTGGGCCCAGATGAAAACTCGCCCGTTTTTGGACAGAGCAGGCTGTCATTGAAATATAAGAAGTCCCTGCTGAAAAATGTCCCCGCTGTGAGCGCTGCTGGGTGGATTAGCTGGCATTCCTTCTCCTCCATTGAGCGGAGTCGCAAGCTAATAAATATTTCAGAATTGGCTGTATTCAATCCAGCCCTTGTCCCGTTTGACGTCTGTTCTCTCAGCTTTCAGAAGGAGACAGGTGCAGAAGGATGAAAAGGGATTTAATTACTAAACATCCCCAACTCCTGATATGCAAACACATGCTGTACTGTACACACACCTACTGCACATGGTCACGCACAAACTGTGCACTCTCACGCATGTGCGGGCATGGCCCTGGGCACACACATACCCATGGGACCCTCGGCACATCTACTCCAAGTGATCTCCCAGTGCGATATTGTGTTCATACATGCATGCCTGTACACAGCTAGCATAGGAGTCCCATAGAAGCCCGTGGGCAAACAGTACATGTGAACACATGTGTGTCTAAGCATGTACACAGCACCTGTGGGTGTTAATATAAGCATGTTTGCAGTTGATATGCATGGATGTACACATGCACATGCATTTATAACATGTGCTCACACAGATGTACATAAGCCCAATAATACAGTCACACAGATGTTCGTGTCTAAGCACATGTATGTGTGATGTGTTTCTGAGAAAAGAAAAGTTCAAAATCCCTATCACTGTCAAGCTGTACTGAGCACTATGGGGGAAGATTAGGTAACTTGGTGAAAAGGCAAATGGAGAGGGGGATATAGGCCTTTCACACTGAAAATTTCTACTTCCCTTGACACATGATCGAGCATATCCACACAACACACACACGTACTCCTGTGCACACAGACCTACAAACCCCTGTACATTCTATGCAAAAATGCACATCTCCCCTGTATAAGAGATTGTCATACAAACCCACAGTAGTGACTGTACCTTTGAATGGGCACACTCTCGTGCATACAGGCATATGCACACATGTACACACCTGACACACACACACACACACACACTCTCTCTCTCTCTCTCACCCCTCTGCTGGGAATCCTGGGTCTTTCCTCCTCTCTCAGAACTTGCCCAGCCTCTTGCTGCCTGCCCTCTGGGTGGCTGCGGAAACAGAGAGATTTCCAAAAATGCACGGCCAGGTGTCTGGCCCTGAGGTGGAGGGAGGAGGTCATGCCTCTGGATCCACTCTCAGTGGCAAGGGCTGGGGCAGGGCGAGGACAGCTGGGAGGCAGAAGCAAAGCTGGGGCAGCCTCTCGGATTCCCTGACACCCACCCCCAGTTCTGGCCACACTGTCCCAGGGGTCCAGGCCCTATCTCAGCAGTGCTGGTGACCCCATCAGGCAGACCCCCACCCCTGAAGATCTGAGAAGCCTGGGCTGCTGCCTGCTCTGCCCCATTCACACTCGGCGCATTCACTGATGGAAGCAGCAGTGAGCACCTTCTCTGGGTTGGAGCTGCAGACTCTTATCTGCTCTGTGCCACTGAGCAATCCCTAAGGGCCTGTTGCTCAGCGAGCACCCTGTCCCACCCAGACGGGCCTGTGGGTTAGCCTCAGCTCTCAGGGGCTAGCCTCAGCTCTCAGCTGAGCAGAACCAAACCATGATGTTTTTTTCTAGGCAAGGCCATTGCAAGTAGACAGGGGGTTGGCAGGGATGGGGGCTTTCGAATAACCAATCAGTGGGTCCTATGGAAATGTATGCAAATGAAAGATGCAAATCAGCACTGAGTCTTTTTGCATCTGCAACCAGCCCAACCACCTGCCCTTAGGTGAGCACTTCCTTCCCGTTGACAGGAAGGATGGCAGCGCCCAGGCAGCAGGAAGTGGGCTGGAGGTCTGAGATCCCTGCCTTTCTGGCCCAGGGCCATCCACCATCTCCTCAGCCCTCTCTGAGCTGCTGGTCCGGCACCTCCCATGCCCGGGAGTAGGGGTACCCCTTGCCCAGCCCTAGGCTCAGCTGGCCCTGTCCACACACTAACTCGCACTTACACTCAGTCACACCCTTGCACACTCATTTTCAGTCCAACACACACTTACCCATGCACAAATACACACAAGCCTATACACATCTGCACACACCTGCATGCTCAGTTATGCAATCATTTGCGTTACTGACCCACATATGTGCTCACAGACTCATTGTACACACTCAGCTATGCACGCACTCACTCTTGCACACACTGCCAATATACACATCGATATCTTTGTATTCCTACATTCATATGCACTTACACCTTTGTACACTTGCTCACACGGACTGATCACTTACAAGTGTTAACAGACTCCCACACACAAGCCTGCACATGCCCATCTCTGACTGTGTGGGAGCCCAGGAACCTGTGTCCCATCGAGACCAAGAGTCCAGGATCCCAGGAGAGGCAGGGGGTGGGGCCACAGGTGCCCCACTGGAGAGCCCAAGGGGCCAGAGCTCAGGGCCCAGCACGGCCCCCTGTCGGCTTCCCTGAAGGATGGGGAGCCCCTACCACAAACACCCCCGACAGGCTTCAGGACAGGTGGGCGGGAGCTCCCGGGATAATGCCTCCCTCAGGAAGCGGTAATTGAGGGGTAGAGAATTAGGTAATCAGCACTGCCAGGAAGTGGGGATGTGCCCTGTTGCCTTTGTTCCTAGAATGAGCAAGTGGGAGATGGGAGGGAAGGAACCCAGCCAAGCTTGGGGTGCCTGGAGGGGGGAGTGGTGTCCCCTCATCCCTCGCCTGCCGCCTATTGGTGCCGCCAACGGGAGTAAGGTGGGCACTGTCAGGCCCTGAACCTACTGGTGGGGATCCCTGGGGGCCAGCTGGGCCTCCGAGGGGCCTGGGAGCTGCCTCATTGTACCTGAGCCGTCCCGCTGACCTCCCCGGCTTTCCCTCCACCGCTGCGCACCGGAGGCTGCTAAGAGCCCAGGAACAAGGTGGGCTGGAGTTCAAATCCTGACTCTTTCTCTTATTAGCAGCAGGGTGAGTGTAGGTGGGTCCCCTAAACTCATCAAGCCTCAGCTGCCTCCTTGTGACCCCTCCTGCAGGCTAGATGCCCCTTCCCAGCTCACCAAGCAGTAATAACAGAGCCCTCGGCGGCTCAGCCTCTGGGCCTGGGCTGGGCCTCTGTGCACAGTTTCACTGAGTCCTCTCAGTGGCCCCGTGAAGTCAGGGCTCTTGCTAATATTCCTCCCATTTTATAGATGAGGAAACTGAGGCACGGGAGTCACATGAATGGCTGGGTTCAGGCACCAGTAAGAGGAAGAGCCTGGGTTTGAACCCAGATCTCTGAAGCCAGAGCCCGTGAACTCCACCTCCAGGGGGCTGCTGCCCCGTCCTGGTCCAGAGGAGAGCCCATAGGCTTCTAGACACGTCGCCCCTGGAAGTCGGACAGTCACAGTGGACTTTGTGGAGTGGGCAGCCACCTTGCCAGCCTCTCTTTGGTCCCCATCTGCACCCCCACCAGGTGCCCCGCGTGAGCCTCCACGCCTGCTTGGCACATCCTCACCCGTACGGCCCTCCCCTGAGGGCCAGCCACCCACAGCTGGGGCCCTGCCCGGGCTCCCTTCAGGAGACTCTTCCCACTTGATCCCTGAGGGTGCCCCTCCCCCCTTGGCTGGGGAATACCTGTCCCCGTGCAGGGTTGGCACTCTGCACCCTTCTCGGCCCCAGCTCCATGGCGCAGATGCAATCGCCAAGGCCGGAGACGGGCAGGGGCTTCTCCAAAGGCTTCCCCTGGGCCTTGGTGTCCCCTTCTGTAACAAGAGAGGGTTGGACTCTCCCCAGTCCCTTCTCAGATCCTCCTGTCTCTATCCCATAGGCCCCTAATGCCTCAAAGTCAAGCTTAGAGTGACCAGGAAGGTTTTCCCCACTGCAGGGGCATCGCACTCGCCCCCCAGCTCCCTGCAAAGATGGTCCGAGCGTGCACCAACCATGCAGCTGTGCAGCCTCTGTTCCTTCCCCAGCGTCCCCCTCCTATTCTCTGTCTGTCTGGTATTGAATGGTCAGAGCACTGGAGTGGGAGTCTCAGCCTGGGATCCTGTTCTGTCTGCACCCCTTCCTCACCTTTCACTGGGGACAGGAGAGCACAGCACCCAGTGCACAGGGCACGACGTATTCCCCTCCCCTTCTCAAGCCTCAGTCTTCTCATGTGTAAAATGGGATGATGATTCCACCCTTCGGGGGCTCAGAGGCTACAGGGGTGGGCAAATAAACCAGCACAGGGGTGTGAAAACTGTCTCAGTGCCGAGCATGCGGGGGGTAGGCCCTGTCCTGAGTGCTGCGCCTGCATCCCCTCCTCCAGCCCCACAGAAGTCCGACAGGGCAGGCACTCTTCACCCGCTGTTCCCTCTGCCTGGAATGCTTTTCCCCCAGATTTGCCTGGCTCGACCCCATCTCCTGGGATTGACCCACCTCACGTTGCAACCCCCTGGCCCAACCTCTGCCTCAACTGCCCTCCCTATCCTGGTTGAGCGCCTATGTATGTCCCTCCTTTATCGTCACTCTTGTTTGTCTCTTGGCCAGGACAGGGGCTCTGCCAGGCAGGGATCTGCCATGGTTTTGTTCACTGCTGCCATTCTGGTGCCCAAAGCAGTGCCTGGCACAGGGCAGATGCTTAGTATTTATTTAGCAAATGGACACCCATTTCACAGATGAGAAAACTGAGGCCCAGGAAGGTTCTGTGAGCTACTAGAAGTTGGTGAACTCTAGGAGAAGCCCAGTAGCACCCCCCACCCCCAGCTCAATCCTGGCCTGGGGCCTATGTGCCCCCCTGGCCTGTTCCAGGTGGCAGTGGTGGTGGGCAGACAGTCTGCCCAGGGACCAGAGGCTGGCAGCAGCCGTTGGGGGCTTGAGAGGAGCCTGACCCCTCCTCCTCCCCCCTCCTGGGCTGCCAGCCCCCACCCCACGCTGGAAACCTGACACCCGGGGCCCATCTGCTGCTCCGCTGCCCTCCGTCCTCCGCCCCTGGAGGCCACTGGGCGGGCGGCTGCTGAGCAGTGATTGTTGGGGCTGAATGGGCGGGCCTGGCGCCCACACCAGGTGCACCATTGTGAGGGCCCGACACCTGCCTGGCGGGTAGCAGGCCCTGCCTGCGAGGACCCTCGCCTGGCAGAGCCGCCCACTCGCCTCCAGGGAGTGAAGATAGGGTCCAGACTCCTGCTGCTCCCCAGGGCAAAGCCCCCCCCAACAGCGCCCTGAGTCCCTGCGTGCTTGGAGTCGCCTCCCCGGTTCTCCAGCCCCTGAGACCTCCCCTCTGCCTCCCTCTGCCTCTCAGCCCTGGCAAGAGCCTGTTTGGAGGTCAGCGATGCCACCACTCTCTGGCTGTAATGGTCAAGAGACACAAGCTTTCTGAGCCTCAGTTTCTCATCTGCAAAATGGGGGTGGTCACAGGGCCCACCACACGGAGCGTCAGGAAGATCAAAGGCTGGAGCCTTGGGCCACACTTAACACACAGTGGGCAACAGACGAAAGCAGTTGCTGTCATTGAGACCCAGCAGAGTGCAGACGGGAACCCAGGGAGCTGGTCTCAGCCCCGGCAGGCCCAGCCCAGGGAGCCCCCAGCCTGCCCCTGCCCGCCTCCCCTTGCCCGGCCTCCCACCCGCTCTATGAAAATTTAATGCCGGGTAATGACAGTCTGGGCTAATGAAAGAGGCTTCTCTTCTGGCAAAAAGAGAAAAACAAACAAAAATCAACAACCTGCAAGGGGGCATTAACTTTTCATGAGCTGCTCTCCCCACTGACACTCCCCGCCCTGGCTCACCCAGCCCCTCCTTCCCTCCTTCCCTCTCGGAGCTGGGGCTGGGCAGCCAGGGGTGGGGTCGGACAAGCTTGAGGGGGCCCGGATCTGTGGGGGGGCGTCCTCCCAGGGTTCCTCCTCAAGCAGGCTGCCAGCCCTGGGGAGAAGAGGGAGCCCCTGAGGGTTCCGAGAGCCCAGCTGAGCTCTGGGGGCGGCTCCAGCCCTCGGAATCCTCTCTGGGCAGTGGGGGTGGGTGGGAGAGGAGAGGAGCAGCTTGGGGGGAGGTTGGGGGGATCCTCTCCCACCCGCCGAGGCCTCCTCTGCAGCGCAGACCCCAGCAGCCTGGCTGTCTCTGCTGCCAGCCGGGCTGGAAGTGGTTAGAGGAAAGGGCGCGAGCCTCTCTCGCTCTCGTTCCCTCTCTTTGTGGTATCCTGGAGAGCCATTGGCTGCTGCCTGTGATATCCTGAGAGATGCGACAATTAATTTTCTTTTAATCAAGGTCGGATGAAGTAAATTGGTGCGGTTCTGCAGCCCTTCATTTTCTGTTTTTGCAGTGATGCAAAACAAATATGATCAAATTATGCTCTTTCTCACCTTATTGAATTAGGAAGCATGACTGATCAGAGGCAGTGGAAATGTTCTATACCATGTGGCACCCCCTCGCCCCCCGCTCTCCCTCCTCTTGCCTCAGTCTCCCTGGATTCGCTGGGACTCAGAGCGGGTTTGCCTCCCCTGGGGACCCAGGTGTTGGAGGACAGCACCCGGCATGGACAGTGCCCAGTGAATGAGTGAGGGAATGAATGAATGAGTGAGCAAATGAATGAATGAGTGAGTGACAGATGCAGCTGGTCATGGGATCGAGCGGGTCAGGCTGGAAGAAGGACTTGCTTTGATAAAAACCAGAGTGGCATCTGCTCAGGCTTTCTCTAGAACGTCACTTTGTTTCTTCACAGGATTTATCACCATCTGAAATTATCTGGTTCACGTGTCGCTCAACGCAGGTATTGCCTGTCTCTCGCTCTTGGACTTGTGCCCTGCAGGTGTGGGCCCTTGTCTGACTTGTTCACCCCAAGTCCTGGCACATAGTAGGTGTTCAATAAATACTGGTTGACTGAGTGAATGATTTTAACACATCCTGGTTGAGCGTCTGAGGCTCCTGCTCAGCAAGGGCGGTGAACACGGACAATGCAAAGGTCTGAACTTAGGGCCACCAGGACTAATTCTGCACTGTGGAGTTGAGGGGACATTTGAGCTGGGTCTGAAAAGGTAGGTAGGAGTTGGGCCCAGGGACAGGCAAGGGGGAAACTTTCAGGCAGGGGAACTGCATATGCAAAGGCTTGTGGTCAGCAATGACAGGGTCGTCTGGGAGAGAGGGTGGCTCGTCTGCCTGGCAGGAGAGGCTGCCCCAAAGGGGACAGTGTTGCCTCATGGTTAGAATGTGCACTGGGGCACCTGATAAGCCAGACTCAAATCCCAGCTTCTTTATGGGAGATTTCAGATTTTCTGTCATTCTCTCTAAAGTGAGGATGACAACTGACATGCCATCTCAGAGTCACCTGGGGAATAAATGAGGTGACAACATAAGTCAGGTGACCTCACACAGTAGGCACTCAGTGACTGTCAGCCACTATCATCACTATCTTTTTTTCTTTTCCTGTTATGAAAGGCGGGCTGGGGCTCACCTGGGAAAGGCCTTGAAGGCCACACCAAAGAAACAGCAGACAGGGACATGGGCTTCTCAGGCTGCTGGTGGACCCAGCCCACGGTGCTCAGCACAGGGCAGACGCGTTGGATGTCTGGAAATAAATCCATCTTGCAGGTAGCAGGATGGATTACAGGACCCCTGCTGAGCATCCTTCTCTAAAGCAAAGACTTTCTGTAAAGTGGATTATTTCCCTAGTATATCAGGTTAGTAAGTCAAAAGAGTCAATTTCGCTTACAGCAAGCCTGCCCTGGGCGCCTTCTTATCCGAGATTCTCAAGCCTGCTGGTTGACTTCAAGTTGCAGTATAAGGAAAAAAAAAAAAAAAAGGGACGCTGGAACTCTCTGACCCTCCGCTGTGGGCAGAGTCCTGTCCTAGGTAATGTGTTGGGGGCATTGATGATGTGGTCGCTGCCGTCGGGGAGCGTAGAACCCAGCTGGACCCACACACACGATGATAAACCCCGTGAAAAAACACACACAGACAGAAGGAAAAGACAAAAGAAGGCTGGAGAAGTTACCAGCCACCCAGGGGCAGGGACGCTGATTCCAGGGCATGGCGGGGGGCGGGGGGTGGGGGCGGAGGGCCAGACAGCTCAAGGAGGCTCAGAGGGCAGGGAGCTGCCTAGAGGAGGCCAGAGAGTTTAAATAGGGGTTTGATGGGAACATGGAGGCAAGGAGGAGGCATTTCTGGTGGAAGGGGAGGCATGTGGGGAGGCTCAGGGCTGAGCGAGTCCCCAAGGGCACATGGACAAGTGTTGTTCTCTTACTCCCGGGAGCAAGGCTGCTGTGAAAATGCCCCATGGACCTGGGCCTCCGGAGCCTCTGGGCAGTCCCCTCCGAGTACATGTGGGCCCCTCAGGCCCGGAGCGGCTTCTCCTGAGTGTTCTTGGGTCTTAGGACGAAAAGTTCTGGGGCTCAAGCCAATGCCAGCCTCCAGCCCGTCTCCAGGTAGCTGCTGTCCCAGGCAAGCTTGGGGCTTCCTGGCTTTATTATGTCCGAGCTGTGTGACCTTTGGCAAGTGACTTGACCTCTCGGGGTTCGGAATGGAAGAACCTCACAGGCCTCGCCTTATGGCCCCAGCACACTCCTTGATCTCTTTGGGGCTACCCTGACTCAAGGGAGTCAGTGGGCTGGCTCTGGGTCCTGGGCCTGGGCAGGGGTGTGGAGAGGTCAGGTGCGGGGGGGAGGGGGGTGACCCTGGGCATTGCTCTGTGGGCCTCCCCTGTGTGTGCCTGCTGTGCCCGTGGGCCGGAGCCACAGCTTGTGGGACCAGTCTCTGGGTGGGGACTTCTCAGCAGCTGAGTCATCACTCCTGGGGTGCAGCCGGTGACCCAGATGGGGCAAGATCATGACATATATTTATCTCTGCCATCTCCCCAGTGCCTCCCCTTCCTTCTCTTCTTCCTGTCCTCATCCCCTCCTCCAGTCACTGGGTGGGCCAGAGTGACACTGTGACTACTCAGCCCCAGATCTCTCCTATCTGAAACAACTTCTATGGTCCTCCAAGGCCTTCTGTCTCTTCTTCTCAGAGTTCAATGACGATAGTAATAGCTGCTATTTATTGAGCACTTACCAATTACCAGCTGCTTTGCATACATTACGTCTAATTCCTCTCAGGTGAAGTTGTTACTATTATTATCCCCATTTTATGGACGACAAAAAGGAGGCTCCGAGTTGAGTGGCTTGCCCCTGGTTACAGAGCCAGGAATGGCTGGGCTAGGGTTTAACTGGGTTGCTCTGATGCCAGAGCTCACGATCTTTCCATGACACTTCGTGCAGTTTGTCTCCTAACTCCCTGGGGGTCCTCCCTCCCCTGGGAGCCCCCTGCCCCAGGATCTCACATCTGGCTCCCCTCATACTCACCTGTCCCAGGTCCCAGCCCATCAGCAGCTAATCTGGTAATGCCATCCCACCAGTTTAATGGGCTGCTACCCTCCAGGAACTTGCTAAGCCCATCAGAGGAAACTTCTAGGGAGACTGCCTGAGTCCACAGGAACTAAAGCCAGTGTGGGTGAGGGGTCCCCAGCAGGCCCCTCAATCTGCTCTAGGACAGTGGGTGTGGGGGTCCTGGGGCCATACCCACTGGCAGCTCCTGCCCTCCCCCAAACAGGGTCTGAGATGCAGCGGGGAGGCCACGGAGGGGGAAGGGGTGGTACCGGGGTGGGTGGGGTGCCCAGCTGGTGAGCGGTGATCCCTCCTTATCCAGCATCAGAGCTTCATTGCTTTTCCAGGCTGAAGTTTCAGATCTCGTTTTCACTTTGGCCTTTGATCATACAGAGGGGGTGGCGGGTGGGCCAGGGAGGCATGGGGCTGTCAGGGGCGCAGGGGAGAGTGAATTCCAAGGTGACACCCCACCCCCGCCATGTACAAGTATCTACTGTCAGAAGAGATGCTCCGAGGACATAGGAGGAGGGTGGCCGTGAACGGGCACTCCGAGGACGCAGCCTCAACCCGGGCATTGCCTCTCTCCCACGCTGAGGCTGCTGTCTTTCTGTTTCCCAAATGAAAATAGCTTTGCTGGATTTTCCCCTCTGAATATTAAGGTCACACATGTTTGCTGGATGAGGTTCAGACAACACAGAAAATAAAGGTCCCCAAATCCTCCCTCCCCATTGCTGACACTGGGCAAGGGCAACTGTTCCCGTGCACGTGTCCACACGAGGACCCTTCCCGTTGCGACAAACGGCGCGCTGTGTGCCTCGAACTGTGTTAAAACCTGCCTTCTTCGCTTCACAGCCTACTCCGAATGTTTCTCTGTGCCAGGACGTTGAAAGCTGTATTCAATGACCTCGTAAGGTCCCTTATACTGCACTTTATTTAACCAACTCTTTCAGGCCGGGCACTGAAATCCTTCCCAGCTTTTGGCCCTTCCTGGCCTGGTGGTCGGTGGCTATCCCATGTTTGCTTTTCTCTCCTGGCCCCTCCTGCCAGGGATGTGTCCTTCCCCAGCTCCCCCTTCTTCTCCAGCTTTGTCTGCCTGGGGGGTCAGCTCGCGAGGGCACGAGCTGGTCCAGGCAGCCGGGAAGGTTCGATGCAGTGGAAGACACATGGGCGTGAATTCAAGGGACCCAGGTCCATGCACTGCCCTGTCCTATAACCATGAGGACTTGGGGACACTCTTTATCTCTTTGAACCTCAATTTTCAAATCAAAAAATGGGGACAAGAATGGCCCCACTGGGCAGGGCTGCCGTGAGGAGCTCATGAGCTCGTGGGCGTGAATGTGCTCGGCGCTGGGCTGGGCGTCCTGGTCGGGGCGGCACGTGGAGATGAAGTGAGGCAGGGGACGGAGGGTCTGTCCAGGCCTGGCAGGGGCAGCCTGGGCGGGGGCGTCAGGGACCCTGACACCCTCATCCCTTCATCCTCTCACCCACCAATTTTCCCATTTTTATTCTACACTTAAAAAAAATCGCACACACGCTCATCGTGGAGTGCTTAGAAAACACATACGGTTCTAAGAAGCAAATGTTGTTTCCTGGCAGTTTGACGCCTGTGAATTAACCACTGTGAGCATGTCCTGGTCATGGACCTGAAGGGAAGAGGGTTCCCATTCCCCTGGGGCCCTCTGCCACATAGACAGGAGGTCTGGAGTGAGCGGGATTGAGGGTAGATTCAGGAGGAACTGTCCCAGCTGAGAGGGTCAGCATCCCTGGGTCTGGGATGGAGGAAAACGGAGGAGGACTGAGTGCTCTGGGACCAGATGCTAGGGTGGGGGGAGGTCCCTGGCTGGGGTCCTCCAGAGGTGGCAGCTTCAGGGGCACTGAAGCTGAAGGGTAGAAGGGAAGGGCTATGAAGTTGCAGGGGGCAAGTGGTCTTTTGGAGGGGACAGCTCTTGCAGAGGGGAGGAGAAAGGGGGCAGGGAGGGACCATTTGCAGCCAGAAAGCCGCATCTGTCAGGGCTGGGGGGTGCTGCTGGATGAAAGATGGGGTGGGCTTGGAAAATGTGTGTGTCAGCAGCAGACAGGGCCCGCCAACACTCGGAGCTGCCAGGCAGGGAGGCACTTTCAGGGCAAGTGAAGAAAGGGCCGAAGAGCCGGGTCGAGCGATAAATCTCCGGCAGGGCGTACGCACGGCCCAAGAACCCCGTCTCCTCCCACCACTCCCGGGAACCCTGTGTTTAGGGGGTCCCTCCGCCATCCCCGGACATTGCTGTCTCCCTAGGAACGTCCTTCATCCGGCCCGCAGGGTTCATGTCACCCCATGGAGCGCGGGCTCTGTGCCACTGTACACTTCGGAGAATCATTAGCAGAAATCATTAGCTAGAATACAGCCTCCCCCATAAATCTCCCCTGCACCTGGATCGTTTGTCCGTGCCTAATTTCCATCTCCCGAACTTTATGATTTGTCCCTCGTTTGATGAGCGTTTCTCCCATCAATTGTGCCGTAAGTGCTTGCAGAGAAAGACCCCCTGCACTGACCCCATCTCAGAAAGACGGGTTTGGGCTCCTTGCCCTGCGTGCGGGGTGGAGGCCCCCTCCCCAGCCCCCTCCTCGGCTCGTCCCTCAAAGGGCACTTAAAGACACTGTGCCCGCTGCCTCTCTCAGGGACGGGAGGCAGAGCTGGGCCCAGAGTGCGGCTGCGAGGATGGTGGAAGAAGCAGGGTGGGAAGGGCCCGTGACCGGCTGGGTGGCTCTGGTTTCCCATCTCTGCCTCCAACTTGCTGTGTGACCTCAAGCATGTTGCTTTCCCTCTCTGAGCCTCAGTTTCCTCACCTGATGCATGGAGATAACACTGCCCATCTTTTGTGGTTATTGTGAATTGAGGTCATTCATTCGTTCATTCATTCTTTGATTCATTCATTCATTTGTGCTTGCTGACATTCGAAACCCGTTCAGTGAGTTCATCCACTCGGTAAGCATTCAGCAGACACTTAAGAGCGATGCCCCAGGCTCTTCTGGGTGCAGACAGCATCCGCAAGAGACTCGCAGATGGCGGAACTGGAAGGGACTTTGGTGGTTAAGAGCCGGGGCCTCCATGCCCGGTAGATGTGGGTGTGAATCCTGGGTCTGCCATGGACCAGCTGCATCTGTGACCTTGGGCAAGACATTCGACCGCTCGGAGTCTCCGCCCCCTCATCTGTAAAATGGAGGCGAAACGAGCACCTGTGTGGAGAGTGCCCCACACAAACCCTGGACACATGGCACCTTTGCATTGCTGCCTTGTCACTGTGAGGATGCAGAGAGGGACAGTGGCTCTCCTGAGCACGTTGGGAATCGGAACATGTGAATGAGGGTATTCAGGAAAATGTGAGGAGGGACAGAAAGCTGGGCCAAAGGCTTCTGCCCGAGGCGAGCGTGTCTCAGACCTCACCACCCCAGGAGAGGGGCTGAGAGGCCGTTGGGGCAGAGCTCAGAATTGCTCACCCTACAAAGAAGGGGGCTCCAGGGCCTGTCCTCAGGAGGCTGTGGGGCCCCAAGGAGGTGCCCACTCCTCAGGCTGCGGCCAGGATGTGGGAAATTGGGAAGCCCAGCTGGCCAGGCCCTTCCTGAGGCAGATCTGCCCATCTGGAAGGCTCCGCGGCCATGACGCAAGTACTTCTGGGTTTTGGGACACAGGGTTCAGCCCCATCTGCCCACGGAAGGGTGCTGGGAGAAGCCAGGGCCTCTCTGATTCCTCTCTGAGTCGTGGGACGGTGGGACGGTGGGGCAGGTGGGGGTGGGGGGCATGGCCAGGACAGGACCCTGCTGTCAGTCCCCTCAGGGCAGTGGCAGGGGCGGGTCATCTGGGGAGGAAGCTTCGCAGGGGAACACCTGCTTTAATGCTCCCCAACTGGTCCCCACCTGCAGGGCAGGGAGGGACTGGCCAGCCCAGTGATCACTGCGCCTGGCATTTGCAGGGGTGTCCTTAATTCCCGCTGTGGGAGGCCGGGGAGCCTGGTCCCTGGGTGTATAAGTCATGTGGCCTCAGGTGAGTTACTTAACCTCTCTAACACTCAGTTTCCTCCTTTTAAAAAACAGATAAAAATCTCTAAGACTTCATAAGGTTATTGGGAGGATTAACCATAAACCTCGTAGTGTGGTGCCTGGCACACAGTAGGTACTCAATAAGCGATGATTATTGTCTTTATCCCAAGAACTGTACTTGCTATGACACACTCTTCTATTAATAGTTTATTATCTTCTTGCAAAATACAAAGGGCAGGATTTGTATGCCCATTTTAAAGGTAGAGAAACTGAGGCCCCAAAACTGTTCAGGACTTAACAAGGTCACATTATCTTTGGCGACCTGAATGTGGGCGTAGAACCCAGGCCTATTAGCTCCTGTCTCACCACCCTACCTCGTGGCAGAGCCAGGGGACGAGGTGTCTGCCCCCAATTTGTGAATTCCCAGGCGCCGAAAACAAAGAACCAGGATTCGGATTCGTCAACACACTCCCACGGGGTGAGTCACCTGAGAGAGCGAGGGCTGGGATCTGCCCCGGCACATTCCCGCCCCCCAGCCTGGCAGCCGCAGCCCTGCTGACCTGAGGGCCCAGGAAAGGGGGTGCAGAGGAGGGGTGCGGGGGGGGGGCTTGAGGGGAAGGGGCCTCACCACCTCTGTCCACCTCGTCAGACCATGGTGGCTGGGGGCAGGCTGCCTCCCCCAGCCCGCTCCCCTGGATGTGTAGAGGGCCTGGGCCATGGGACACGCAGGGCAGGGCCTTGGCCTGGGGGCAGGAGAGTGGAGCTGGGGGTGGGAGTGGGGCGTGGGGCCGGCGCCACAGGCTGGGAAGCAGCTTGCAGATTTTACAGGTCACATTATCTTTTATGGGCATCCTAAAAAGAATGTCAGGCACTGGAGGGTTTTTTTCCCCTTCTCCTCTCTCTCTCTCTTTCTCTCTCTCTGTCTTTTGACTCTGATCACTGCAGTTGCCACTGCAGGATTTTAATCGCAGGCCCGGTCCCCGAGGTGCCCCACTGGCACCTGCTGAAGGCCGGGTTCTGGGGTTCCGCTCCTTTGTGGGGTGGGGTGGAGCAGCGTGGCTGGTGGGAGCAGCAGGCTCCCTCCCCCATCACACTGGAAGTGCCCATGTCTCCTCCATCAAGCTGGGATGTCAAGCTTGACCTCCAAGGACAGGCTTTCCCTCTCCTCCCCTCCATGGATCCCTGCCCCCCGGGAGAGTTCAGTCCACAGTGGGGGCTAATTCGCTTCCAGCATCCGCTCTCTGGCCCTGCTTACCCCAGACTGGGGGTTCCCTGTGAAGACCCTGATGCTCGTCACCCCTTCCCAAGCGTCTGCATTTCCCCCTGGTCCCATCTTCAGCTGATCTCACTCCCAGGAAGAGGCCTGGTCTCTGGGGTCCCCAGAACTCAGCTTTGGGGCCCAGAAGTCCTGCCTGGGCAGCCTTACCTCCCTCAGCTTTAAAATGGCTTGGGTCCTTCGGAGCACACTACCTCAAGGGCATCATGTCTGGGGCTTTGTCCCCTTACCCGTAAGGAAAACGCCATTCTGGAACTGGCAGGGAAAGATCTAGAAGACAAGTGTGAGTGTGGAGGGTGGCGAGCGGGGACTGTTTTGCTGGGAGAAGGGCATTCAGAGACTCTGAGTGCACATAGTGTGGTGGTTAGTGGCATTGACCTGGGGTCCCCAGCTCTACCACTTACCATCTCTGAGCCTCAGTTTCCTGATCTGTAAAATGGGGATGAGAAGAGGGGTCTCCACCTCATAAGGTTATTGGGGGAAGTCGCTGAGTTCACAGTGCCTGGCACATAGTAAGTGCTCAATAAATGCTAATGATCATAAGTAGTGTTATTATTAATCAATTCTGGGCACGTCTGAGCCACTGCTCTCTTTCCCTGGGGACTCCAGGAAATGGGACATGGGCTGATGGCAGGAAGAATCCCGGGTCATGATACCAGGCAAGGGGGACGGAAAGAGATGGCTCTTTCTTCTGAGACGGTTAAGAAAGACGGGAGAATAGCCAAGAAAGCAAGTGCCACCCAGGAAAAGCAGGCAGCGGGCCTAATGAAAACCAGGCAGCGGGCCAAGTGAGAAATGTGACCTTCCTTCTGCCTCTCTTTTTTCTTCCCTCTGAGCCTGGGGTGGGGTGGGGCAGCGTGGCTGCCTTCAGCTGGGTCTCGGGCAGGAGGTACCATTGGGATCTACTTCGATGACAATGACAACGTTGGGGGTGGAGTGGGGAGGGCAGGCTGGGAGATGATGTGGGACTGCACGGCTCTGGCCAAACCAATATGGCCTTAGACAGGTTTCTAGGGCTTGCTGGGACCCTGGAGAAGCTCTAATATAAGCCTGTCATTTTACCCACAAGAAAACGGATTCAGAGAGGTGCAGTGGCTTGCCTGAGGTTGCACAGCAGGCAGGGTCAGAGCCCTGACTGGAACGTGGGGCCTCTGGCTTCCAAACCCTCTGGTTTCCCCTGCTCTGGGCTTCGCTCAGAGGGATTTAGCCCCTTACCTGGTCTTTTGGAGCAGTGGCTTTCTCAGGCCACGACAGCTGGATTGCTGGGGCATGAGGTCACGGTACCACTAAGGGTGGCCGCTACCCAGGGGAGGCGGAGGGCCTGAGTGAAGCCCCAGGGACCCCTTCAGTCTTGGGTTTCTCTTAAAAGTCTACGTAAGCTCGGCGTGCCATCCCAAGACGGAGCTGTGTTGCTTAAACAGAAGGCAATGCGCCACCCCAGCACTCTTCAAATTTAGGAGAGAAACCCACGTATTGGGACGATATGCCCGGTTTATCCTATGACTTCACCTCCCTGACCATGTGGCAATACCTCCCCAAGGTGGGGGACAGCTCCCCCAGCTAGAGAAGGTCAGAGTTCAGTCCACTCTGTCCCTCAAGGCCAGGGATTTTTATCAGTTCTGTTCACTGCTGTGTCGCCAGGACTCAGAACAGTGCCCGGCACATAGTAGGTGCTCAATAAACATGTGCTGAGTGGGTGAGGTTGCCTGAGAGAGCCTGGCCAAGGCAATGATGTTCTAGCCGAACTCTGGGAGGCAGTTAATCGGCGAAGAGAGACAAGCGTCTAGTCAGAGGCAACCGCGCGCGTGAGGGTCCTGGGAGGCAGCAGCCCGGCATTCGGGAGGGGCTGAAATAGGGGGAGAGGTGAGTGGGGCGCAGGGCGTGGGGCTGTGAAGCCCAGTTCCTCTCCTTCCTAGCTGTGTGCCCTTGGGCAGGTTCTCGATGTCTCCGAGCCTCAGTCTCCCGGTCTGTCAAACGGGGTAATAAAAGGATCAGCCTCACTGGGTGTTGGGAGGACCCTGGGACCAGCGCCCAGGGCCCGCCTACGGCCAGCCCTGAATACTCGGCGACTCTAACAACAAGGGTAATTATTAGTATTCCAACTCCTTCCCAGAAGCTCTGTGCTTCATTTCACACCAGGCCCCGTGGCCCGTCCCCAGCCCCGTCCCCAGCCCGGGACAAGCTGCAGCCCAGGGTGTCCCCTTCCCATCCCCGCCCCTCGGGAAGGTCGGACCTCCCCAAGGTTATCTCTGTTTTTCGCTGGATTCTGTGAAGTCGCACAGGTCACACTCTGGGGCTGAAAAGTGTTGCTTTTTATAGCCTTCCCTGATGGCAAGGAATGCCTGTGGGGCCCGTCCTGGGGAGTCCTGTCCCCTTGGCAGAGATGCCTCCAGGGGCTGGGGGCCCCTCAGTCACACCAGCCTGACACCCCAGAAGTCTGGGGCCCACCTAGACCCGGCCCCAGCCCGCCAGGTCTCTCAGTGGCAGGGAGGCTGGCCGGGCAGGCAGAAGTGCCCTGGACAGACAGCCAGGACTCCGGAACTCCTGGGTCCCCACTCTGGCCTCGGGCAAGCCATCCTCCCTCTCCAGGCTGCAGTTTCCCCGTATGTAGAGCAGGGGTACTGAGCCCTGCCTGCCTCCCATGGCAGTGAAGTCTTGGGGGGCTTTGGAGAGCAGGGGCTGAGGGCCAGCAGGTCCCGTAGCCAGGACCCGTGATGGCAGGAGGAGAGGGAAAGGCACAAGGGCAAAGCCAGGCAAAACCGAGGCGTCAGAGCTTCTGGGGGGCAGACGGAATAATAACAATAATTGCTATCACCATCGGAGCTGCTGAGCATTGCAAGGCTGTGGCGAGAGGGGGACACACGTTTCTGTGTGGCAGGTGCTCCACCTCCGCCTCCTCCACCTCATTTCATCCTCCCCCTGGGTCTTGGAGGAGGTGTGGTCATCAGCACGGTTTACAGATGGGGACACTGAGGCTGGAAGAGCTGGTATGGTTTGCCCAAGGTCACCCGGCTTCTGTCTGTCATCTGGGTCATTCCACAGGCAGACCCAGGTGGTGGCTGGCTGCAGAGGAGACCAGAGTGGGGGGCTGTGCAGGAGGCCTCAGCTTGGGAAGCCCCTGCCCTCCTGCCACTGGCCGGCTGGGAGCCTGTCAGCTCACCTGCCTGTCCCTCCCCTCCCCGCCCCTCCCTGGTGTCCCTCAGGAAGGAGCTTGGCTCTGGGGTCCTAACTGGGCCCCAACCAGAGCCCGGAGAACAGCCGGGGGCTTGCTCAGCAAGAGCAACGCTGCACTTTGCTTCTCTCCCCTCCCCTCCCCACCCTGCCCTGCCTCCCCCCCTCCATTTAATCTGGCTCTTATCAGGGATGATAACACTCGGCAATAACAGAGCCCAGGTCCACTTTCTAACAGCTGATTGCCCCCACGCCCTGATGCCGCGATACCTGAGCCCACGGCCCCGCTGGCCCCGCTGGCCCAGGACAGCTCCGTGCCGCCACCCCCACCTCCGCCCCCCTCCCGGGGGGCTTCCACCCAAACCCTCATCACCCCCCCCCAGCCCGGCTGACTCCCTGGGGAACCTCGGGGAGGGGATTCACCTCCCACCTCTACACATGTCTCAAAGCTGTTTCCTTTCTTTTTTTTTTTTTGGAGAAAAAGACATCCGAATTTATTTAACACATGGACTGCCACACTAGAAAAAAAATTTTTTTCCTTGGGGCCATGGTGTTTTATTACGAAAATAGAATAAAAACTTGGAAAACAAAGCAATCCTTTCTAATGTAATGAAAAATTTGTTATTTTTTATTGTTTTCTGTGCGTGAGTTCTAGGCAATTAAATTGTCAATATTAATTGTAACAATAGGAATATCAACAAGTAAGATTTTCACGACCAACTGCGGGGTTTTGCGCCGGGGGAACCCGTCACGTGACCCGCATGCTACAGCATGGCAGCGGGAGTTGCCTGGGCACCACCGGCTCCCAGGGTAAAGAGACGCATATGCTTCTCAAGGCCCCGGGCTCAAAACCAGCGTGAGTTAAATACAACTCACATGGCAGTTACTGTGTTAACATGTGTACACAAGAGCCTTCTGAATGAAAACTCCTCAAAGCTGTTTCCTCTTCTCCAGGACCTGCAGAAAGAGTCCAAGACCAACCCGCGGTGTCCACCTGTCCAGCCCTTTCTCCCGGCAGCAGTGAGCAACAGCTGCCATTTACTGAGCACTCTGTGCCAGGCTCTGCAGGGTTCTCGGCATGTTCTCACTGAATCATGGGTAATAGGTACTGTTTTTAACCCTATCCTATTCAGAGGTGAGGAAACTGAGGCTCAGAGAGGTCGAGTCGCTTGCCCAAAGTCACATTGCTGGTTAGGGGAAAAGGCAGGATTCGAACTCAGGACTGCTGGACTCCAAAGTCTAGACTCTGAAGTGCTGTGTGTCCCGCCCCCTGCCTGTGCCCTGCTGGGTGGAAAGCATCCGCCAAGCAGTGTCCCATCTGCACACAACCTGGGAGGCTCTGCCCCAGGAGAGCTGGACCCAAGACCCAGATTCCTCCCCCTCTGCCCTGAGGCTGGGGTGGCAGGGCTGAGAGTGGGGGTTCCTGCTGCAGCCCTAGCCTAGGCCAGCTGCCAGGGCTGAGCCTGGGGTGCCTGCACCCCGTGGGGACCTTTGTCCCTTTAATAGGTCCTCCTGGGTACAGGACGTCCCAGGGCGGAGGGCGCAGCTGGAATGCCAGGCCTGGGCAAGCCCTGCCCAGGGCACTCCCCAGGCTCTAGGGCTGGGGGGAGGGCACCCTTGCCTTTGCAGCCATTGGTTTTCCTGTGGATAAGAATTGTGGCCCCCAGTCACCCCCAGCCAGAGTAGGACTTAGGGGTACCAGGTGTGGTGGCAGCCAGACGGGCAGCTTGGCTCCGTCCTGCACGTAATCCACAGAGCTCACCCGTGATGTTTGCACTGACTTTCAACTCCGCACCTCTTGCTCCTCCTGCCACTATCCTAGTCCCCACCTGGCCTGGAGAGTCCCGGCACCTCCCTCAGGAAGCCCTCCCTGACTGCTGCAGGCCGCAGCCATCTGCCTTTCCCGCCTGGCACTCACGAAGCCTGCGTTGGTTGAGCTCCTACTGTGTGCCGAGTCCAATGCTGTGTGCTCTATGGGGCGGGGAAGAGTAAAAACTTAACACGTGGTGCTGGCCTTGTGGGTGCTCTCAGCCCTGTAGGGGAGGAGATCACATGTGCATTCCCAGAGCTCTTTTCTAAATAGTGTGAGCTCCTCCTCCCCCCCAGCCCTCCCAGGTCCCCAGGGCACCAGTCCTTAGGGGTGCAAGCACCCAGACTCAGCCATGGCTGCTGGTCAGCAATAGGTGCTCAGTAAATAACTTGCTGGCTGAAGAGTGAATTGAGTAGAATGAGGCAGTACCTGTGGGCTTGCTTCACTTCCTTGCCTGAGGGCAGGGACCAGGTGCTGTTTGATACTCAGGAAAAGCCGGAGTCTCTGGTGATGTAGAAGAGGGAGGAGGCTAAGGAAGATGGTCAGGGAGGTGCTATCTCATTGAGACCTGACAACGGAGGGGTGGGACAGGCAGGGAGATCATTCCTGGGGAAGCCACAGCATGAGCAAAGGACAGGGGCAAGACCACCTGGGCACCAAGGGAGGGAGACGAGAAGTCCCAGAGCAGAGAGGCGAGGGCAAGGCCGGAGAGGGTGGCCACACCACATGCCATGTGGGCAGGACCATGTGAAGGAGTCTGGACCAGGTCCTGCAGGCCCCAGGGAGCCTCTGATGAGCTTTGAGCAGGGGACCGATGGCTCAGCTTGCTGCACGGCCAGCAGGTGGGCAGGGCCAGCCTGGGGCCACCAGCATTAGGTGGAGGCTGCAGAGGGAGCCTGAGGGCAGCAGGACTCACTGCACCTCCTTCCTTGGCTCCGGGAACGGAGCCTCTCGGGAACTCCCTCAGCCCTGTCTTCAGCTTGCGGAGGGAGCCTCGAGGCCAGAGCTGGGGAGGGGCTTGCCCGAGTTTGAGAGTGAACTGAGGTGAGAATCTGGCCCCAGGCCTTAGACCAGGGCACCCCCCCCACCCCCAGGGGCACAGGGAAGGGTAGTGGTGCCTCAGGCAGCACTCGCTCAGGCCACAGGCAAATACGGTCTCAAGCAGTCCCTGCAAGACCAGGGCATTTCGAATGGGCCAGAATGGGAGCTGAGGATAAAAAGTATCTTCCAAGGAACAGGGGTGGGGAGCCGCAGGGGGACCAGGTCAGCGTGAGATACAAGGTCCCCAGCCCACTGAGCCCCCAGCCCTGGAGGACCCCTGGCAGCCCCTGCTTTCAGAGAGGCAGACTGTGTGGCAAAGTGATAACGCTTTACTCTGACCGCAGAGAGGGGTGGCAAGGTCCCTCCTCTGCCAAGCACCTGCTGCGTGCCCGGCACTTTGCACACGCTATTTCGTTTCGTCCTCGCAGTAACCCCGGGGGGGTGGTGCTATTGACCCATTGCAGAGAGGGAACAGAGGCACACACCGGTGATGTAATTTATGCAACGGCTGTAAAGTGGGAGAGTCAGGATTTGAATCCGAGAGGCCTGACCTGACGCCATCTCTCAGTGCCACCCGCCTGATGCGGGTTGTACCAAGTTGAGAACGAGAAAGGCCTGGTTAGAATTCAAGCTCCACCATTAAGGGACCTCTCCGAGCCCCAGTTTCCTCCCGCTGCCCCTGATCACAGGGATGAGGAAAAGTTGACCTCGTGAGGTTTCGGGAGGACACAGGGTGACACATTTGAAATGCCCGCAACACAGAGGGGCCCAGGGAGCACCGGCCCACCTCCCCCTCGGCAGCTGGCCTGGCCCTGCCTGGCCTCTACCGTGTGCCCACACCCCTCATCACCGGGCACACTTAGTCTCTGCCCCACGCCCATTTGCATGCCAGGCCGCCAGCCTTGGCAGGTGAGCCGGGCACGCCCCTGCCCTCCCCTTCCTGTGGGGGGAAGGGCTGGGCTCATGCTGGGGGCTGGGCATGGGGCAGGGTCTTGTCTGGGGTCCTGTCCCCTCCAGGCTGGGGCTGGGGAAACGGGTGTTGGGCACAGAGCGCAGCCGCCCTCTCTGAGGGCCCCACAAGTCCCGGTGGGTGTCAACTCTGGAGAAAGGGGCAAAGCCCCCGCCCTCTCCTTCCTCTAGCCCTCTTCCTCCGCCCTCGAGAAAGGTGTTTAACGAGCAAACAAAAAAGAGAAGGCCCATTTCTGGGATGCCTTCGGCTCCCCTGCGATGCCAAATACCAATTGCGCCTCCCAGCCCCTCTGACTGGCCTTGACTTTGATGTTGGCCCCGGTGGGTGCCCTGCGCCTCAGCCTCCTCATCTGCGAAATGGGACTGAGACGTCCCTGGTTGGGCGTGAGGCCGCAGGAACAGCGCATGGGGCGACAGCCCTTTTAGCTAAACCAAATATTCCCCGTCCTTACTCAGCTCCCAGTCGGAAGCTCCCGGTCCTGAGCACCTGGGGAGACTGAGGACCTGCCCCCAAGCTCCTAGCGGGTAGAGGTGGGAAACTGACCCCAGGAGTCCACCCTCCCGCCTCTTGTCTGTTCTCGGGGTGGCGGTGCCAAGATACCGTCTCCCCTCCCAAGGGCCCAGAGGAATTTGGATAGGGAAGAAAAAACAAGCCCCAGTCTAATGTTTTTCATTTTTGTCCTGAACAATGCCGTTTCTGGGCTGATTGTTAAGCAAATATTGCTGAAGGCGGGCCCAGAGCTGACGCAGGCTGAGGACGTTATGGGAGCTACGGCTCCAGGGGCAGGGCCCGGGACTCTGCCCCACAGATGCTGTTTGGAACGCCAAACCCCCTGTTGGCCCTTCCCAAGTCTAGTCACCTCTGCAGAGGGGCTTCCCGGCCTGGGGTCCGAGCAGGTCCTGATTGGGAGAAGGCAGTTTGGGGACCAGCTCTGCCCAGCAATGCCAGGTCTCCTTTCCACCCTCTTTGGGGCAACTGGAAGTTTGACTGACTGTCCCGGTCTGTGCTGGACTGTGGGGTTTCTTGTGACATGGGACTTTCAGCGCTAAACCCAAAATAGTCTCGAGCAAAGGAGGATGACTGTTCACTCTACAGGGGCCAAAGAACTACAAGATTCAAGTGGAAAGACTCCTTAGATGCTGCTGCCGCTGCTGCTAACAGCAACTGCTACTACTTCTACTCGCCGTTTATTGAGTGATTACTGTGTGCCAGGCAGCGGACGAGGCGCTTTCACTTGCAGCATCTCCCTTCTCCCCACAACAGGCCTCTGGAGGAGACCCATTAGTTCCATTCCACAGCCGAGAAAACTGAGGCTCAGAACTGGCTGGCACGAGGTCACGCAGCCAGGAAGCAGTAGAGCCCGGAATCAAATCCCATCTGATTCCCAAGCCCTCGGTTTCAGCGACCATCTTCCCCATCTGGGAAATTGACCTTGGCCAGACACAGATGGTAAAACCAAGGTCAAGAGAGCTGGGAAGTGCCCAGCCCTAAGCTGGTGCTGCCTCAGTTGACGCTGGCTCTAGACAGCCCTGCCTATCAGCATTGGGAGGTCTGGTTGCCTCTTGGCCCAGCCCCGGAAAACACACACCAGCTGCTTTGTGGGAATTAGATGCTTCCCTCTTGTCTACAGGGCCCCAGAAACTGGCCCTGATACGGGGGCTCAGTGCAGCCTCTGCGATTTTGCCTTCCTTTGAGAGCCTGTTGCAAAGTCAGACAAACCTAGGCTCGCTCGTGAGAGAGTCACACCCAGAGGCCCAGCATGGTGGGATCCCAGAGCTCCAGCCCTCCCCAGGGTTCAGAGGACAGGAAGGCAGGGGTCAGAGCTGGTCTGGTCCCCTTTGCACCAGGGGCTGGGCCTGGGGATGCCCATATGACTCCCTCCTCATTGTCCCCATGCTTGACTGGTGCCTTGGCCTCTGTGGCTGGCGCTCTGGGGGTCTGTTTGAGGTTTCCTCCAGTGGCTGGTGGCAGCAGGTACAGCTCCCTAATTAATTAGTGCTTAAGTACTTAGCATCCTCCTGCATCGTGTCAAACGAGGATTTGAGTCTTAATTCCCTGTGTAGGTAACGGTGGGAATGTGCCGGGGAGAGCGGTCAGGATGCAGAGGAAATGCTTCTCTTTGCTAGCGTGCAGGCTGAGAGCCTCGCTGCTGCTGAGGACCCTTGGGGGCTCAGCACCTGGACCCCCAAACCCTCATCTCCCCCTCTTCCCACTTCTCCACCAGAAGCTCTACCGTGACATAGAGGAGCAACCCGGCAGGCTCTACAGCCAGACTGCCTGGTTCCACTCCCAGCCCCACCACCTGCTACCTGTGTGCCCCCAAGTGAGTCACTTCATCTCCTTGGGTCTTGACTTGCATGTGAGGAGGTGACGATGATGGTACCTAGCCACAGGATTGCCGCAGAAATTCCACAGAACACAGCTGGCACGTGGTAGGCCCTGATTAATAGGAGCTATCATCTTTCATGTGTTCACCCTCTTGGTTATGTTTTTATTTATACAACAAACATTTATCAAGTGTCTACTACGGACCTGCTGGGCACAGGCCTGGGTTCTGGGGACACAGAGTTGGATAAGTTTTTCCACCTCTCCAAGCCTTAGTCTGACCATCTATGAAGTGGGGATGGAGACAGACTCTATCTCAAGGGGGTGGGGTGAGGCTGCCCCAGGCTGAGCCCCCCCAGCTATTGGCAAGAGGAGGAGCAGCGGGGCCTGCAGAGCAGGGCTGGGGCTGCAGGGCAGGCAGGATGGCCCCACCTCCAGCCCGGCATTACTGTGAGACATACCTGCGGAGGTGACCCCATCCCTTGGCTACTGGTCCCTTGTCAGGCTCTGGGCAGGGCTGCTGGGACCACTTAGGAGGGCTCCTTCCTTCAGTTCGAGGACTCAAGGACACAGAACGAGAGTGTCACTGGTCCTTAGAAGGGGCTGGGTGGGGGAGTCACAGGGCAAGCGAGGCCAGATTTGAGCCTCTTTTCCTAATCCTCAGCTTGTTCATTCCCCCTCTGCACCACCAGGAAATCGAGCACACGACATGAAACTTCAGCAAGTGTGTTATTTAGGAGCCATGATTGCCTAACCGTCCTACAGAAGCCTTTACCCGCTATATTATAAACTCCTTGCAAGCAGAGACCCAAATTCAACCCTGCACCCACTGTGGTCCTAGCACTGGGACACACCCGTAATAAAACATACATGCCTTTTACGCAGGGCCTACTGCGTGCCAGGCACCGTGCTAGGCACTGAGCATTCATTATTCCCCATCAATTCTTCATGACAGACCACAAGATGGGTCTCCTCTCGCTGATGAGGAAACCAGGCTCAGCCATGTTAAGCCCCTTGCCTAGGTTCTCCTAGCTGGTAAGTGATACAGCCAAGATTCAAACCCAGGTCAGCTCTACTCGACACTCAGTAACTATTTGTTGAGTGAATAAACACACAAATGAATGCATGGTTGCAGGCATGTCATGCAATTGTTGGAGGAGAATGAGTAGGATGGTCCTTTTACGTGAAACTATAAAGGTAGCAGGAGTGAGAAAAGAGTTCCCCATGGTTTTTGACAGTCTTGAGCTATTACCTATTGTTGCACAGACTTCTGGAAGTTTAAGAGACGTGAAAAAAAAATATCCAAGCCCTGAAGAAAGAGTACAGTTCCGGGGATGATTCAAGTGTTCAGCTGACAGCAATGGAACACCTGCTACAAGCTAAGCACTGGGAGAGGAGCTGGGGACCCAACCCTGGGTGGGCCAGACATGGTCCTGTTCTCACAGTGCCTGGCAAGGGAGCTGAACCTGCAGTGTGAGGACCACCAGGAAGGTAACAAGTCTCGGGCAGCAGTTTGGGGACTTGGACTAGACGTCTCCCTCTTTATCTGTCTACCCTGCTCTGTGAAATGAGGGTGTTACCTAACCACACCGCCTTGCTTACACATTGAGACTCAGAGCCTGAAAGAACGTAGATGGAGACAAAGTGAAAGCAGGAGGTTGGAAGAATGGAACTCACAATGAAACCTGCGATCTGCTTCTTGACCAAAATGATAGCTCGTGCACACGGAACACTCACTATGGGCCTGGCACGGTGCTAAGACCTTCACATGCTCCGTCTCACTCAGCCTTCTCTACAACTGTGTTTTACAATCAACACACTGAGGCTTCAAGAGGTCACTTTGCCCAGGGTCAAAGTGCTAGTGAGTGGCACAACTGGGACCCAGACCCCAGGGTGTCTGATTGTGGAGACTGAAAGGTCAGCTCTGTTCTGCTGCCCTGGCATCTCTTCCTTGGGTTGAAAGAGCTCCCTGCAGTCTGATTTCACACAGAGGAGTGGGATGGGAAAAGTGGAGGGAAGCAGGGGACAGTCCCCAGGCTGGCAGCTGGTGTTCTATCTGCAAGGCCGCCTTGGCTCTGTGGCCCCAGCCTCGAGGCATCGGAAGGAAGGTGAGCTGCTGAAACGCAGAACTTGTGAAACCCACCGGGGTCCGAGGTCACGAGCATCTTGGAAAACCTCTCTGAAGGTTCCTGGCAATGTCCCTGTGGGAGCCAACTCATGTATTCTAAGAAAAAAAAATCATTAAAGAAGTTAGGACTCTGGAGAGGCCGTAAATGTAAAATATTGGTGGTTCAACAGTGTATCCCTAGCAGCCGCGAGCAGAGTTCATCTTGATGAGCCAGAACCTTGTCCAAGAAATTAATCATTTTGTTTTCCCCAGATGGCTGCCCCTGAATCTTCCCAGGATGTCTGCTCCAAAGCTGCAACTTGCCCACCTAGCTCAGGACCTACTAAGACGGTGGCTGCACCTACCCAGGAAAGGGGACAGTGTCAGCAGAGTTATGGAGGGTGTAGGGCCCCAGTTGGTAGCTGCAGCCTCTTCTGGAATGGTGCCCAAGAGATTCAACTTTCCAGACAGTCCCCAAATCTTCCCTTACTTTGGTTATTAGTCACCATAAACCATCACACCAAAGGCACTTCACTTAATGACATTCTGGAGGAGGGAAGTCATGTCACTTGGCACCTTTTCGGCACTCAGTGGGTGCTCGTTGATGGTGGGAACAAATAAATGGTTTGGGGCATAGACATGGCATCTGCTTGTTCCTTTGTCTGATGGGTGTCTTGCTGTCCTCCCTTTGCCCAGCAAAGGAGGTGCCACGACCCAGCCAGCCTTTGACGGTGTCCCCTCCTTCATTTGGCAAGCCACAGCCAGAATCAAGATTGAGGGGATTTAACCTGTTGGGGACCCCTACCAGCTCACGTCAGATTTAAAGGTGTTGGGGACTCCCACCTGCTCCGATCAGATTGCAGTCAGTTGTAGACCTGGCCTGGACCTGGCCATGACAGAGGATCTGAGGCTGGAGGGAGAATTTCCAAGGTCCCACCCTAGCCCCCATCCCCCACGTCCAGGGTGACTTCCAACAAACCACCTGACCCCTCCCCACCTCCTCGTCCCAGCTGGGAGACAGGGAGGGTGACATTGAGCTTCGGCTCTGGGGCGTCCTAAGGGTTAACTAATTAATGGTCGGAAAGTGCTTTGAAAAAATAAAGTGCTGGATAATGGGAAGGGCAATTATGTTGGGAGAAACTCCTAATTTGGCTGGAATTGATGTTAATGATAAAGTATCTGAAACATGTAGCAAGCAAGCGTGATTGTATTTTATATGACAGAGAGAGACACTTACACGCAGGGGACACGGAGAGCGGTTAATTTGGTTAAATAAAGTGAAAGATAAAAGGAACTCGGACACCACGGGGACTCGCTGTTTATCTGGACTCGCTGTAACACTTTGGAATTGGATCAGGCCCTTTGACTCTTATTTATTTGTTTGTGGTGGAAATAAATGGGGAACTGCCCGTTTTATGGCTCAAAAAGAAACTGCAGAAAGCAGAATCCAGGTGGGAGGCCCTGGCTTCTAAGCAGGCGCAGGCTGTGTTCCCAGGAAGCAGCCAAGGTCTCCGTGAGAGTCAAGGTGGGCAAGGATATTGCCACTCCACCCCACTGGAGCTGGAGGACCTTAGCGGGCAGGCAGCATAGCTCTCACCTTTCTGAGGGAGGAACTGAGACCAGGAGAGGGAGGAGGCGTATGAATCAATGTAGGACTCAACATTCACCAGGTACTCCTGTTTGCTAGGCCCTGTGATAAGATGTTGTGACCCCATTTAATCCTTAGAGCAAGACTGTGAAGTGGGTACTATTTTCACTCCTATCTTACGGAGGAAGAAATGGAAGCTCAGAGAGGCAAAGCAGCTTGCCCAAGGTCACACAGCCAGGAAGCGGTGGAGCAGGGAGTTGGGCTCAGTTAGTAACTGGGAGTAAAACTCAACTAGTAGTGACTTTGGGACCGATCAAGTGCTCTTGGTATTTATGGCTCTGCTCTCCTTGACTAGGTTCTGCTGAAGCAAGAGCCAGGACAAGGAGGTGGGGAGACTCCTGTCCCTGTCCAGTGAGGACTGAGTGGGGCTGTCCAGGGTGACGGGGCCTCCTGGCCTGGGACCAGTGCAATGCCACGGATCTGGGGAGGGTTGGAGCCACAGCTTGGGGCCCGAGAGGACAGCATGAGGCTGCCCCAAAGAAGAACAGGAGCCTTGGTTTCTGGAAGGTCTGTGAGGTCCCTGCAGGTCCAGATTAGTATTCAGTATTTATAATATTTCCATAATGGTAAAACAAAAGAAAACAAGCAGAGAGAATGCATTTTTAATCACCAATCATTTCTCTTTGTTTGTTGTGAATGAACAGCGAGGTGAAATAGTATTTCATAATCACCCCATTCGAATTTTCCTCCCCACGAAGCACCGAGAAATCTCTAAATAAAATAAATAAACAAGCCAAGACCTTAAAATAAATTCCAGAGGGCAAAGTGCTACGTGTGGGTTATCACAGCTGCAGGGTGGCGGGGCTGGGAGGACGGGAGGGGAGGACAAAGGGCCAGGGGCCTTGTCAGTTACCTGGAGTCAGAGACCCCAGGTCTGGAGACTGACAAGGCAGGTAAGAAAAGCAGAGCAAGGGTTTGAAGATCCGCAGCAAGGTGGGGCTGAAACAGACTCTCCATGCTTCGTTTCTTCTTTCTTCTTCTTCCAGAATCTTCTGGTCCTCATTCTGTCTCTGAAAACCAAGACATTCCTGTTCCCTGCTCCCTGGGAGCTTCATAACCTCCCACTCGAAAGACTCCTCATCCAGGGGCTCTTCTCTGGACAGTGTCTGTCTGCCCTCCGAGCCAGCCCAACCCTCTCAAGTGGTAGGGGGAGAAACCATAGCAGAGAGAAAATGGAAGGGACACAGCCTAGTCTCCCCCCAACCCCCAGCAAGTTAATGCCAGGGCTGGGCCGGGAACTCGGGCGGCTCGGTTTCATCTAGCCACACTTAACTCTAGATAAGAGAAGCCGCCTATGCCACTGAATTGTCTTCACTGGCTGTTCCTGATACATTGTTTTGTGCATCTCAGCATCCCCAGACCCTCAGGTCCTGGCAGGCGCCTGGCACATGGGGGCACTCATCCAATGTTTGTTGGATATATGGATGGGTGGGTGGATGGGTGGATGGATGGGTGGAAGGTTAAATGGCTAGATGGTTGGATGGGCGGGATGGATGGAAGGTTGAATGGGTGGATAGGAGGATGGAGGGATGGATGGATGGATTGGTAGACAGATGGATGGATAGAAAGTTGGGTAGGTGGATTATTGGATAGATGGATGGATGGATATGTGGACAAGAGGCTAAAGCTGATTTTGTCCCTTCACTGGCCAGTGGAAAAGGCCACCTTTGCATGGCCACTTGCTAGATAGTTAATGCCATTAACAGTGTAGTCTAGTTAATATTTGGGGTCCTGGTGCCTTGAAATTATGTCTTCAACAACTCCTTGAAGGACCTTGAAAAAAAATTACCTTCTAGCAAAGCAGCCATGTTCAAGTAGAAATTTGAGGCAAAGCTCTAGGGCCAGGCAGATCCCCATTTTCAAGTAAGTCGTGTGGCAGGAAAGAGCCCTGGCCTGGGTCAGAGCACCCAGCTCTGTTCCCACTCTGCTGCTAACCCTGTGTGGTCACTGGTGAGTGAGTGGCTTCCTCTCTCTGGGCCTCAATGTCCCACTCCCCACTGTTGTCTGTTAAATGTTCTAGGCTCTGGGTCTGGCCCCTTCTATGTGGGCCAGGGTTGGGGAGAACTCTACCTCTGGAGCTCTTGTCCTGTAGTCTGAGAGCCCCCCTGCCCCGGCCCTGACTCCTTCCATACCAAGGAGCAGAGCTCAGTCCTCTCCAGCCAGCCTTCTCCCTGGGCCTGGGGGTGGCGGGAGGGGGGGCAGCGGGAATGGGGGTAGCGCGGAGCAGCAGGAAGCCAGGCTGGATGTTCTGGCTGCAGCCAAGGCCCACACTCCTCTGGATCCTATTGAAAAAATAATAAAAAGGTAATTACTTTGTCATTACTGAACACTGGTTTTTCTTTTTTCTTTTTTCTTTTAAAGCCCTGGCCATAAATAACCAGCCCATTACCCTTCAGAGTGGACACCCACATCCATGCAGGATCTGCCTCCTCGTGCATGCTGGTTTCCCACCCCCCACACATGCCCTGGCACATGCCACACATCCCCCCACGCGTGCACATCACACACAGGGACACCGTTCGTTCACTTGACATTTTCCAAGCATTCTGCTAGCTGCTGGAAATAATAATAACAACAGTCATCATGTGTGAATTCCAGGCTAAGGGCTATGCGTGAATTATCTCAATTAATTCTCCTAATAGCTCTGTGGGTCAGATACTGATTTTGTTGCCATTTTACAGATGGGGACACTGAGGCTGAGAGAGGTTGGAGGTTGCCCTAAGTCATACTGCTACTAAGTAGCAGAGCTGGATTTGAACCTGTGTGACCTAATTTAGAAATATACCTATTATTTAAACATAGATTTAAAAATTGCACCCACACAGCCTTATGGGGGGTGCAAGGAGAGGATCATTATAATATAGGCTGTGACAGAGAAAACAAGGGGTCTGTGAGAACACAGATGGGGGCTTCCAACCCAGTTTTGGGCAGGGGGACATCAGGGAAGTTTCCCCAGAAGAGGTGATACATGTTTGGGTCTTAATAGGTGAGTGGAAGGAGGAAAGGCCTTCGGAGCAGGAGCAGCCTGGACAAAGGCCTGGAGCGCAGACTGAGCAAGGGAGCTTGGAGCTCTAAGCAGCTGTGCAT
>CM052444.1:101567504-101623771 GCA_028533085.1 Varecia variegata | reverse complement strand
CTGTGAGAACACAGATGGGGGCTTCCAACCCAGTTTTGGGCAGGGGGACATCAGGGAAGTTTCCCCAGAAGAGGTGATACATGTTTGGGTCTTAATAGGTGAGTGGAAGGAGGAAAGGCCTTCGGAGCAGGAGCAGCCTGGACAAAGGCCTGGAGCGCAGACTGAGCAAGGGAGCTTGGAGCTCTAAGCAGCTGTGCATGGCTGGAGCAGAGGGCGTGTGGATGTGTGGGGAGAGGTGGGCAGGGCCGTCGCTCATATCCGGGCCAGCTTGGCACAGTGGGGCCGCCCTCCCCCACCCACATTCAGCTACCTGGCACTCCTGCCAGTGTGACACGAGGGCACCTCATCAGCAAAACAGCTCTTTCCTGCCTCCCTGGCCAGCCCAGGCCAGCCCCGCCCTCCATGAGACACCATGTCAGGGGCGGCAGCCGGCACCTGCCCAGGTGCCCGTCGGGAGGAAGCATGGCCCCTTCCGGAGTCCCAGGGCAGGCTCCCTTTCCACACCAGCCGCAGGTGGGATCACATCCCAGGATGCAGCCGCACAGCCATGACTAGTCCTTCGGGCTCCTGCTCTCAGAAATCTGCACTGATTTCAGATCGGGGAGAGGTGGGGAGGAAGGAGGAAGGGAGAGGCGCTGAGATGTGGGCCCCCGTGGCAGGAACCACAAGGCCATGGGAGTGGGGCTTTGCTCTAGGACAAGGAGAGAGTGGGGAGGCTGGTCCCTTCGACTTTTCGACTTTTCCATCACTCAGTTTGGTTTACCTGTTCAACAGGGCCCTGGGGCCAGGCCTGCCCGGCCCTGGCAGGCGTGGGAGGGGTTAAGGTGTTGGCCCAGGGATCTTTGGGTAAGAGGTGATGTCAGCATCAGCCCTGCCCCTCACCTGGCTGTACTGCTGTGTATTTGGGTGTCTGCTGACAGCAGGAGCATAGTCTGCCAGTGTGCAGAGCACGACCATACCTACATGGACCAAGACCCTTCTTTAAGGATCAACAGTCCCACGCGCGCGCGCGCACACACACACACACACACACACACACACACACGCTCTCCTATACAGGTAAAATCAGACATATGCTTCACATTTGGCTTAAAAATCACTCCTAGCCACTCACCTCCTCAAACCTTCCAGGCAGGCTGCTGAGGTGGGCTCAAAAAATATATATCTGGAGGGTTTCATTTAAACTCATTCTTTTAATTTTTAAGTCCAGTTCACACCCAAGTATCTGGCTCTCGAATTCTGCATTATATTTGTATTTCTGAATTTTCACTGAATTGTTTGCAGTGAAAATGAATTACCCCCCTTTTCCCGCAGAAATTTAAAGTTTTTTTTTTTTTTTTTTTTTTTTTTTAAAGTGGATGGTTCAGAGGATGTTAAAGCTGCAAGTGGCCATAGAGATGAGAGACCCTGGGACTAGAGTATGTTACCTAAAAGGAAAATGTTAGTCACCTGCAATTCTTCTTGTTACCAGGCAGGGGTAAACATAAATACCAAAAAAGTAAATTAATTAGAAAAACTAGAAAAGGAGAGGAGAGCAAAACAGCCTGTCTCTTGCTTGGAGCTAAGCTGAGGGCTCAGACAGGGAAAACAAAAGCAGGTAGAGAGTGTGGATCTTGAGCTTGGAAAACAGGTAGTATTTATGATGCAGAAATCCCTAAGGCTTTTCTGTCCAGGGAGGTTTCTGGAAGGTGTGGGCAGAGGGGTAGGAGGAAGAGGGCAGCCCAACTCTGTAAAGGCTGAAGCACTGAGACAGACCCTACCCTGACTCCCTTGCCCCCCATCAGCTGAGCAAATGCCCCAAGGAGCCCGGCTCAAGGAGCAATTCTGGAGGCCTCCGGAGAACCTGTCCAGGTGCTATATTCTGGGCCACAGCTCCTGGGGGTTGCTTTTCCCCCCACCCCTGCTGGAGGTGGTAGGTCTGAACAAGGCCGCTCAAACCTTGAAACAGCCCCTGCTTGTGGCCAGCGCGGTTCTAATAAGGATTCATTACTAGAATCACAGATGCTTTCACCCATTAAATTAGCAGGGGTTAAAAAAAAAAAAAGGACAGAGAACACCAAAGGTTGGAGAGCGTGCAGGGAGATGGGCTCACTCACACGCTGCGGCTGCCGGTGGCAGGGCAGAGGCACACAGCCTTCCCGGGAGGGGGCACGTTGGCAATGGGTAGCAAAGGCTTTAAAATGAATGCACGTTCTTTGACTCAACAACTCCGCTTTAAGGAATGTGCACTATTATTTATGGATAAGGATATTCATTAGAGCTATTTATAATAATGAAAAGAATTAGAAACAAGTTCGATGTCCAAAATTTCCAATAGTGAAGTATTGCTTAAGGAAATTGTGATCAAACTCTCCAATTCAGCCATTAAAAATCACGCTGTAGAAGGATGTTTAATGACGTGAGGAAATGTTCATGCTATGCATTCACGGTAGGCTAAAAACACACCACCGTCCGGTATGTTCAGTGTGAGTCTGATTTTATACAACAAAACAAAGCAAAAAAACCGAAACAAAACAACAAACAAACAAAAAACCTAGACTGGAAGAAAATACACCAGCGCATTCATAGCGTTTACCCACGAGGGGTGGGATTACAGATGATTTAAATTTTCTTCTTCCGGTTTATCGGTATTTTCTGAATTTCCTACATAAACACATATTATGTGTGTAGTCAGAAACAAGTAATTATGTACTTTGTAAAAAGAATGAGAGAATTTTGGGGTAGAAGAAGTTGTAAAGTTTACCAACCTGGATAGGCTTTGGGAACAAAGCTCAGAGTTTGGGGAAAAAACCCGTTTCTCATTCCCCCACCCCACGACTCCCAAGAGAGACATTCATAAATAAAATGAATGACCTCAGCTTTTTTTATTTTTAATTACAATTTGCCCAGTAATCACCATAATCACTTATCTGGGGATCTAGTTGAATTATTCAGTCACTAAGCATCTCGTGAGCACCTACTGTGATGCAGCCCCGGGCGAGGCACAGCAAGCCCGGAAAACACACACCCCACCCAAAGAGAACCTCAACATGACGGAAACGAGCACATCATCCATTATTTTTAAATTAAAAAATAGTGTACATTTGTCAACATTTATTGAGTGCTTACTGTGTACAAGATCAGATGCGCTTTGTACTGTAGTCTCTTTGGTTCCTTTTGTCTTTTACTAGGTTGAAATAAGACGGACAGTTAAAGGACAGATTTTTCTGCTTCCCTCTCCCCCTCTCCCAGTGCAACTCACATTTAGGTTTCATCTCTTTATGAACATACAGCAAAGACAAAAATGCTTGTTGCACTGGGGTGAGTTTAGGAGAGAGACTTCTGTTACCTCCCTGCCCAAGCAGCTTGTCCTGGGGGAGTCAGACAGCCTAAGTCTTGGGAAAGTTATTCTCCATGTCTCGGTTTCCTCACCTGTACAATGGGTACATTCATAATTGTAACTACCTCATATGGCTGTTCTGAGGGTCTGACAAGCTAATTGAGAGCTTAGCACGGTGCCTGGCACATAATAACCACTCAATATCAGCTATTGATGTACAATCCGGTTTTGCTTTTCATCACTGCAAATGACCGGAAACCAAAAAATTGTGACCAGCAAGCTGAGCTGTGATTACTTTCAAAGCTTTCCCAATTAAACAAACTGAGACAGACTTGAATGTATTTGTTCCACAATCAGTAATGTAGACTCCTCTGCGTGCCAGGCTCGGTGCTTGGCTCCTGAGCTTCTGAGACAAAGGCACAGGCTCTGCCCTCAGAGTGGGGAAGAGGTGTGTCTGTGTGTGTGTGTGTGTGTGTGTGTGTGTGTGTGTGTGTTCGTGTTCCCTGGAGACTTAGAAATGGGAGAGGCTTTTGATCATGTGCAGGCTGCCTAGAGGCAGGAGGCTGGATGGGACCCTTAGCTGACCCACCTCCCCTCCCACATGCACAGCCTCCTCTGCTGGGCACAATTCACCAGAGCCATCCATGTCCCCACTGCAGACCCCCAGCCAAATGCCAGGGAGCAGAAAACTTGGCAAGGCCACCACGTCAAGCTGGCAACTCCTGGGAACTCCTGGGTTGTACCAGCTCCTCCTCCCTCCCCTAATCTTTGTCCTAGGACTTCCTAGTCATTCTCCTACAGCACAGATGTTTCGAGGGCAGGGACCACATTGACTTACTTTGATTCAGTGCCTGATTCACCGAGTGAGGACCTGCTTGGTGCTAGGCACTGTTCGAGGTGCTGAGGACACAAGGGGACACAGAACCAAGTCCCTGTCTCCAAGAAGCTCCCATTCTAGTAGGGACAGCTGGAGGGGAAATATGGGAACAAATGAAAAAGAAAACTCAGTTTGGATACTCAAATAGGATAAAGTGATAATGTTTGGGAGCTACTTCAGCGAGAAACCCCCCTGAGATAAGATATGAACAGAGACTTGCACAATACGATTCAATGTGAAGGAAGCAGTCCACGAAAAGGCCATTCCAGGCAGAACGAACAGCAAGTGCAAAGGCCCTGAGGTGGAGACAAGCTTGGTGTTTTCCAGGACAGCAAGAAGTCAGTGTGACCAAGGGAGAGGGGCAGAGGGAGGAGGGGTCCGAGGACAGGCAATGGCCAGATCTTGGCGGGCCTTGCTGACAATGGGAAAAAGTTTGGATTTTATTTTAGAAAGCTCAGGAAATGCTAAATGGAAGAAAAGGAGGAGAAAGAGCATGTGATTTCAGCCCCTGCAAAGTGGAGTGGGGGAGAAAAAACGAGAAATAGAGGAAGAAGCATGGATGTTTGACTGAGCCCAAAGGCTGCTGTTTGGGTGTGGCACTCTCTCCTAACCCTTTGCTTTAATTTTTATTTATTTATTTTTTTGAGTTAGGGGTGGTGACTGGGAAACAAACACACCTTCCCTTTTCACTTCCTGCCAACATTCTCTTCCCTCCTCCCAGCCTTGCCGCAGTTTCTAGCCTCCCCCAACCCCAGATGAGGTTCCTTTAGAAGAGGTGGAAAGACTCTTTGGGGGGTTGGGAGAATTGCAAAATATCTGAGAAAAAAACAGAGGGAAGAATAAATGTTTTACTAAATTTTGGAGGGCGAGATGTGGCTGTTGGAGGTGTGGGAGGGCACTATGGTGGGGGAGGGGGGCGAGCATGAGAGTGGCACAGAGAGACTAGCAAACTCCCCAGCCAGCTCCTCGAGGGCAAGGGCTTTGTCTAGTTCATCTCTGTCTCCCACAGCTGGCAGAGATCTGCTTTTCTTTGGGGCTCAGCAAATACCTACCAAATGAATGAATGAGTGAAGGATTATTGTTGGAGGGGAAAATAAAAGGACAGAGGAGAAGGAATGGAGAGAGGACAGGAAGAAATGAGAAGTAGAGGGAGCAGCGACTGTCCCAAGGAGCAATGACAATTACTGGCATTTATCGATCAATATCTTGGCCCAGGCCCTCTTCCTGCATTAACTCATTTTAGCCTCTCAACAATCCCAGGCAGTAGATACTATTATTATCATCCCCATTTTACTGTTGAGGCAACTGAGGCACAGAGGGGTCAAATGCCTTACTCAAGGTCACCCCGCTGGTGAGTGGTAGGGGTCTGACCCCAAAGCCTAAGCCGGGAACCACTCCTTTACACGGCCTCAGGAGCAGACTGAGCCCGAGCCAAACATCAGAAGGGCTACTTCGCCACTTCTCACCGTGCCTCAGTGTTTCCTTCTGTCGGATGCCAGAACTGGGCCTGAGATCGCTGGGCCTGCGTGTTCTGCTGAGTCACTGGGCACAAGGGTCTTAGAGACGGTGGGTGGGCACCCAACCCCTGGGACTGAGGATGCCTTTGATGGTAGAGGTGGCAATGGAGAGTAATGAGCCAGTGGTCTGCGGGGGCTGTTAATTATTGATGTGTTGCTCCTTCCTGTTAATTATTGGGATAAGAAGGGGAGAAAACAAAATGAACCTGAGAGGCGTGTCTAACCCCCAAATCTTTCCTGTGTGGACAGATCCTGAACTGATCCCCGGGCCCATTGCGGGTAGTAAGGAGCTGGTGTTTTGAGCTGGTTCCTTTCCCGGTCAGTCTAAAGCAAGTAGGTGTCACTCAGTATCTGAGGAGTGTGGCATGGTTGAGCTTCCTCTCCCAAATTTTGGAGACTTTATTAGAGGACAGAGCAAATCCTGGCCTCCTTGGGGCCAGAGGGCCATAAAGTCCCCAGTCTCCGTCCATTTGCTCCTGGACCAACTAACTTCCAGTTTAAGGCAGAACATGAAATGTATCCCAGAAGATGCTTGTCTTCGGCAATCATCACGCAGGGCTTTGGGTCACTTCTAGTTGTCAGAGGCTTCGCTGATACTTTGTAGATTAGGCCCCAAAGTCTACCAGTCATCAACAATGTTTACCAGCCTGTGGCATTTCTTCTGTTTGACACATTCTGTTGAGCATGCTGTCTCAAAGTTGTGGGTCGCACTTTTAATTTTTATTAATTTATTCGAGTAATCATTTATCTATTTAGCTTACTGTTGTGGTCAATTCCTCACTTATCTCATCATGTGGGTGTTTTCCCAGTTTCTTTCAGGTCTCACCTTATTTCCAACCTGTCCCAGGTAGTGTGACTAGCTCAGACGCCCTGGGATGGCGGTGGCCTGTCCGAGAAAGGCAGGACCAGGGCTACAGGGCCCCTCTAACCGACGGGGAGGTGGGAAGGGCGGGCATGGGATAAAAGGGGAGTTAGTCCCGTCTAAGAGGCTCTCCGCTACCGCCTGGGGGCAGGGAGATTAGCTCTTCTGAGACACTCTTTATCTTGCTGCCTTGGTTTATTTTCTTCATGGATCCTTTCACTCTCTGGAATAACATTATCCATTTGTTTTAGTGTTTATTATCTGCCCCCCTCCCCATGTGAGGTTCCTCCTGAGCGGCCTATCTTGCTCATTTCAGGTTTATTTTTTGCACAATTGACTGAATGAAAAACTCCCGTGCAAAGCGCTGAGAACATTGCGTTCCTTCGGGTCCCACAATTCTAACAGTCTAACTTGCAAAAAAGAGCCAGTTCTTCAGTGGGAAGTGGGAACCAAACTTGGGGTCTCTGGGAGTTCAGAACGGGTGGAAAGTAACACCCACCCCCATCCCTTCTCTCTTCTTCTCCAGCCTCCACTCAACCCAGGGGGTGTAGAAACCCGCTGGAGCCGCGAAAGGGAGCCGCGCGCTCCGATGCTGCTCCGCAGGCCGCGACTCGCCGCGCGCGCACGCCGAGCTCAGCCGGGGCGGTGGGTGGGAAGAAACCGGGAGGGGAAGGTCTGGGGGTGTGAGGGTGGAGCGGAGCCCGGCCCCGCGATCCGGCCCGGGTTTTGCATGCCACCCACTCGCCCGCTCGGCCGCGGAGAATTCCATAATCACAGCGGGCGAGAGCGGAGACTGGGAGCGAAAAATCCGGGATCCGGCAACTTTGGGCAGCGCATGCGCGCCCGCGGCGCTCCATCCCAAACACACACACATTTTTCCCCCGGACTTGGAAAGTCACCCAAAGCCGCCCCAAGTGCAGGTAAGAGACTCGGCGCTCCCTCCGCCGCGGCCCTCCCACGCCCCCCAGTTCCGCGGGCTTCCCGGGGCGCCTCCCCCGCTCGCCGCCTGTCCCGGTGCAGCCCCCCACCCCCGGGGCTGCCGCTTGCAGCACGGAGCGGGCGAGCGAGAGCCAGCCAGCCAGCCAGCCTGCGAGCCGCGGCTGCCACCCAACTCCGGCCGTGCGGGAGGCAGGGGGCACGGAGGGCTGGCACCCGGGCGCGGGGCGGCGCGTTGCCCGCCGTGGCCAGGGAAATGCCCGGCGCGCGGCTCCGGGGGAGGAGAGGGCTGTTACTCCTGGGGGTCACTTACTCCAACTGAGGGGGCGGCGGGGTAGGGGAGCAGAGGGGGAGGTGCCAGGCGCTAGTGCAGGACTTCGCAAATAGGGTGGGGGCGCCCCCCGCGCTGTGGGCTCCCAGGGGGGGCAGGTGTTCGCCAATACCGGGTAATCACTCCTTCCCCTTACACTCCCCCCCCCCAAGCTTTAGGGGAGTCGTGCGCTCTCCAGGGCAGAGGAGGCAGGGGTGAGGGGCGCCTGGGGTGACTTTGCAAGACTTTGCCCAGGGGAAGGGGTGGGTGGGGAACCCCTTCATCCGGCTCTTGTGCCTCGATAACGGGGTGTAGGTGCCGCCAACAGAGGTAGGCAGTGTTCGCTTAGGCGCGGGGTGCCAAGGGGTGCCCCCAGGTGGGAAAACGAAGGCAAGAGATTTCCTGGATTGGGGAGCGGCGCCCCCTTTTTCATCTGTGCCTGGGAAGTTTATCTCAAGTGCGCTGCTCCAGGCGCGGCAAGTGGCGCTCCTCACTCCCTTCCTCACCCCACCCCCAGCCTCCGCGGGCGAAGGGCTGGCAAGGTTGGCAACACTGGGCACAGCCGGGGCACCAGCTCAGAGCCGCTCTGCGGTCGGCGGGAGCCTGCCTGGGTCAGGGGAAAAGTTCGTGGGAGTTGCTGCCGCTTTTGTGTGCGCTGGGAGAGAAGTTGCGCCCGGGGACCTGGGACGCTGGGCTGGCGGGCCAGCGGGCTGATGGGGCGGTGCGCTCCCGGGGGGCTCTGCAGCATGGGAGAGGGTCAGGAGGAGTCTGTTCCCGCAGGGTGGGCTGAGGGTGACCTCTGAGCTCAACAATTGGGGAGGAGGAGGAGCCTTGAAGTCAAGGGCGCAGGGCTGAAATAGGCACCTGATGGACAGAGTGAAAAGTAGCTTGTGGGGGCGCAGAACACCAAAGGGGAGATGGCCGGGCCACCCAGTCACTTGGGGTCGGGCTTCTTGGCAAAGGAGCGCGTGGTGGCTGGCGGAAGAGTGTCGGGGAGCGGGGCTCCAGGGGGCGCACGGGAATAGGGGGTCGGGCCCAACCGACAGTCAGCTCCTGGGACAGGGGGCCGAGTCCTGCGCCCGGGTGAGCGGGCCGGGCGGAGCGGCGGCCGGTTTATTTTTACTCGGTGGCATTTGCAGAATGTGCAGCTGATGGCCGTCGGCCGCCAGGAAGTTTTGCTTTCTGTTCTTTCTCTCTCTTTCCGAAGCCAGAGCGGCCGGGAGCGGGCGGGCCAGGGAGCCGGGCCTCGGAGGGGAGGGGGCGCCCGCTGGGCAGGCGAGGTCTGGGCAGGGGCGCGCTGGGGCCGCGGGCGGGGGCTGGCCTGGCGCGGGCTGGCGGGTGGTTGCTGGGCCGCTGCGGAGCTTTTGGGCGAATGTCTGTCCCCAGCGTTGGAAGCTCCTCGGCGAGGGGAACAGGTGTATGCGCCGTCAATCACGGCGGGAGGGACATTTTGGGGGCGTAGATTAAGATAATAATAATAGATTTTTCTCTAGGGGGTGGGCGCAGATTCTTCTTCCAAGTGATCCCCGACCCGGGTCCGGAGTTGGGAGAGGACTGGAGCGCTAAGGGAGACAGGGGGGCCACTTCTTTCTCCACACAAGTTCCTCCAGACCCAGTCACAGTTTGGGAAGCCTACCCTGGGTGCGGCGAGGACCTCCTTCCAGTCACGCTGGGGAGGGTACGGGTGCGGGTGCGTGCCCACCCGGAAAGCAGCAGTAACACTCCTCCTCTGAGTATGGCTCTCCCCCAAACCCAGCTGGATCATTGGGCCACGGAGACGGGGGTGCGTCGCTGCCCAAGTGGAGTCTGGGGGCGCGGCCCTCAATGTGTGTGTTTGTTCCGCCAACAGCCGGTACACTCACAGGGGTGGGGGGCGGCCAGAGGGAAAGGACCAGGGCAGCCGCTGGGCAAAGTTAGTAAATTGAGGACGTCTCTAAGCTGGTACAGGCGCGCAGTGAGAGCGCGCGAGGGGACTGGAAAACAGATCGCCGGGTAATATTGGTTCGCCCCCCCCTCCGCGCCCACCCCGCGGCACGCGCGCGCGCGCATACACACATACACACACACACACGCACACACACACACACACGCACACACACACGCACACACACACGTCGCCGTCCTAAAGGGAGCTGTCCCGGCTGAGCAGGAGCAGCTGCGCCGGGCGTGGGGAGGGGGGTAGTTGGTCCCCAGGGGCTGCGCCCGGGCTGCGCTCCACGTGCCCGGAGGGGGCGCTGGGCCGTTCGAGCCCGAGAGCAAAGCGCCAGGTTTTCGTCCTGGTGGCGGCCAGGCGGTGCGTCCCCGGGCGGGCGTCGCGACCCGCGCCATCTCAGGCCATCCGCGCCACCTCTCCCGACCCCCAGCCGCTTTGCTACTTCCCAAACTTTGGCTTTTATGGTGTGCCCCTTACTGGAGCTCCCAGACCCTCTCCAGGGCAGGGTGGGCAACTTCTCGCTTCCCCGCGGCGGCCAAGGTCTCTGTCCCCGGAATCCGGCGAACTGGAGAGATTGTCGTCCCCCCCACTCCCCCAATCTTGTTAGCCACCTTAGAGGCGGTTAAGGAGAGTTTATGGGGAATATTGTAGAACTTCAGTAATCAGGTTTCCAGCGATCTTATGCCTCCTGTTTAATTTATTAGACTAGTTATTTATTCTGTTGATGATAATCTGTTGCTGGTTTCTATGGAGATGTTAAACTGATCTCTTTCAGAAATCAAACTCCATATGCACTAAAACGTTTAAAGGGGCAGTGCCTCCCTCCTTTTTCCCCTTGCCTTTTTTTGTTTGTTTGTTTTTTAGACTTTGCACCTTGCCGAGACTTCGTGTCTTGCTCTTAGTCTCCGCGCATTTTATTTCCTTCTTACGAAGGCGAGGAGCCCGGGAGTCTCACGCTTTGTGTCAAGTACACTTATTATGGCTAGAAGAAAGCGAAGGCTTTGATCCCTAAGTTGCATCATCATTTAAAACAGATCATTTCACCACCACCCCCTTCTCCCCCATCATATAAGAGCAAAATTCTTTCAAGATCAAAGACTCCAATCTAAAAAAAAAACAAACTATTGTTTAAAAAAATAGGAAAGTCAGTTAAATATGAAACTCTCCTTTATATCTGCTCCCCTTGTATTTAAAGAATTTTTTTGAATAAGAAAAACAAAACTTGTAGCTTAGCTAATTTTTTCATACTTATTAATAGTTTATCTTGCCTCCCCCCCATTTTTAATTTAAAAAGAAGTTCAAAGTTAGATTTTTCTGCCTGTGGGGGTTGAGGTATATTTGCTTCTCTTTTAGATCCTGACCATCTGTTTTTGGAAAATTAGCCTCTGGGAAGAGGGGAAAAGCAGTTTTTACTCAAACTTAATGGAGTGCTTTAGATTTTTTTTTTTTTTTTTGGAAAATTGTCACCCAAATATTTCAAAGTCCTATTTTTCCTGCTTTTTTTGGAGAATATCAGTAACCTGGCTGGTGTATGAGAGTATATGAACTTTTTCTCCTTCTCTTTCCTCTGCTCAGGTATTTTTCTGTAGACTTGTGACTGCAAGGGGGGTGTGCAGTGAATTAAGAAAGTAAGGCAGAAAAAAATTATCTTGTTTTGTGACACTGAAAAATTGTGAACCTACTCTGACTCAGATATTTATCACGCTGACAGATATGATATAAAGCAATTGCATTTCCTAATGATCCTTCGGGACTAAGTTGTAGGTAAAACCATTTAATGCATTTTTAATATTAAAGTAAGGTAGGGGTTCCATTTTCTTGGAGGTAGGGGGAGTGGATGTCCCTGCATAGAGATGGTGCTTTCTGAGTATACTGCTTTGCTTTCTCTCCTAGACCCCCCCTCCACCCTTCACATTTCCATTTACTTTGGGGACGGTTGAGGCATACACAGGGCATTTGGCTCTCATAAATAAATTTATATCTGGCCAGAAGGTCCAGTGCTAAATAAGAGCACACTTTAAAAAACCCAGACTCCACCCCTGCTATAGGAAATAAAACAGAGGCAATACTTGACTTTTTTTTTTTCTCTTCTGCCATCCTGGTTCTCTTTTATATTATTTTATATTGGAAAGGGGGTAGAGTGGTTGTTGCTTCTCAGCTCAGAGGAGAGAGGAAACATTCCTATTATTTCCTTCTTTGCTGTATTTTAAAAATTTGTTTGATTTGGATTGCAAACAGAACAGAGGCTTACAAGTAGAAAAGAGCACTGTGGCTTTAAACTCAGGAGTTTGCATATTCTCCTTGTATCTTTCCCCTTTGCTAATTATTGTGTTGTTTTCAGAGCAAATATGTCATATCCATGGCGACCGGGCAGGTTTATTGTCTTTCTGAAGCAATAGCTCACATAAGTAATTAATGACTTTCTTTTTTTTCCTCTGGCTTAGGTTAAACAGATCATTCAAGGAAAGTCATATCTCTCTTCTCTCTCTCTCTTTCTCTCTCTCTCTCACCCCCTCCCTTCCTCTCTCTCTCTTTCTCTCTCTCTCTTTTTTTAGCCCAGTGACATAAGAACATGAGTAGAACAAGAAAATACTTTAACCAAGAAGTCAACAGCTTATTTTCCCCCATTTCTTTTCAAAGCTGAAGTGTCAGCTTTCAGACATATGAGGCTGTCATTCTCGCAGCCTGAGTGCAGTCCACGCCTGGGTAGGAAATCCACTGGAAGGTTGTGCAGCTTGGAGTGGAGGGAGGTGTTTGCATGGGGGGGAGGAACCTGAAGGAATTTGCTTTTGAGGTTGGGGAAAGCACTCCAAAATGAGTATTTCTCTTGTATTTAGCAGAATTTAATTAAATTGTTTACAGGAAAGAATTAATGAGTTGGTAGTAACATGTTCCCCCACCTCCCTCTTTTCCTAGTCCAGTTAATTGGAAAGACAAAGTTTTTCTTTTTGATTCACCTTCAGCTTCTGCTTTCTCTGGCCTTTGTCTCAAGTGCTTTTTCCAGGAAAAGTAGCTTTTGGAATCCCCTCTGGTTAATATTTCCAGAATTAAAGTGGGGTTTTTGCTTTTGTTTTGTTTTTCCCCTTAGACCTACAACTTGAAGCTGGCATCTGCTTCTCAGGAATCAACAGCTCTGATGATTGACTGCGACCTGGATTTTTTAAACTTTTTTGCTCGGTGGGAGGGGGGCCTTTTAGGACACAAAATTGTGTAGTCGGCTTATCTCTCTTCTATATCTCATGATAGCATTGGAGAAGGTAGAGGCAATTTTTTTCCTTTTTAAAAAAAATCACCTTTTATGATCTGCCCTTTCCTAATGGACCTTTGCTAATAAGAAGCCGTATGATGTCACCTCTTAACTTTAGAAATGTGCTAGATGTCCTACTAATATTCTCCAGCGGCATCCTTGCCCCCCATAGACATATATTAAGCATATTTATACTGTCCTCCCACCCCTTTTTAAAATTGCATGTTTAGCCAAGGTTTTGTGTGTGCCCTTAAAAAAGGGGAACAAGATAAAGAGAAAAGCATTTATGTTGTACTCAGTCACAATTAAAAGGAATATTTTCCCCCATCTGAACTAAGTTCGGAAAGGCCGTGAGTCAACGGAATGCATCTTTAGGCTTTTGGCATTGAAAATAAAATATAAAGAAGAGAGATTTATTTGGTATCTGGTTTCTGAAGAGGAGAAGAGAAGGCCGGGCGAGTCTGATGCTGAGACTCCAGCGGAGTTGTAATTGAGCCCGTAACCTCTTGATGTCTATATCAGAAAAACAGACATGAGCAGAGGGAACCGGAGGGAGGCAAACAAGCCTTGTAGAGGAGAGGGAGCTCAGGGGGAGATTCACAGAGAGAGAGAGAGAGAGAGAGAGATTTAATTTATAGACATTTTAAAAACCGTAATTTCATTAGGATCTGTTCTTCCCTTTCTCTGAAGGGCAGCCCGGTAGACCGATAAGGCCGATCCCTGCGTCCGGGATGCGCAGTGTGGTTTGGTGGGCGCAAGGTCGAGCATCTTTGCCAGCTCCGGGGTGTGTTTCCTTCTGCCCGCTTTCTGCTGGCTTCCTCATTTTGAAATGAAAAAGTCCCAAAGAGCCAAAAGTCAGCGGTGGTTCTGGCTGCCTGGTGATCTCTCCTGTGGGTGCCACGCCATTCCGGTAGTGGGTCCGTCTCCTGCCTGGGCGGTGGCATCTGTGTGTCTTCCCTCTGTCCTAGGGATGGCTGTGGTTCCAGCAGCAGGAGGTCACTGGGGGAGAGGGGCACCCCCATCTCTGCCCCCCTCAAGTTCACCAAGTTAAGTTGCTGTGGTTCTCAGGCCACAGCTTGGGGGAAAAAAAGCTAAAGCCTGTCGTAAATTCTGCAAAAATTAATCAACCGTTTAAGAGCTGCACGTTAACAAGGTTTTTCAGGCAAGCTGGGCCCTTCCTCTGTTCCCCCTGTTCAAAGTCTGGCAGAGTGAGGGGTGGCCTGGACTGTGAGAAGGGAAGGGGGAGGTTTTTTTCTTTCTGTTTTTTAATCGGTATAATTGAAGACAACTAGGGATAGGGAAGAAGGCGGATGGATTTATTGAATATAAATCCTCAAGTGCCCTTGTTCCATATTGTTGGAATTTTTTTTTCCCTTTTGGTCTGGATTTGTCCTGTGTGTCTTTGGTAGAAAAGACACGTAGAGAAAGAGAGCAAAGGAGGGGGCGGGGGGGGAGAGAGAGAGAGAGAGAAGGATAGAGAAGAGAGAGAGAGACAGGGACGTGTAGCTCCTTCGGAACTCATTATCATTCTTAATAAGTCTTAAGGAATAAAGAAGAGCATTGAGTGTAAATGCTGGGTAATCCTAACACTTCTCAAGGTGAGAGGAGTCTTGAGGACACAGAGAAAAGAGAGAGCAGAGGAGGGGGTGGGAGGTGGGGGACCCAGAGGCCCTAGGGGAGTGGCAGGCCCAGGGTTTGGGAGGTTCAGCAGGAGGCCTGGAGGCTGGGTAGGGGGACCCCTAGACGTCCCAGGCAGGGTGGGTTGTTTGAGTTGACACAGGGGATCTCTAAGATAGGGTGACTTGCTAGGGGCAATGAGCAAGGGTGATGGGAACAGCCCTGTCTAGGGTGGGGGGTGTGGGCAGAAGCCATAGGGTCTTTGCTTTTTCCTGGGCACTGTGTCCCCAACCAACCTGGCTCCTGCCCCCTGGCTTCAGGTTTCTAGAGAAGGCCCAGGTCAGGGTGCAGGGGGCTTGTCCTACTCCAGGCTTCCCCTTGCTGTCCCCTTGGGCTCCCCCAAAGTGGCTGCTCTAGGAAGCGGCAGGGACAGAGCAGCGGCCAGAGCTCAGCTCTGGACACTAGGTGGCTTAGAGGATCCACGAGGTTCTCCAAGGCGAGCGGCTGCTGGCTTCCCCTCTCCTCCCCGCTGGTGGGCTCTGCTGTGTGATTCCTCTGCCGGCCGGGCAGGCAGCCCTGGCGGACAGGCAGGAGGGAACCGGCCCAGGAGCCAGCCCTCCCAGTGACCAGAGTCCAGGCAAAGTGGGCATGAGGCTGGAGGCAGCTCCCGAGGGGGGAGGCAGCCAATCAGGGACATTTGCTACAGGGACGGTGGGAGTCCAGACCGTATTCTCTGCCCGCTCCATCCTTGGCCCCCTGGGCATAAGGCACTGCTGAGCCCGTGGTGGGGGGTCTCTGGGCTGTGCTTTGCCCCTTCTTTTGTGTTCATGTGCCTCCTTTGAGAATCCGCTTAATAAAAAAAATCTTATCATAAGCATAAATATTGCTTATAGTTTGAGGGGTTTCACGAATCTTATAAACCCAGCCTAAGACCCCCTAGGGTCCCTTGCTCTGGTGGGCTTCTTTCCAGTTCTCTGGGATGGGGTGGGAGGGAGGAGGCCAAATTGGTCCTCACCCCCATTCCCACCTGTCTGCCTCTGTACTAGGAGAGGAGAGTGCTGTCACACTGGCACACGGGGGTCCCCGTAGGTAGATCAGGGCCAACACTCAGGTTGCCGCCTGAAGAACCCCACCTGCTCGGGTAGATGCCCCATGCCAGGCCAAAGGCAGCCTCCCCCTTTTCCAGCTGACGTTCTCTGGGATTTGTGGGATGTTTGAGGAAGGGTCTTAGCCAATGTCATGCTTGAACCTTGGATAGTTTTCTCTGGGGAGAGAGGGCACAGCATGGAGAATAGCACAATTCAGGTTTGACTTAAGGTAGTTAGTTTTAAAAAATTATTTTTAACTCTGTGTTTCTTTTGGAAAGCAACTTTGGGGGAGCTTGCAAAGGGGGTATGTGGGAGTTAGGGGTGAAGGCTGATGCCTGAGCTGGTGGGAAGCCCGGATCGAGAGTGGGGTGGGTTCATGGCAAGTGGATCCTGCTTTTCTGCTGTTTAAGAGCAGTAATGGCCAAATTGCGTGCCCCGAGTGTACCTTGCTGATGAGATTTACCGAAAGGAAACCTCGCTGTGTCTACTGCTGGTCTCTGGGTGGGTGAGTGTGTGTGTGAGTGTGTGTGTGCGAGCGTGCGCAAGCGCACGAGTGTGTAAATGAGAAGAAGGGGTGGGGGAATGAGCTCTGCCAGGCTGGCACCCTTCCCCAGCACTAATTGCTGGCAGAGTACCCATGGGGGCTGTGCCAGCGTCTCCAGCTCCGCCCGCCCCCCTCGCCCCTGGGGAGCTCAGCTGTGCAGCTCGCTGTGAGGGCCATTTCCGGGCCCACTCGTCCCACAGCTCATTTGGGAATTTCAGGGAAATTTGATCCTTGGGGAGATCATGAATCAAGCCCCGGCATCTGTGGCTGGGGATGGGGGACGGGGTGAGACATGGGTGGTCCAGAGCTCCACTGAGGTCTGTCCACTCCCCTTCCTTTCCAAGCTCTGCTCTTAGGGTCTTGCGAGATGTGGCCTGATAGGCTGGGCATTGGGAGACCCCGTTCCAGTTCTGTTTCTGCAGTAAGTCCCTGTGTGTGTGGCTTTGGGCAAGTCATTTTATTTCTCTGGGCCTCAGTTTCCTCTCTTGTCAAATAGCCTCTGACCCTGCCACCCTCATAGGGGTGTCCTGACAGCTGGCTGCGCTTATAGCTGTGAAAGTCCTTTGAAAGTAATTAAATGTAATGAAGAATTTATCATGGTTGCGTTGTCAAGTGCAGGGTGTCCCCAATGTCAGATGAGCTGGTTTTATATGATATGGTATCAGTCTCAAAGGGGACCCCTGTGAATTCCATTCTAGCAAGCCATGGGCCTGCATGTAGCGTGTGGTGCTGGGGTTGCATTTTTGTGTCACATTGTGTGCTGGGTCTCTTATCGTTGGGAGCTTGGAGCTGAGTTGGAGGGCGCTGCCTTGCAGGCAGAATGGGAGACCCCATTCAGGGTGTGGGGTGTGCTTAGCTGTTTTGTGCCTCTGGAGCCCACAGCGTCATTGAGGAGCTATATGTATTGTAGATTTTGTGTTCTGGAGCCAATTAGCTGGGGATTAATGTTGTGTGACCTTGCATCAGTAACTTAACTAGCCTGTGCCTTGGTTTTTCTCATCTGTAAAATGGGAATAGTAGTGCCTACCTTGTGGGGTTGATGTGAGGGTCAGCTGAGCTAAGACGTGTGAAATGTTTAGAGCAAGCCTGGTACTGGTGTGTGTTACAGGCCCGTGGGGGGCGGATGTGGAAGCGCTTGCTGCTTACCAGGGATTGCTGTGGGTAGGGGAATGGGGAGATCACCCTCCCTGTGTCTAGGGGCTGGGATCCCCTTAGGTTTGGGGCCATGTGGCGTTGGTCAGAAATTCAACATTTTGTGTGTCACCTTCACCTGCCTGGGCTGCCTGGCATCCTCCTGGTATTTTTCGAGTTGGGTCTGGAGAGGATGAGGAGGAAGACTGTGCCAACACGTGGAGTCAGTCCCAAAGTGAGGCAGGGACCACTGGTCTCTCTTTCCTGTTTTGGTCAGACTGGGCGTTGCTGGAGCTCTGTGGGCTGAGGAGGCTAGTCATGGGAGCTGTCTGGGGTGGGAGGCTGGGGGTAGAGTGGGGCAGGGGGCAGCCCCTGGGAACTGGCCCGTGGTGCTGGCGGACTGTGGCTATGGGAGCCTGATTCTGGGTGCTGGAAGAGTCCCAGAGTCCTGCACGTGAGGGCTCCCCTATGACGGAGATGGTGTGGCTGGCAGAGGGGTAAGAACATGGGGTTTGGAGCCAGGCTGAGCCGCATGCGAGCCGTGTTTCTCCCACTTGGGAAAATTAATTCCTCTAATCCTTTGTTTCCACATCTGCAAAATGGGAATTGGAATTCCTACCTTGTGGACTGTGAGGATTAGATGAAAGGACAGTAATCATAGGTGACAGTTGCTGAGGTTCCACTTTGTGTGCTATTTCACTGCCCGTAGTAGGGGCTGCAGGATGAGGGTGGGAGGATTAATAGACCAGCGGGGGCGAAGCCTTGCCAGAGGGCTGGGGATGACCAGTTTCCTTTTAGCCCCTGACTCCAAGGTTTCCCACCTGCCCCGGGGGGCATCCGCCAGGCCTGGGTGAGGGGGCAGGGCAGGGCCTGGAGAAGAGGCAGAGTCCTGTGGAGGCAGTGACCCAAGGAGGCAAGGGCACACAGCGGTGGGGCGGGGGGCGCTGGAGGGGCAAGGGGCACTTATGGAAGATGAGGTGTATGAAACCCCATCGGCCTCTCCCATTTCACTGTGCTATGCCAAAACACCCCGGTTCCTGTTTCACTATCTGAGATCTGGGAGCAGGTTAATTTCCATGACGAACTCCAGGCCGCGTGCTCGGAGGATTTATCTAATTAAACTGATGCTTTTTTCTAAGAAAGAAAGGAAGAGAGACATGGAGGGAAGGAGGGAGAAAGGAAAGAAAAGAAGGAAGGAAGGAAAGGGAGGAAGCAAGGAAGGAAGGAAGGAGAAAGGGAGGAAGGACGGGAAGAGTAAGGAACAGAGAGGGAAAGAAGGAAGGAAGGAATGGGAGGGAAGGAGGAAGGGAAGATAGAAAGCAAAGAAAGAAAGAGAGGGAGGAAGGCAGGTAGGCAGAGAAGCTGGAGGCTGACCGGTCATGTTTGAAAGGCTGTGACGGTGTTACAGCTCTTTTAGAATCTGTCTAGCAGGTTTTCCAGTCCTCACCAGAAGACCCAAAAACAAAAATAAAGGCCATGACAGAGTGGCGGAGGGGCTTGGTGGCTGAGGTGGGGACCTTCCTGGTGGGCCATGCTCCTGCCTTCTGACGAGATTTTAGTTTACTTCCAAAATAGCTCTTGCACTGGGAGGAAAGGGGGTAGCTAGAGAGTCTGGGGTCTGTACTGGCCAATACGGTAGCCAATAGCCCATGTGGCAACTTAAATTAAAGATTTGGTTCTTCAATGAACTCGCCATATTTCAAGTACTCCGGAGCCATATGTAGTGAGCCCAGCGCACATACAACATTTCCATCATTGCACAAAGTTGGGCTGGAAGCTTCCCTCAGAGGGGTGCTTCCCTCTGAGCTTGGGCTGAACGGATGCGCCCCCAAGGGACAGTGATGGAGCCGCAGCGAGGGGCTGGGCAGCAGGGATGCCCCCAGACGTCCCTGGGGACTCCCGACCTGGAGCCAAGGCCTCCGTGGAGCTGGGCTGTCTTCTCTTCCCATCCAGCCGCAGCTCTCCTTCGCCCAGGGCAGGCGAAACTGCCGATCGGGAGTTAGGCAGACGGGGGTTAAAACCCTGTTCTCCCACTTAGGATCTTTGTGACCTTGGGCAAGGGTCTTAACTCTCTGATCCTGTGGAATTGGACTGACAGTACACAATGCCTGCCTCACTGGGTTCTTGTGATCATTAACCCAGGGGATGCGGTCAGCACTTTGTAGGGTAAGGGCACCGCTCGAGCACTTGAAAAATGGGGGCTGCCATTATCATAATTATTATAATTGTTGATATTATTTTCCTAGTGATTATTGAAGAGGTTTTGTGACTACCTAGTTCTTAGGGACACTCCTCCACCAAATGCTGATTTATCCATAACTGACCCTTTCCAGAATTAGTTTAAATGAACCTCCCCAAATCCTTTTCTTCTGGGAACCCAGTTTGGATTTCTTCTTTCCATTTCTCCTTTCTTTGGGCAAAAGGAAGGCTTGAAACTGCCCCAGAATGAATTCTTGCACATCCTTCTACTTGTGATTAGAACCCTGTCCCTCCCAACACACATATAAGTGTGCTCATGTGCGCACAAACACACACACATATACACTCTCCTGTACTGGCCAAGCCATTGGAAAAAAAAATAAACACAACCCGAAGTTTTAAAATAGGGGTGAACAGATGTGGCCCGGCAGGGCTGGCTGGGTGTTTTGGGGGTGGGGGTGGGGCAGCGGCCTCTGGGAGGGATGTGTGTGTTTATTCCCGGACATTGCCCAGTGCCCTGTGTGCTAATGTGGGGCTGAAAAGTCCCCTGCATTGTGCAGGCTCCTTTCCCCGTGAAAAGGCAATTGAGTCAGTGAGTTCCAAATGGATTGAAGCTGACAGTAAATGAGAATTTGGCAGTGGGTAGAAAACAAGCTCCGCCACCCTCCACCCACCACCTAATACACACTCATCCCTCCCTAAACTCCCAGTGCTTGTTTTAGAGGGATTTTGAAAGGAATTATGATTTCTTTTTGTATGTATTGGCATTATCAGCAGGGCTTCTACTCCAGCCTGCCCCCCACCTTCCCTGTGGCCTCACCCCCTCCCCCAGGTGGCCACCCCCCTCCCCTTGCCGCCTCGGTGGCTCTGAGCCGCCAGCGATCCCGAACGAGTTAAGGGCTGAATCAACTCTAGACCCAGCCGTACATTTTACTCTGGGTTCCTGAATGAAGCCATGTGCTGTGCTCAGCACGATTGGAGACTGTCTGTCCCGGGTGACCCACCCGGCCCCCCCACTGCTGGGCTCCACCAGCTTTCCTGGGACCTGCTGGTAGGTCCCAGGACCTCTGCCCTGGCAACTGGGGAGCCAGTGGCCCATACCGTGGAGGCCTTGTCTGGTGCACTCCCCACATCCAGCCTCTTATGAGAGACCTATTTCAGTTGTAAAAGGAAGGGTGCACCATTTTGGGTTGGCATTATCCCTGGAGTGCAAGGAAGACTTGCAGTTTTGAGGGTTCACGTGTACCGAGGGACCTGCCCTGCCCCTGTCCCCATAATGCTCCTTTCCACTGTGTCCACACCAGTAAATCAGTCAACAGATAGTTACTGGCACCAGGCCCTCAGCAAGGGTCCCATGTCCCTAAACCTCCCCACTTAAACATTCCCAAGAGCTCCAGGGAGGGAAATACTGCCGCCTTGCAGATGTCCCTCCTGTCACAGCCCAGGTTTGTGAAATGGCATCTCTTTAGCCTGGCCACCTTCTCTTAGTGGAGGTGTAGCATCTCTCCTATTCCTGGGGGGAAAAGGCACGGAGAAGCACTCGTTTGGGCAGAATTACAGCCTGCTCTGTGGGGGCGTCCCCCAGCGGCTGGGGCTGCCTGTTGTGTGCCCCTTTCTGAAAGAGGCTGGGGGAGTCTGCTTGCTTTAGGAGCTATGCTGGGAGGATAGTGGTTAGGTGCATGGGTTCAAATCCCCAGTTCCTCATTTATTAGGACTGTGACTTTGGACATATCGATAACTCTTCTGAGCCTTGGTTTCTTCATTTGTAAAGGAGGACTGATAATAGTGCCTGTGGCATGGGGTTGCTGTGAGGATTAAATGAAATAATGCTGGGCTCTTGGCACAAGCCTGGCACGTGGTAACAGAGGGTAGCTGTCATTGCTACTATTACTGTTTCTGCTCTGTCCTCCCCATCTGTCATCATGAAGGCAGGAAGGCGGAGGATCAGGCCTGTCCCTCTGTTGGGCTCCAGGACCCCCAAGGCCAGGCTGGAGCCCCAGCCCGGAGGCTGTAGCCACCAAAAGTCTGTTGAAGCATACTTGCCAAACCAGCAAGGCAAACACGTCTGCCCAGTACAGAGCCCTGGAGGGAGCAGGGGAAAGGCTTGCAATGCCCAGGGCTGGGCTCTTGGACGCCCAGGCGCCTGGCCCAGGGAGGGGCCGACTCCCAGACGTGGGCCGCCATCTTGCTTCTCCTTGGCCTCTCCTCACAGACAGGTGTGTGGCCCTTGCCCTCCCCGAGGAGCAGGTGGCCTTTGCAGCCTGGCACCTGTTCCTGGAGGGCAGCTGCCAAGAAGGTGCAAACCCAGGGATCGCCCTGTGTGTCTTCCGAATCGTTACACGAGGCCCGTGTGCTGCCTGGAGGGGCTGGCCTGGGCCTGTTCTAGTAGAGAGGTCAGAGGAGGGGCTTGTTCTCTCATCCCAGAGCCCCCTCCTCACCCTCCAGGTGAGTCTCGGGCGAGCAGGGGCCAGCATCCCGAGGTCTGTGTGCTGGGGACTAGCTGGGGCCCGGGGGGGAAGAAGGAGACGGGTGGAGGATGTGGAGGAAGTTGGAGAGGGAGCAGGTGACGGGTCTTTCTTTTGCCCTCGAAGGGCAGCAAGTGAGCAGAGTAATTTTACATTCTCATGTTATTAAAAGAGAAAGGAAACAGACATTTACCAAGTGCCAGCTGTGTGTCAGAAGCTGTGCTGTGACTTTTTGTGGGATTGAAGGACCCAAGGCAGATAGTGGTTCGATTCCCATCGTACCCAGCAGCAGGCAAGGCTCCGAGAGGTTCAGTAACTTACGGAGTTCACCCAGCTCTCGCAAGAGAGCCAGGGTTTCAGCGGAGGTTGGTCTGACTCTGAAATGCATGCTTTTCCCCACGCACAGAGAAATGGAACCGTGATTTAAACAGTTTTTGAAAGTAGTTAAAAGGAAAAAAATTCACCCCAATTTAACTATCATAATACAACCTTATTTAGTATTTAGTGTGTTTCCGTCTAGTGTTTTTTTCCTTTGGTGACTGTATATATTTATACCATACATATTTTACATAATTACAATCATAAGAGAATATGGTTTGGGTTGAAGCCCTGGATGAAATAGGGTCTCCCAAGGTGGGGCTACCAGAGAGTGATTGATTCTCGGCAAAATAGTGTCCCGGTTTTGGCTCGGGGCCAGCTTTTTGGTAATGGGGTTCCTGAAGTTGCTCTGGAGAAGGCAAACTGGGTGACCGGAAAGGCATGCAAGACCCCTGTGTTCTCTCCTGAGTTGGTTTGGCTCAGTTAAGTGGTAGAATTTTCCTTTTAACTCACTTCCTTCTTGCTTTTGATAAATGGGAATATTTGTACCATTTTCCCGAATGACCTCCTCTCCTTGGGGTAATGAGAAAATGAAAGTCTTTGCTAAGTGCTTTGAGATATTCAGATATAAAAACGGAGAGCAGAGTGTTGTCGTGGGGCTTTTGCTGCCAGGATGGTTTATAAAGAGGAAGGGCAGTTTGTGGAAGTGAAGGTCGACCCGAGGATGAGGGCTGTCGCTGGAACCCGCGTCTCTCCGGGCACCAGAGCAGGGGGTTTGTGGCCCGGCTCACGGTGAGCACGGTTTTGGTGGCGCCTCTGCTCGTCCTCCAGGTACACGCTCCAAGGCCAGGTCATTCAGGCATCAAAGCCCCCACCTTGGTTTGAATCTCGTTGTTAAATGATTCAATACAAGGAGAGTTCTCTCCCTCTCACTTCATAGCGTCAGCCCAAGAATAACACGGCGGAATAAATAACTGTGTCACCTATACAAATAATCATCCTGACGATGATTTCGAAACATGGAAAAATGTTTATTATACGAGTGAAAAAAAAATACCGAATGCCAAGTGTGGTGAACGCCGAGATAGAAACTATATAAAAATACAAATGCTTATGGACAAAGCTTGAAAGGTAATCCTCCAAAATGAAAATTATAGCGTTAGGGTGGTGGGACTACGGTGATTTGTTTTTTATTTCACAACATTTTATTTAAATTCCCCCCTATGATTAAAAACCAACAAAGCCGATGTGTCGGCCCAGCAGGGAGCCCTGGCAAGGGGGAGGGGGCGGGGCAGCGCCAGGCGAGAGGGCGCCTGCACCCACGGCCCCCGAGGGTGCTGAGCTCACCGGCTCTGCCAGCCACAGAAACCTATGAGATCTCGAGAAGCCGAGGCGTATCGGTGACTCAGACCTTCGTGTTGTGCTGTTCAACAATAGCTTTTGTCCTTTGCCCAAAACCCTAGGCCAGTGTGCTAAAAAAAAATTATAAAATTATGAGATAGTTTGTACTTTCCTTACCAGCCGGTGCCAGCTTCGGGCGCTTTATTTATTCAAGGTGGGGAGGCAGGGAAGGCGGGGTGGGGGTGGGGGGGGAGACAGAAAAGAAAAGAAAAACAAGGTAGAACTCGGACAAGGCCCAAGAAACGTTTGAACCTCAACAACAAACTTTCTTTTGTTTCACCGGTGGGGAGAAAAAAATAAGGAGGAAAAAATGCAGAGGACCAGTTTGAACCAAATAAAACCCCTGGTGTTTTGTGTGTGGGGTTGCTGCTTTTGCTTCTTGCAGTGGGTTTTGCCTTTTACTAGCAGAACATGAAAGCTGTGTCGTGACGCTCACCTTGGGGCCAGAATGTGATGTGGGTGGCATGGAGGGGGGCCCAGGAAGGAAGGGCTGGGGGCTGGGGGCGGTGGCCGGGTGGGAGCAAGGACGATGGATGGGCTGCTTTCTCGTGTTCAGGCCAGGGGTGCCCAACTGCCAGCAGCCTCTGCCCTCACTCCCGCTTGGGTTTAAAGAAGATTCTTACCTCCTGATGTCCCAGAAGCCACTGTCTCCTAGTGGGACTCAGAATTCCATGTGGATCAGGGGCAAGGACAGGTTTGTGTTGTACCAGTTTGGACTGGAACTTTGCTCCTACTGTCCTTTAGAAGACATTTTAAGGATTGGATTCAGAAAGAAAGACCTTGGGAGAGGAGAGTTGGAAATGGTTATGTGTGAGATTGTGTGTGACTGTGTGTTACTATGTGTGATTGTGTATAAATGGTTGTGTGTGATTGTGAGATTGTGTTGTGTGTGTGAAATTGTGTGTAAATGGTTGTGTGAATGTGATTGTGTGAGACTATATGTGATTGTGTATGATCATGTGTGTAAATGAGTGTGTGATTGTGTGAGTATGCGTGATTGGGTATGAGATTATGTGTGATTGTGAGATTGTGTGAATGATTGTGTGTGATTGTGTGTGGTTATGTGTGAGATTGTGTGAGCGATTGCATACAAGACTGTGTGTTTGTGTGTGTGTGTCCCTTTAGTCTTAATCGCTTTTTTCCCCGGTTATGTGGTAGCCGGGCAGAGTAAAATTGATGGGGGGCCTTAACCTCTGTTTTTTTCACGTGTCACTTTGTCCCCTGCCCCAAATCTGCTCTCTGAGTGGACCTGTTCGGTGGCCTGGAGCCAACGGCTGATTGGCACTTCTTCCTTCCCAATCCGCTCAGACTGGTTGTGGGAATAACGCAGGGGTCTTCTCTTTGGCAGTGGTTTGACCAGTAAGAGGAAGGAGGTGTGGGGGTGAAGGGCGAAGTCACAGAGGTCTGAGGTGGCCTGGCCTGGGACTGGGACACCCAACTCCCAGCCCTGTCGGCCTTGTTCCGTGCTCAGGACGGATTCCCTGTTGAGCTGCTGAGGCTCGAGTGGGCTCAGAAGCACCTTCTTGATCTTTCCATCATCATGACTGTTCCTGTGAAGAAGGCAGCTCGCAGGTGATTGTCCTGTTTTCCAGAGGAAGAAACTGAGGCCCAGAAAGTGGAGATTGCTTAGCTAAGGTCCCACAGCTAGTCAGTGACAGATTTAGAACTAGGACCAAGTCTTTGGGCTACTTGGAAACGTGGTCATCTCCCCCAGTGGCTCAGGGCAGGACTGGCCCGTTCCACACGTGGAATCTGGCTTCCCTCTACTTCAGGAAGACAAGGGACCGTCCTAGAGCGTCAGATTTTGTGGCTGTGGTTGGGGCGACTAATGTCTCTGTCCAGGACAGAGCACTGGATGGGGAGACAGGCGAGGGGGTTCCAGCCCCACCGGCAGGCAGCCATGTCCCAAGACCTCGGCTTTGCCATCTAGATAGAGCAAGAGGGCTGGACCCAGCGGTTCCTTCATCCCTTCCCACCCCAGGACTGCCGGAGCTTCCTGCCACAGTCAGAGTCTGCAGCTGTGCCATGCAGCAAGCCCTCTCCCACAACCTGTCAAACCAGAGATGCCAGTTTCCCGCGGGCGCCCAGGAGCTCCCGCCCCTGTCTTGTACCAGGGAGAGCCCTTTCAGGAACGGCGGGCAGTGCCCCCAGCCCGTGCCCTGTGCACCTGCGTATTGATAACTGCGTGTCTGGATGTGTCTCGTGTTGGAGCCCTTTGGTTTGAACTTGCCGAGCACTGAGAGGCCGAGACGTGAGACAATTACGAGCAGGGGCGAGAAGTGGTACCCCGTGACAAGAGGCAGCTGTGGAGAAGGGGCAGGCTCCATGCCCGGGGTGAGCACCATCTGGGCAGGCGGCCTGGCTTCCAGCTGTGGGGGCTCCGGAAGGGCAGAGCCTGGGAGGAATGATTTTGAAGCCACTACTATGGAGATTAAGGGGATGAGAATGTAAATCTCAAGTAAAAAGGTAATTGAATGTAATAGCAAACACTGCTCGCTCTATGTTAATTTTAGCTCTTCCCCTGGATACAAGACGCTGTATTAGTGTTTTATTACCATTTTGTTTGCACTAATAAAATAGTAAAATTTATTTCAAGGAAGTTGAAGGATGGTTTTACAATGCAAATTTGAAGAAATTGGACTTTTCATTTATGCCTCTGCTATTTTAAACCCTGACGGGTGTAAATTAGCTACAGGGACCGAGCAGACCCCACTGATAGGGACTTGGGAGGCAGGAACCCTGGCAGAGGTTCCAGACTAGCTCAGGACAGAAAGCAGAGGGTGTTCCGTGGAGGGGTGTGGGGTCCTTGGGGGCCTGACTGGGTGGGACGGGGCAGTGGGTGAGGGCGTGTCAGGCATGAATGACTCTGGGTGTAGGCGGGCTTGTCACAGACCGGGCTGGCAGGGAGACACACGTGGCCACAGACCTCAGGGCTCCGTCTTCTCTCTCTGCCCTTTGGCCTCTTTCCTGTCCTGACATTGGGCCTCTGTTAACCTGGTGAACCCCTAAGGGCAACGGAGCAGCCTCTTTCCTCTGTACCTAGAAAGGGCAAGTAGACCAGTTGTCCAGTTCACACCTGTCCCTTTGAAAGGGGCTGAAGATTGAGGGGACAACAGGAGCGTTGAGGAAACTCTGAGCCTAAAAGGAACTAGGGAAAAGGACCCAGGCCAGAAACCAGCCCCACCCAGGCTCCCAGGCGCACTTGAGAAACTGAGAGTGGGGCCTCCTCAACAAGCCGGCGTGCCTTCAGAGGTGGTAGTGTCCTTGAACCAAGAAGCTAGAGGACTGAATTAAAACAAGAAAAAAAACCCAAGTTGTCTGAATTTTAGGGAACTGGATGATGGTATAGGTAGGTGGAGAAAGGGGTGATAGGAGAGTCTCATTTTGCATTTTGGGTGAAGAATTCAGGTTGGATCTTGTTTTATCCAAACCAGTTTGTTTATCTCCGAAAAACTATCAGCAGCAATGGCCCAAAGCGATGCACTGGGGGACCCGCTTCCAAAGGGTAGGGAGCCGAACAAGTGTTCTAGCATCTGGCGGAGTCTGCGGCATGTATTGCCCAGGGTTTTCTGGCCTCCTGCCTGGTGTGGGGAAATGGTGCGCCTGTGTCGCCAGTTTTCAGCTCCAGCCCTAGGTCTTGTGGGGTTTTTCTCAGTGTGTTCTCTCTCCCTTGTTCAAGTGGGTGAGCGTGTGTGTGTGTGTGTGTGTGTGTGTGTGTGTTTAATGCAAAGATCCAAACTGTTGATGCTGGCAAGGCGAGAGTAGAGCGACTGAAGGAGTCTGTGAGAGAAACTGGAGTGGAGATGGTTCCCCGGGACACTCGAGGACCCTCCTGACTGCAGATCGCCTGAGCTCTGAGTGTTAGGACTCTGCTCATGGGTTGCAGGGAACTTGGTGCTGGGGCAGAAGAGGGTGGGCACAGGCCCTCCGTCTCACTTGGTGGCTCCTCTAGGCTTACAGGGTCACGCTTGGAGCAGGGGCATCTGCATTGACCCAGGTGGTGGGAAATACCTGAGGCTTCAGGGTGGCCTCCAGCAGCAGGGCCAGAGCCCTGTGTGGTTGTCAGTGGAGCAGGAAGACTCTCCATCTGGGCCTCATTGGGGTCCTTTTGGGTCAAGGGGCTATGGATGGGATTTCTTGGGATCATGGGGCTTAGGGAATGTGCTGAAGCCAAGGGACTCTAAGCCCAGCCCCATCACAGGCCAGGAAGCTCTGCTTTTCCTCTGCTGGGTACACAGGAGGCCCTGGAGGCTGTGGGTTGGTAGCAGAGGGGCAGAGAGGGAGGCCCTGAGCTGGTGGAGGCGGCCACGGCCAGAGTAGGTCTGAGAGTGTTGCTGAAAGGAGTCAGAGATGAGAACATTTATAAGTGGCCTGTTGTTTAGCTTTTGAAATGGTTTCCCATTCTGAGAGTGGGGAGATGCACCACTGTGTACCCAAGGATTTAGAGAAGGCATCAGGCAGGGGGGTTACACTCTGGGTGGATTTCAATCCAAAACTGTAATTACATCAGCAAGCAGACAGAAATGGGAAAAGAGGATTAGTGGGGTGCCCCTCGTGGGCATGGTGGTGGAGGGGGCACCAGGAGTGCCTGGCCTCTGCATCGGCACCTGCCAGCTCTCTTAGGCTCGAACTCTGTGCTGGCGTCAGAGATAAGATGGTTCGTGCTGGACTGCGTGAGGAGCAGCCAGGGTTCCCTGGGGAACCCATTTTCTACTTGTCTACTCTTAACCCTCCCCAGCCCATCTCTGGAGGGTCAAGGCCTCTCTGCAGCTCCAGGGCTGTCCCCCACCCTCACGGCCTCTTCCAACATGTGTCTGCAATAGAAGGAAGCTCCATTTTGAGTGGTTTGACTTTCTTTTTGGCATGGGGTATGTGTGTGTGAGCTGGGGAGAGGGTAACCCAAAAGGACACCAGGGGACCTGATGCCTTGTCCTGTTCGGTTTGGGGGAGCCTGTTGCCTGGTCTGTAGCACCTCCCCAGTTTCCCCTTTAGCCAGGAGAAAAGGAGGCCAGAACGCCTAGGCCTTTTGCCTACCAGCCTTGACCCTGCCTCTTATCCCGCTCAGCCCCCTGGGGTGTGACGGTGGCATCCAGCTCTCCCCTCCCTCTCCCTGCCCCCCCTGCACCTGTCAGCTGTCTCATTGACTGTCTGGCTGGGCTGCCACCCATCCTGTCCTCCCAGGCCAGCTCCGCCCCCACCCCCTCCTCCAAGCCCACACTCCCTCCCTTCCTGTCTCTGCCCACGTCTGTCTCTACCTGCCCGTCGCCGGCACACCTGAGGATCCGAGGCTGCCTAACGGAGTGTGGGGATGGTTCAGGGTGTTTACCAGACAGCCAGGATAAGGTATTAAATCCTGTTGCTGTCTTCCCAGGGCCAGGTTCCTCAGATGGTTTTCCAAATCCCTAATCTCAGTGCCCACATCCCTGCCCAGCCTACGTTTGATGGGAGCTTTCCTTTCCGATTGAAGCTGAACCGAGCAGGATCTGTCGTGGGGTTGGGTCTGGGTTCCCACCGGTGCATGATGACACGGGCGTCCAGCCCCTTCCTCTCTCTGGCTCTTCCTTTCTCCCCTCCTTTCTTTCTCTGGGAATCTTAGTGAGTGGGGGCCAGGATTCTGCCAACAGGTGTTCTAGAGCTTTCTTGAGCCTCCCACCCCTCTAGTGTGGTAGTGGGGCCCCCTGCTGTAATGAGGAGAGTCCTGGATTGAGCTTAGTGGTAGAGGCACAGGGGATCCAGCTCGAAGAGGATCTGAGATGGGGGTGGGCAGGTAAGCGGCAGCCCTTCCAGAGCCCACCGTTAGGATTCTTCATGCTCAAAAGTGGCCAGTGTGGGGTTTTGCTCATGACACCCTACGAGAGAGTCTGTAGAGCAAACTTGTTCCTCCCTCGTGTCTCTGTGTTGTTTTTGGAGATGACAGCGCTGGGGAGGAGGCGTGCTCCTATCTGGTGCTTGGGGTGGACACCCTGCCCTTGTTTAGCTGGTCAAGCCTCTGAGGTCACAGGAGGGCCCAGGTGCTCCCCAGTGAACAGGGACATTGAGGCACCCAGTGGTATCCATTCTTGATATTGGGCCTTCCCTTTGGTAGGACATCTGGGGACCACTCTGCCCTTCCTGGCATGGTAGGGCTGGGCAGAGAGCAGGGAGGCTCTGACCCTGTCCTCCACCTTCTCTCCCAGAAACTAAGCTGGATGAGGCCCATTAGCTTACTCCCCCTAAGCTGGGAAGTTTCTTCGAGTGGAGGAGCAGGACTCTAGACCAGTACGGGTGCTTGGCTAATGGTGGTGGCCTAGATCTGGCCCTCTGGGGCTGCCTGGGACTGAGGGGTATGTTCTTTCTCCCAGCTGCCATATGTCCGGGACAGAACTCCTAATGGCTGCTTCTCTCCTCTCTCCCTCCCATGCCCCTTCTCCTCCTTCCTCCAGGCAGCCAGAGGTCCCTTGGGTTTCACAACAGCCCAAGCCTCTCTCTCTCTCCAGGTCTCCTCACCTTGCTCTTGCTGGGCTCCAGGTGTCACGTGGCCCCACGCTCTCTCGCTGTGGCCTTGGCAGTCAGCACTGCTCCTGGCTTGCCTCTCTGTCTCTTCCTGAGGTCAGTGTGCTGCAGGAGCAGAGGGGTCCCCAGGACCTAGCAGAGAGGGGCTTGGTAGTGGCAAACAGGGCTGGTGACCAGACAGGGGACAGTGGCTGACTGCATGTTATATCCTCAGCCAGCACCCCCATTATCAAGGCTAGAAGCTGGGGCTCCCATGGGAGTCCTGGGTGCCTGTGTTCCTGATTTTATTTGGGAGGTGTTCTTTTTCTAATATGTATTGGGCAAGGATCAAGAAGTGGAATAGGGGAAAAAAGGAGCAGAGAAAATCTGGAGGTGACAGTTGGGCTGGTGAGGAGGAGGAGAAGGAGGAGGAGGAGGAGCAAAGAGGTGAAATTAATTCATTAGAAAAACTTGTTTACTGGCTTTGCTTAGGTGCCTCCATTTTAAAAGTCTACGTTTACAATAAGTCGCTAATTAAAATACAAAATTAAGCAACAGCTATGTTTTTTTTTCCCTTACACTTTAATTGCATGATTTTTTGTGATGTAATTTCTGGAAACACCCAGCATACCTCACAGGGCTGATTGTTTGATAAACTAGAAGCACCTGAAACCAACCCAAAAAATAAATATATAAATCTGAGGGGAACTTAAGGTAGATTGGAAGTGACAGAGAACTGCAGAGAGCAGGGAACCAAAAATCCATAATAATAATAAAAAAACTTCTAAGTAAGGACATTTATCCTGCCTCCCCACCCCTGTTCCACCCGCCCCAAAACCAGAACAATCTGTGCATCTCAGAGGGGAAAAGACTGAAATAGAAGCCAGACCAAGTAGGCCAGTCACTCCCTGTCCCTCACCCCCAAGTTGGTCCTATGGAGAAAAAGCAAACACAACTTGGAATCCTCCCTGATTCCGTTTCTAGCTGGGCCCAGTATTTGCTGGGGCCTCTGCTTTCATCCCTGACCTTTCGAGGGGATTTTCTTTGTCCCCCTTGTTCTGAACCTAGATTCGATCCCAAGAAGGGTGTGTGGGGGCAATGACTGTGGCTCCTGGGAAGAGCAAGCCTCTTCCTGCTTAGCCATGGCAGCTGGTAGACCAGGCTTGGGTTGCTGGCCCAGCATTCCTGGCGAACCTAAGAGTACTGGCTCTTCTAGAAGGTAGTAGGAAGGGGTGGTCCAAGGTAAGAGAAGTGTGGGTTGACTTGCAGACAGCCCCATGGCCTGCTGCCTTCTTTCTGTTGTAGACGTAGGTATGATTGCAAAACTGCTGAGAAACCTGTCAGGAACTGACTCGGGTGGGGCTGGGAGGAAGCTGGATCCCACTGGCAGCCTTGTTGCTGGGGAATCACAGGCCCAGCATCATCTGTGGGCTCTACACCTCCTGGGTACCAGGCATCTGGGCAGTGGGAGCCTGCGGAATAGAGGGGACCTGTGACCGGACTGCTAGCTCCTTTCTCTGTGTACCACCTGGGGGCTCAGTTGGCTGGGGACCTCAGGAATTTCTGTACATTCTGCTCCTGGGGAAAAAGGAACTGCCCCCTTTTAGGGTATTTTTAAAAAATATATTTTCTCCCTAATTTTAACTCATGCTCATGGCTCATTGGAAAACGCAAAAAAGTGTAAAGAAAATAATTTAAAAATGTGTAGTGTGGTAGTGAGAAGTATGAGTTAGGGAGACAGAAAAACCTGGTTGTAAGCCCCAGCTTTGCCACCCAGCAGCGTAACTTCCGGTAAGTCACTTAACATTTCTTAACCTCAGTTTCCTCATCTATAAAGTGGGGGTAATGATAGTATCTATCTTATAGGCTGGTGAGGATTCAGTGTGATGATTCATATAAAATACTTAGCACTGGGCTTGGCACACAGCACACTTAAATATTAACTATTTCTGTTATTCTAGCTAATAGTGGTTATTCCCACTGCCTTGGGATAATACACTTTTTATGTTTTATTAAGAAAATTATTTTTTAACATCAATGAGTTATCTGTCTAAACCTGTGCTGTCCAGTATAGTAGCCTCTGGCCATGTGTGGCTATTTAAACTTTCATTAATTAAAATTAAATTAAATTAAAATTTCAGTACCTCAGTCAGGTTCACCACCTTTCAAGGGCACGGTAGCCACATGTGACCAGAAGCTGCCTACTTTGTGGAAGTGTGTCTTAGTAGCTGCATAGTCGTCCACCATGTGCCCCAATCACATTCTTCCCATTGGTTTGAATTTTGGTTCCTGGGAGGGCGGGGCATCCTCTGGGCTCTGATTGGGTCTGCTGGGGTTGCCCTTCCTGGCACTTGGGCTGTGGCGTGCTCTGATTGGTGCCAGGCAGTGAAGGATTCTGGGAGGAGCAGGCCCGGCCTGCTGATTGGCTCCCAGTGGTGGTGGTGCCAGGGCAAGGGGCGGGGCTCCGTCTCCCCTCCCCCACAGTGGGCTCTGGCAGGGCAGGAGGGGGCTGCTCCCCTTAGCACCCCAGTGCCCGCCTCAGGCTGGCTCCTCCACACCCTTCATCTCACAGGGCCGGACACCAGGGCGAGGAGGGACTTGCTTGAGGTAGCAAAGATGAACACTCTTGGTCCACCTCCCCTGCCCAGAGGGTCCAAGATGCACCTTGGAGCCCCCCCACCGGAGGGAGGCCTCCGGAGGCGAGGCGGCCTTTCTTGGTGGGGAATGCCATGGTGGGGGCTGGCCTGGCTCCCTGAGGCCCGTGCAGGCCTCCTGATCCTCGTGAGGGTCTTCAGGCTTCTGGAAGGGCCCTGACTCAAGATGGTTGTGAGATTCCGGGCAGGGTATGGGGCTGGGATCCCAGGCCTGGGGACTGCTCCGGGAGGACCTTGCAATGGCAGGTGACCATCCTATGACTAGGGTTGGCAGAGTGAGTGCCGGGGTGCTGAGGGGATACCGGGGTCATGGCTCTCTTGTGTGCCGAGGACAGAGCTCCGGGTAGAGGGCTGGGGCAGGGCCGCAGGGGAAGTGATCCCCAGGGCAGTGGGCAAGACGGATAGGGAGAGCCGAAACCGGACCTGCTGATGTGGCCCTTTCTGCTCACAGCGGATCATAAAATATGGCTCAGATTTTCATTACGGGCTCTATCGATTATCTTCTGGGATGGATGAATTATAGAGAACATTAAATTTTTTTTAAAAAGCAAGTGAGAGAGGAAATATCTGAATGAGTTTGGGTGGTCGATGGCAGAAAGGGCTGAGCCACCAAGCCTGGTCTACGAGCAGGGCGAGGACCAAACTTCTCAGGGCAGGCAGCCTCTGACCCCGGCCCTCGGCCTGCTGGGCCTCCCTGGGGCTGGCCTTGTGTTAGGGAAGGCCTGTGCCCCGTCCCCTCCAGGGATCTGGCCTAGGTTCTGGGAAGACAGAAAATTGGTTGTTTATCGGAGCTCTGACCTGGAAATAAGACCTTTCCCAGGCTTTGGGCCTTCGTGGCTGGGAGGTGGGCCCCACGCTCCACTGTTTGCCCTCCAGGGAGCTCCTGATTCTGGAGACAACTGCCTGGGCAGAGGGAAGGTACAGAGGGCATCGTTGGTCTCCTGGGGTCAGGACTGGGATGGGAACTCCTGAAGAATGTGGACACCTGGGCCTGTTAGCTGCCTCATCTTTCTCCTGCTTCTTCTCGTTCCTTTTGTCAGCAGTCACTGACACAGAGGATTTTCGTTTTCCCTTGCGCGCTTGGGAACAGTGAGACTGGGTCCCACTGCCGTGTGTCTAAGACCAGTATGGAATGGGAATTCCTGTACGCATCCCTCCCTCACGTCCCCCCACCTGCCCTTCTCCTTGCCAAGCAGTTTAGTTGTTAGGTGTCAGACAGCTCTGGTTCGAATCACTTACCAGTGTGTGACCTGGGTGGGTCCCATCCCTCTCTGAGTCTTACTTCCTCAACTCAGTTGAGATAATAATCTGCCTCATCGTAGATTATATATATTAATCTTGTGATGATTATGTGTATTAATGTATTAAAATCCTGAGTACACAGTGCTTAATAAACATGAACTATTATTGTTTTCCTCCTCTTCTGCGGCAGAGTCTAGAAACCTTCCCCCTTCTGTTCATTTAGGCTTTTTGATTTATTTGATTTATTAAATGCTTTATAGCATGTACTATGTGCTAGGTACTTTTCTTAGCATGTTATACATAATAAATCATTTAATCTTCATGGCTATATGCAGGAGGAACTATTATTATCTCCATTTTCCTACTGGGGAAACTGAGGCACAGAGAGGTTAAAGTAATTTTCTCAGGGTCACAAAGCTTGTGAGTGGCAGAGCCTGGATTCATACCTGGGCAGTCTAGCTCCAGAGCCTGTGCACTTAAACACTGTGGCATGCTGTCCATTGATCTCGTGATGTAGCATGTACATGCGTGTGCGCACGCACGCATGCATGTTCCAACAGCCCTGCCCTCATGGTGGTCTCTGGCACACTGCACTTCCTGATCTTCCCCACTGTATTTGGCTCCCTCAGATAGATCATCCACGACCCTTGCATTTTCTGGGGCCCTGTTCCGGGTGGAGTGTATCTCCCCATCCCCCACACCGTCCCCTTACCCCAGCTTCACCTAGGCTGCTGTGAAAAGGTGGTGGTTTCCATGGATATCCGTCTCCCTCTGGCGACACGCCCTTTTTTGTATAACTCTGTTCCCAGGAGTTGATTGTTTTTGGCACACAGCTTTGTAAACTCATCCAACAATTAAAAGGGGGGAGGGGTGGAACAAAAAGGAGACAGATAGTAACTGTGGAGTGAATGACACGTAGAAAGGGCCTCTGGGGTGTGGGTCCCCTCCCTGTCCCCTGTCGGCAGCAGGACAGCACCTTAAGTGCAGAAAGGCTGCATAACCAGCTGGCTGGGAGTTCCGCTTGCGGAGTTCCGAACTCCACGTTTCCTTCCACTCCATCGGTGCTTTTGCCCCGTTTCTCTCTCCCTCGGAAATCTACAGGGGCCCATTCGCAGAGCCAACGTAGCCATCTCCAGAGGTCACCTGAAGCCATGACATGCCAGCTTGGACTGATTTGAATATTTACTGCTTTGGTTAATTGTGTATGTGTTTGCTCTGTTTGTGTATCATCAAATACCTACTGCATTGGGCGTACCCGTCGTAGGCTGTGTGAGATCACAGATGAAAAATGCAGTGAAAAACACTTTCGTGCCACAACACATCATGTAGGATTTTTGTATTAAGATGTGGATTTTTTTATTGTGTTTTTTTTTTTTCCTTTTCCATACAGCCCTGAAGTTGGGCAATGTGCACGTCTGTGTTTTTGTTTTCACTCCGGGTGGTTTATGAAATATGCTCATTAGTGCTCTGTCCTCTCCCTACCCAGGCTTGATCTTCCACCATTATCCTCTCGGATATAGATCTCTCCCCGCCACCTTTCAGTGTCTCCTCTTTGGGGAGATGGTGGTTGCCCCCTCATACACACATTCATCCAGATGAAAGTCAGGGAGTTCTGTGGCCCTGCTTCCCAATCCTGCACGACATGTTCATTGTGGTGGGGAAGGCAGTGGAAATCTCTGCCCCCTCAAGGATAAAGCCTCTTGGCTTGATCCCTTGTCTGGAGAGAAGAAATGTCCCATCCCCACAGGACCTCCTGACAGGGTGGCCTCTCCTGAGTGGCTTCCTTGTCCCCATCAGATGACAGGTAGCGATGGACATGACCACAGCTTGAGACCCTATTTGCAAGGTAGGTTCAGGGGTTACTGCTTCTTGCCAGGTGTGTTACCAAAGGCCTCGCGTCCCCCACCTTCAGCCCTGATGGAAGCACCTGAGCAGCCTTTGCCTTTGGCTGTGATCTCACCAGGGCTTTCTGGTGGCTCTGTGGGATTTGCCCCAGATCTATCTTGAAGCTAGGAGAACTGAGATTCAGGAGGGAAAATGGCATCAGGTGTGGGTGGTTGCTGAGGTCATGGGGAGAGGAGGAGGAAGAACTTCAAGGTGAGACCAGACCTGGCTTCGGCACCTGAGCAGGATGACCTTTGGCAAGTCACTTCGTATCTCTGTGCCTGCTCTCCCTAATCTATCCATGAGGACCACAATTGTTCCTACCTTTGTGTTGTAAAGATTTGGCAAGATCGTGCATGTAGCGCACTTGGCACGGTGCTTGGCAAGTAGAAGGCATCCAGTTGGTTAATATCATTAGTTCTCATACAGGCCTATCGGCAGGGGGTGAAAATCACTCATCTGGTGCCCTCTGCTCCCTGCATGCTACCTGGCACATAGTAGGTACTCAGTCGGTTCTTACTGGAATTGTTTGGGGGAAGATGAGATAACTAAGCGGTTCCCTTGAACCTGAAAGTTACGAATTCACGGGCCTAATGGAGGAGGGGGAGAAACCGAGACACAGGCTGGGGCTTGGGGGAACTACACGGAATGCAGCGTGAGAATAGCCAGTGAAGTGTCCTGCTGGGGAGGAGGGATGGGGCGGTGCCAGGCCCATCTGATTCTGACATGCAGTCAGGGACTAGTTCAGTTCCACAAACACTTCTGCTGCCCACTGTGGGCCAGCTGTTGTGCTAAATGCTGGCGACACAAAGATAATTAAGACCTGGTCTCTGCCCTTGTGGAGTTAAAAATCCAGTGGTGGAGACAGACTCGTGAACAAATTAGTTTATTCCAGTGTGGATTTAAATGCTGTGACCAAGGATACATGAGGAGCAGGGTAGAGGGGCATATGGGCCCGCTTGGAGTAGATTCTGGAAGGTTACCTTGAAGAAGCTCAGAAGAAGAGGGTGGTGGTGATCCCAGCCATTTCTAGAGCACTTGTTACCTCCCTTTCACATCCCTTGTTGGCCTTCCCCACGGCCTGCTAGCTAGGAGGAAGGAAGGTATGATCTCCGCTTGACTGGTGAGGAAACTGAGTGTAGGGAGATGAGCTGGCTTGTCCGAGGGCCCACAGTGGGTTCAGTGGCAGAACTGGGACTCAGAATTGTGTCTTCTGGTTCTGGGCCCAGTGTTGTTTCTGCAAGTGCACTTGGCTTCTCACCTCTTCACCCTGGAGCTGCTAGTCACGGAGACTCAGCCTCTGGGCTCTGTACCTACCGGCCGGGATTTGGGCTGGCCCCCGGGGCCTGTGCCCTGGTTTGGTAAATGGGTCAGGCCACTTGGTTGGGGACAGTCCCAGAGCAAGGCCATGCCCTGGCAGGGCTGGGGGATGGCAGGAATGGAGAAGACTGAGGAAGAGGAGGAGGCCTGGCCACACCCTTTATTCAGTTGTTCTTGATGCCAAAGCTGAGAAGCTCCTTCTGCCCTGGGAAGGCCCTTTTCTCAGCTGGAATAGGTCAGACAAGGGCCCCGCCAGGGTCTGGAACACCCTCTTCCCCCGTAACTAGAACCCCCTTCTGAACCAGGACATAAGACACTGGGATTGTTCACCATTGGCGTGTGGTCAGACTCTGGTCATTCTAGCTGCTTGCCAGGAGTCAGGGAAGTGTTTCTCTTGCTCTTTTCTCTGGGGAAATGTGTATTTCCCTTTTGCAAAGTTGGAAGGGGGGAGTGTCAGCCCCTTTGTAAGATGCTGGCTTTTTGGTGAGGTTGTTTTAATGGGATATTGGAGTGGAGACCCCCAAAAGGAGAGTATTCTGGGGGCAGGAGCTGTAGGTGGTCCCATGCACCCCTTCCTCCAGCCCAGGGATATTCTGTTGGTGGATGGCTGCCCAGGGCTTTGGAGGGGCCAGACTAACAGGCAGGGGCATTTCAGAGCCCAGAAGAGTGAGTTTCCCAGTGGCCCTGAAGTTCCCATTAAAGTGTTTTTTCCTCTTTTTTAAAGAAAAAAATATTTCCAAACTGGAAAACAAAGGAAATCCACTTCCCCCAAATCACACGAAACTCACATTAGGGGCCTGGCGGGAATCCATGGAAACCAGGAAACCCGCTGTTAACCCTGTATGGTGCTGAGGGGTGGGATGGGGGCTGGGCTGATCCAAGCCTTGCACCACTGTCACGGTCCATCTGTGACGGCTTCCCCCAGGGAGCTGGTCTCAGTGGCATTGCCCCACCAAAATGGGGTGGGGCCAATGCTGAAGCCCTCACCTTCAAGGAGCCAACTCCTCCTTCCACTCAGGAAGGCAGGAGGCAGGAGAGGAGGGCTTCGTGCGCTCCCGGGAGGCCCCTGGGGATTCCGAGGGCTGGGCCAAGTTGGAGAACCTGCCGGGCAGCTGCCCACACCATGCCACACTGTGGAGTCAGGCCTGAGCCCGCTCACACACTTTGGGAACACGCGGCCTCTGTGGATGCTGCAATCATCCTGCAAAAGGGGAAGGAATGGACCAGAGTTTCAGCGCCACTCTTCCTGGTGCCCGCTGACTGTGCAGGGTGGGCACGGGAGTGGGCGGAGCGCCTCCTCCGAGTTCTCTGCACCCCACTCTCGCCTCCATGAACCTGGGCTTCCAGGCCCGGGAGGTTGTGTGCCGAGATCAGGTGGTGTGTTTGTGTTTGCACACATACGGGCTCATTTTTTTCTGAAAATGGCTGAAAATATTTACAGGTTTGAAGTTGAAACGCAAACAGGAAAAGCCCTTTAAAAAGTGAGTGTAGTGGATATTCAAAACAGGAATCACCATGGAAACGCCACAATATTTGCTTAAATTGACACAAAGGTTGCTGGTAGGAGGGCACCAACTTTCTTTGGCCATTTTTTTTTCTTGTCCCAACACCTATCACAAATGTATCTCAGCAGCCCCCTTTCAGGGTGTGTGCCCACGCCCTCGTTTCCCTTTTATGAAGCAAAGTAGCACAGGACCAGGATGGAGAGAGAGGGAGGGAAGCGAGAAGAAGCCAAGTTCACCATCCTGGGTAGCTGTAAAGACACCTGTTGATTCCTTTTTTAGAGACTCCGCTAAGGCCACCCAGGGGTCATGGGAGCAGCTGGTAGCTGGCCAAGGGAGAGAATGTCTGGAGGGCGCAGGCCCTGGGGAGCCCAGGGCTTGATGTGGTTGTGTGGGTCTGATCTGATTCCAGTGTTGGCTTGACCCATTGTCAGGCTGACCTTTCACCCTGGGTGCCAAGCCTTGGGTGTGATCATGCTGTTACCTGGGTGGCACCTGATTGGCCTAGTATTGTCTCTGCCTGTTTGATTCTTTTATTAGGTGCGACAACTGCATAGCAACTGGCTAATAATTGTGCAAAGGGCACATTGGCTTCAGGGTCAGGCATGGCACACACCATGGCAGTGTCATCGGCTGATTGGCAGGCAGGGCTGAGAATCTCCTACATTGCTGGCTGGTTACCACACGAGGTGTTGGAACCTGATTCTCCATTGTCCTCCTGTGTGGGGTGCCTTTGTGGGTATCACTTGTAGCCTAATCTTCTTTTTTCTTCTTTTGGTAGGCAAACAGACCTCACTGACTGAAGGCAAAGACCGCTCCATCCCACCTGCCCTTCCAGCTGCCACGGCCACTGACCCTCCTTTACAAGGAGGTCCTGCAACTCCCCAGTGGTGTGCGTTGGCATGGACTTCGGACCTTGGCCTCTTGGGACACAAAGGTAGCTGCTCCCTGTTCCCCAGATGCCACCAGGAAATATGGATTGGCCAGTTTGGGGGTTGCTCCTTGGGGTGGAGACTGCCTAGGTCCTAGACTTGCTTTTCTCAGTGGTTTCTGACCTGGACAGTGGTAGCTTAAGCACCACAAGTGAAAGTGAAAAACTGTCAGATTGAGAATAGAGCCCTGGCTAGGAGCAGGGCACCTGCATTTTGGCCTTTGCTTTGCCTTCGACTCACTGCTTGTTCCCCTTTGGATCTCCGCTGTCCCCACTGTAAAATAAAGAGGTTGGAATAACTCACCTTCAGGAGTCTTCCCAGTGTTTCCACGGTGTGACATTAAATGGTGCCAGCAGTGTGCAGGTAGTTCAGGTGAAGCCCGTGCCTGGTCAGAGGCTACTTCTGGATCTAAGCCTCAGGTCATTTCTGAAACTTCATCTCAGGGAATGGTAGTTCCAGCCTTTCTGTGTGTCCAGAGGCTGCTCTGCTCTGAGCTCACGTGTGGTAGGAGCTGTCCTGGGAAGTCTTGCTGGGGTTCTCTTGGGTGGTCCTTGGCACAGGCAGGACCCTCCTTACAGAAGAAGCTGCAGGTGCCTTTTGATCCAGGCTTGGGAATAGCCCTCTGCCTAAGGCAAAGCACTTACGCCAGCAATGGGTAGTCTACGGGGCTGATACTGTTAGATATTTACCTGCAGGTATCAAATGTGGCAGTTCTGGGGGTGGGGGGTTGACACATAGCAGGTGACTCATTGTAGATTGGTCATTATTCTTTATTCTCTTGGGATCCTGAGGGAACCAGCATAGAGGGATTGGGTGTTCGTAAAGTTAATGGGCAAGATCTTAGGGTGGAGGTTGAGGCTGAGGCCTCTTCTCCTGCCTATGCTATGCTGGAGTCAGCATCCCTGGCTCAGCTACCTGTGCTCTCACTCCCCGTGGTCGCCCTGGGCAGGCATGGCTTGCCCCTCTCCTGTGGCCAAGCTCTGTAGCTCTGGACTTGAAACCTGCCATGAGGAAGCACTTGCAGAGATGGGTGTCTTGGTGCCCACTGGAGTTTGATGAGTCCCCAAAGCTGCAGGCCTGCTTCATATCAGGCCATGCCTCCTTGGGGACTAGCAGAAGCCTGGGATACAGCCCAGAGATTTGCAAATCAGATGCAAAGGTGGCTTTTGGTTGCTGTGGTTGAGCAACTGTGGCCGAGACTCTTCTTCCTGGTGTCCAGAATGCAGTCACACTCCAGGACTTGTTCCGTCATACTTCATATATGCTGCTGTTGTCCCCCGCACGGCGATAGGGCTGTTTAGACTGCTGCCTGGAAAAGGCTGCGGAGCAGTTGGGTTGTGCTGGAGTCTCGCTTGGATTAGGCACTAGCACTGTACCTCTTCACTCGCTTCCTGGGCTCCTCTCGCCTGAGTCCCTCTCCTCTGATGGTCATGAGTCCTGGGAAGGCAGACTCCAGTGTCTTTGAACCTCTGGGGGTCTCACCCCACCCTGCTCTGCACCCCACCCATGAGCAGGCCATCAGAGTGCCTATGGAGCCCCCTTTGAGGGGATAATGTTTGCCTGCTCTGTTGTCAGTGGCTGACTTTTTGTTTTCTTCTTTCCCTGGGCAAAACATGCCCATTAGTTTTTCCCTTTCTGAAGTTTCCACTCGCTGTTGACTCCCAGGGGCCATGCTAGCTGCGATTTGCACCCGGTGTGGGGCATGGGCTCCACGGGTCCCCTGGGACTCCCGCATCCTGGCGTCACTGTCTTGGACTTGATTATGAAGCTTGGGAACTCCAAGGTTTCCAAGAGGGAATATAGTGGCCAAGTCCCTCTTCACTTACCCAGGCCTTTTCAGTGACCAGGCTTGGCTGTAGGCTGGGGTCCTCTGTGGCAGGGGTGACCCATGGTCTCAGAGGTGTCCTGCCCCACCAGTGTGGACAAGGGGGCAAGTCCGTGCTCAGGTCTAGTCTGTGGGCCTAACCCTGTCTGGCTCAGATTCTCCCCATTTCTGGCTCCTCTGCAGAAGATCTGGCTGCATTTATTCAACAGTTACAGAGGGTCTGGTGTCTGCCAGTCACTCCCCGGTGGGCAGAGTGGACAAGACAGCCCCTGCTCTTGTGGAGTCTAATAGGGGGAGGCAACAACAAACAAGCCTACAAATATGGACAAGTGGAGAATGAGATGAGGGGCAGCAACTGGGTGGCACTTTAGGTGGGCTGCTCAGCGGAGGCCTCTTGGGGATGTAGCATTTAGCCGAGATTGAAGGACAGGAAGTGGACGGCCATCTGAAGAGCAGGCAGGAGAATATTCTAGAAAGAGAGAACTGCTAGCTTAAAGGTCCTAGGGTGGGATGAACTCAGCACCTTCAGTGACCAGAAAGAAAGGCCAAGTGGCCGGGAGGTGTACAGGGGAGGGGCTGGGATATGCGGGAACTCTTGGGGGAGAAGTTGGGATTTTATGCTTGGGTGATGGACGCCACTGGAGGGTTTGAAGCAGGAAGGTAAAATGATGTGACCTTTGTTTTAAAAAGGTGGCTGATGCTGCTCCAGATCAGGAGGCCAGAGGAGCAGCCGCTGCAGCCGATGGTGTGAGGGGGCGGTGGTTGGGCCGAGGATGAGGTGGACAGGCAGGGAGGGGACAGAGTAGCGTGTGTGCTCAGAGAGTCGGCAGGACTCACTGATGGATTGAATGGGGTGAGGGAAAGAGAGGACCCAGGATGACGCCAACATTCTGAGCCCTCTGATGTGTGGCCCTGTATCTTCCCGTGTCTCGCAGGCCCCAAGCCCGACGGTACCAGGAACAAGCCATGGCTTTCAGAGGGTTAGCGTCTCAGGGATTAGGGGAGGAGCGCCATCTTGGAACCGTGCTGGGTGCTAAGAAAGGCTCGACCAAGTGGGTTCGCCAACTCCTGGTCAGTGCGGTGGAAGGCCGTGGAGGAAGGCCACGGCCTGCTTGTCCCCAGCCCTGTTTTCAGCAGTCAGCTTCAGAGCAGCTGGGACTTCCCAGCTCACTGTGCCCTTGCCCCTGACTCGGTACTGAAGCTACTTTTGTGCCTTTGCTCCGTGGCTTCTGTGCTGGGTCTGAGACTGGGGCTAGAAGTTCGTAGAGTTTCTCCACCTGTGGCTGTAAATGTGAACCGTGTCTCAGGGGCTGAGCTCCTGCACACCTTCTTCCCTGTGTCACACAGAGCCTCAGTTGATCGGCTGTGAGGGCTGACAAATGAGCTTATCTAAGACCTCATTTGGTGGGACCAGCTTAGCCTCCAGCCCCAGCTCGCAGGCAGGGATCCTAACAGTCTGTCTACACAGAAAGGTGTGAATCTCCATGGGTGGCCCGACATAAGAAGCTGAGCTGCTTTCCTCTTTTCCAGGGCCTCTGGCATGAAGCTCCACTTTCCTGGGTCCTGACAGGCTTGCATAGGCCATGTTGGGGCAGCAGTCCCAGCGTGGAGGCTGTGCCTGACCCTCCTGGACAGGCCCTGTGCAGCCCCGGGCTCTGCCGTGTAGCCCACTAGCAAGCCAGAGGCCTGGCTGGCACGAGCGTGATGCTGTCACAGCCGGCTGCTGGGCCCCAGTGCGCACTTGCCCTTGCTGGCAACATATTCCAGCCATATGGGCCAGCTCAGCCCTTCAGGAATGCTCTGGAGGCCTGACCTCCAGGGGGGTGACAGGAAGGGCGGGCTGGTGATGTCTTATAGTGGGTGTTGGAGGTGTCCCAAGTGGGTAGCAATATGTAGCACAGCAGCCCGGCCCTCCAGGAAGCTCTGGAGGCCCAACCTCCCGGAGGGTTACAGGAGGGAGCAGGAGGCCAGGCTGGCAGCGGCTTGGCTTGCTGAGGGTGATGGGGCTGTCCCAGGCCTACAGCTGGTGCCTCTGCCTGGCTCTGAGGAGTGTGTCAGCGAGTCTTCCTGGATGTGTCTGTTGGCCTCAGAATGCTGGACTGGCCCCGGGGGAGGGTGTGTCTAGGTGGGCAGGTGTGTGCGTCTGTGCACGCATGGGAGGTTTTTCTGCCCTCTGTCTCCGTGGTCTGCACTAGATCCCTGGCCCTCACTCGTAACTGGACTGGACAGTTCTAATGCCATCCTCCGGGGCTTTGATCTGATGTGAGGCTGGCAGCTCTAGAGCACACAGCTGGGGTGGGGGATGCGGAGGGCTAGGGTCAGGAGAGAGAGGTGCTGGCTGAAGGGAAGCGGGGGCCCAAGTTCCCCGCCACACCTGGGTGATGCGGCGCTTTGGAGGATGAGTGGACTCCAAGGTTGCAGTCCCTTTGGGCTGGAAAGAGACATGACTGGGAGATGGTTTGGGAAGAGTTACTAATCTTTCTGGTTTCTAATCTGGGTAAGAATTCTGCCTGATGATGCTAACACCCTGGCCAGGGCCTCCTTCCTCAGTTCCCCCTCATGCCTCTCCTGCCTTCCTATCGGAGCCAGGAAGCCTCCAGACCCCACCAAGCAGAGGTCCAAGGGGAGAGGGATTGGTAAGGGCTGGTAACACCTGCCCTGTCTAGAGCTACCCAGGGGACTTCCTGTCTGGTGACGAGGTTGCTCCAAAGGGCAGGACGACCCGTGGATTTGGGAGGGTGGATGCTGGTGGACTAGGGGAGAAGCGCTTCTGCCCTGCCTCAGTCCCTGTGGCCGCTGAGCGCCCGCAGTGCCAAGGGCCGGCATTGGAGAAGCGATGTCAGGTTTCACACACAGGAATCCCAGTGACTGTGAATGCGTTGTCTTCTCGTGTACACCTTTATGCTCCTCCTCTGACCTCTACCAGCTTCCCCCAGCTTATTTTATTCTGGAATCTACCCAGAGGTAGACCTGGTCCAGGTGAAAGTCCTCAGGCCCAGAGGCCACCAGCCCGAGGCATGAGGCAGCCCACGGGATCCTCGCCTCCTGCCTTCACGGGGACCCCTGGATGGCCGCCTGCCCTGGCCACCCACGCCATCGCTGCTTTCTCTGTTCCATCAGACCTGGGGTGCTCCTCGCCCTCCACTCACCCCCCGAGTTTTCTCTCCGGTTTGATTCCTTGGCCCCCCTCAGAAGCAGGAGCCTTCCCTGACCCTGATCCTTGCTGTGGTAGCCAGGGGTTGGGACCCCGATGGCCAAGAAGGTGAGAGGAAGAAAGGTGTAATTAAACACTAGTTTCTTCTCCAGAAATGCTAATCGGGAAAAGCAATTAAAAGCAACTTTTTTCCCTTAGTAATCTGTGTTAAGAGCTGGTAATGAAGTTTAGGGCCGTTGTGACTCAATATTTCAGCTTCACCGACTCAAGTCAAAACAATCCAAGCCCAGGAGTTTGTCGGCAGCTGAGCTGGGCCCCGGGCAGCAGCTGTGAGTCCCACCCTGCGCTGCTTTCCGGGCAGAGTGAGTTGCAGTCCCCGCTGGAAGTTGGGGGGTCTGTGACACAGAGCCAGGTCCCCTAGGGCATCCTATAGAAGACCCTGAACTTGGAAATGCGTCTTAGTGAAAATGCTTGGACTAGGGTACGGGTAGCACCTAGCAGAGGGGGCAGAACTGGGGAGGGGTGGGGACAAAGAGGGCCAGGGAAGAGGAGATGGCACCTGAGGAGACCCCCGGGGCGGGCTGTGGCCCAGCCATTCGGGGCTCAGAGCCGGAAGAGGTGGTGGTCTTAGTCTTGACCTCTGACCTCTGGTCCTTCAAATTCCATCTTACCGATGGCACTGCCAACCAGCCCATGGGCACCACGCAGCAGTGAACAGAAGAGGCAAAGCTTCCCGCCATGTGTAGCTCGCCTGGTGGAGGGAGGCAGATGATCAGTGGGAAGAAGGAATGAAGGATGTGCTAGGCGGCCGCCCGCTGGAACGAAGGAGGAAACTGAAGCCGCTTTGGAGAATAGAATTGGCTCGGGGGTGGGTGTGGATGGTTTGTGATTTTCCATGTGGCTTCTAGGGAAGGGGTCATGGAGATGGTGACATTTGGGTGAAGACAGAAAGGAGGTGAGGGTGTGAGCCAACCTAACCAACATCTGGGGGAAGAATGTTCCCGTCAGAGGAACAGCAGGTGTGAGATCCCAGAGGCAAGAGTCCACCTGGCTTGTTGCCGGTGTGGCTGGAATAGTGTGAGAGGCGGAGAAGCCACGAGAGTTAAGGGGGTCGGGGTGGGGACCCAGAGGTCCTGCAGTCCTTATAGGCTATTGGGAGAACTCTGGCTTTTACCCCAACTGAAATAAGCTTTCGAAGAGCTCTGACTGACATGATCTGATTAGGCACAAGCTCTTTATTTAAAAAACAAGACCCAATTGTCACGGACTCCTCCTCTCATGGGTCCCATAAGTGCCCGAACCTCCTCCTTCTCTTGACTGTCCATCTGGGGGCGGGCAAGGGGGTGCTGAGGGGTCTGCCTGGAATGTGCCTGCCCCTGCCTCAGCCTCCTCCCCCAGTCCTCCCGGGGAGTGTTCAGAAACAGGGTCTTGTCACTTTAAGCAGGCCCCCACCTGCCTTCCCTGGCCTGCTTTATCTGAAGTCCAAGCGCATGTTGTTCCAGGACCAATCCGCTTTAGCTAATTAATAATCTGACAGGAGCCACCCAGGGGATTAGCCGTTGAGCTGAGCTCCACCAAGCCCCAGCAAATGAGCCCTGTGCTCCTTGGGGACATGGAGGTGACTTTGGAGGGTGCAGGGAGAGGGGACCCCCGCAGGTGAGCCACAGGATTGGACAGTGTAGTAGTGACCAGTGAGAGGGGAGGTGGCAGGGCAACAGTGAGAAGAGCCTCTTGAAAGGAGTCTACTGTCCTGAGCCGGGTGGGGACCTCCAGTCTACCTCACTGCCCCTATGTCCTGCCACAAGAAACCGTCCCCACCTGCCAGGTGCTATTTGCTGAGTAGCTGGGGTAGTATTGTCTGAGCTAGCAAATAAAATACAGGGCACCTAGAGAAATTTGAATTTCAGACAAACAGCACACAATTTTTAGTGTAAGTATGTTCCATGCAATGTTTCGGACATACTTATATTAAAAAACTGTTGTTTATTAGAAATTCACATTTCTCTGGGCATCTTGTGTTTCCCCTGGCAACCCTGAATGGGGAGGGCTGGGGGTGATGGCGCTTCTTCCCCAGGGCAGCCTGGACCTCCTTCGGGAAGAGGTGGCACTCTCTGGGTATCGCCTTGGGACTTTGCAATCAGGGTGGGGTTGGGGTTACAGTGACCTCTGCTGCCATAGGACAGGAGGATGGAGGCAAAAGTCAGCCACTTGCCAGAGTTCCCAGCCTGTATTTGGGCCCATGTGGCCCCTGGATGGGTGGAGTCTAAGTTCCCTCTGTGGCATCTGTCCCCCAGGGCCACCTCCCCTAGGTGAGGCTGGTGTCCAGGAATGGTCTGGGGGCCTCCCCTGAGGGGAAGGCCTGAGTTCCTGGGGTAATTTGGGATGGATGGTCATTGCTAAGGGCATCTGTTCGGCGCCCAGGGAGAGGCGAGCAGGGCTGCCCCACTGTATGGGAGGGGCCAGGCCAAGGCAGGCATGAGGTCAGAGATGACAGCCTGCTATATAGGGCCACCTCCATGTTCTAAGACATTTGGGCACTGAGCAGAAATACCCATCTGCTGACCGCTCCATGCCCACCCCCAGTGGGCAGCCCCATGCCAACTTCTCAGGGAGGGCGTGCCATCCTGGGGGCTGGGCTGCCTGGGATGTCACTGTGGGGGCAGGGAGGGCTGTTCTGTATCGGAAAACTTGATGGGGTCCTCACTGCTCCCTCTCATGACCCCTCTCACCCTGGCACCGTGCCCGTGGTCAGGGAGCTCAGGTCTGCCAGCTGGTGGAAGTCCAGCCTCCTGCAGCCAAGGGGCCCGATGATGCCAGGCGGGCACTGCCCGAGGTGGGAGCTCTCTCGCTGCAGCTCTGTTCTCCAGGAGTTAACAGCATCCCGCGCCCTGGGAGGCCTCCTCTCCCCTCGCCCCGGCTGCCTTCCTCCCAGCCTTTCCCGGCACAGCCAGCTGGGAGTCTTGTGGTGGGAGCAGAAGGGGCTGGGGGTGCCGAGCTGGTGGGAACCTCTTCCGCTTCCCAAGCTCTCAGCCTCTTCCCCAGCCTGCCCGGCGGTTTGGCCCTGTTTCTGGAGCCGTCTGCTGCCCGTGTTGCCTCTGACCGACATCGTTAGCGTGGGTATTTATATTTCATTAACGACATTAAGCCCAAATGGCATTAAAAGCAAAGCTGGTGATAAATAGCTTATTAATAAACAGGGAGTGCTCCGTGCTGCCTGGCCTCTCCCAGCCCTGGTGTTAACCCTTGCTACCCTAGATACACACGCTTCACCCCGTGCCCATCCCCCTGAAGGTGGGGCCGGAAGGGCCGGTCACTTGTCCGCCGTCTGTCGGCTGCTCTGAGGTCAGTGTGTCTCGGATACTGCGGGGGCAAGGTCTGGTTCACTCCGGCTCATGCAACCTGACCGGCCCCCCTCACGGCCGCCAATCAAATCTTTGTCACCCTCTCCTCACTAGTTTGATTCTGGGGATAAGGAATTTAAGACGTGTGGCTTTTGTAGGCCGTAAGCTCGGATCTTCCCCATTCCTTTGTAGCTCTGTCTGAAAGGAGGTTCGTAGGATATTTGGAATCAAGAAGAGTGATGCTCGTAAAAATGACAATGACAGTAGTAGTAGCAACAGCGGTAGCAATCCCAATCCCAGCCTGAACTCCCTGAGCGCTAACCGTGAGCGGCGTTGTGGCCATCACGCTACGTGCAGCGGCTCTGGAATCCTCCCGGTGACCCCAGGGGTCGTCCAGCTCAGCCTCACGTTGTAAGTGGGAAAACCAACGCCCAGAAAAGTAAAGCAGCTTCGCCAGCTGGGGCTCACATCACACAGTTGCTGGGCCCCTGTCATCGTGCAGCCCCCTCAGAAATAGGACTGTGGAGGGAGGTCTCCCTGGCTCCTGGGCCTCGGACCTGCCAGGGCTTCTCAGAGCTGTAGCTCTAGCCTTTTCTGGACTCTTCCTGACCTCGGGACCCCGTGGCTCCGTCGTGCAATGCCCCTGCCTGGGCACAGGATGGCTGTCTGGAGGGCACAGTTATGCACCTCGCAGGCCACCACCCCACCTAGAACTCAGAGGTGCCAACAGAGAGCACCCCGGTGAGCCTTCTGCTTCTGATTGGAACAGCTTCTATGTGGCACCCTCCTGGGGTGGGGGAACAAGCCAGGCCTTGGTTGTGTGGGGTTCTAAGTTAGTAATTCTTGGATGTAGGGTCATCTCTTAATGCTTCCTAAAAATAGGGGTACACTAAGCCCTGGGTCTGACCCCGCCCCAGCTCCCTAGCTGAATCGGCTAAATGTAAGAAGAGAACTGGAACCTTTTTCAGACTTTGGCTGAGAGGCCCCACTTAGAAATTCTCACCCCTACAAACCTGAACCAGGATGCTTCTTGTCTGCCTTGTCCATTTGGGGCCGTCTGGGCCCCACCCGGCTGAAGAGGGGAAGGGGCTGTCTTGGAGTTTTGCAGCATAAAAGGGAAAGATGGAGGGAAAGTGGAAAGTGAAGCTGCCATGTGGTTCCAAGGAGAGGATGGGGTAGAGGGCACGTCGCTGAGACCATCTGGTTATGTCTGGTGAGCACTCAGGGAAGACGGAGAGCTAATTAATTAGCAGGGCTCCTGCTGCCTCTGCGGGGGCCCAGACTGCTTCTCCCAGCCCATTCCCAAGCTGGGAGGGAAGTTGGGAAGCAGCAGCCACAGGGCTCCTTGTCAGAGAGGAATTCCACTTCTCATCCTGAAGGCTGGAACCGGAGTACGCCCCTCCCCAGAGAGAAATGCAAGCAGGAGGGAGCCAGCAGGGAGGCCCCACCTGGCTGCCTTGGCGATGTTGGGTCTACCTTGGAAGGTCTGATTCCCACCGGCTTCTCCTCCTGAGAGGACCTTCCAGCTGACTCTGGCCCCGCAGGCCTTGGCCATCTCAGCAGGGCATGGCAGGTGGCTGGGAATCGGAAACATCATGGAGTGATGATTGCCACCTATGCGACACTTTAAATACACAAGGCACATGCATTACACCAATGATCAGAGATCCCAGAGCAGTAGCAAGCAGTGGGAAGGGCCAGCCGGGCCTGCCCTGCCTCGAACTGGCGGCAGGCGGGAGAGCTCGTTGGGAGAGAGGGGCGCGGTGGAGAGAGACAGGTGCTGGAGCTGTTTTTAGATAGGTGGCCGTCACTTCGCCACGTTCTGCCTCATTGTCCTTCTCTGTAAAATGGGCACAATATAGCTTCTTTGCAGGGATGTAGCCTCTAAAATGCCTGTGACAGGACATGGGGCCCGTAGGTACTGAAGAAGCAGTAGCTGCTGCCCTTATTACTGTTGGGCCTACTCCTAATTTGTCACCACTAACTTCTGTTTGAGACACAGGAAAGGAAGTGGGGAAAGAATACAGTACACACAGCAGGGCGCGGCCTGCTGCTCATGCTGGGGGCCCGTCTCCTCTACCAGGCTTAGAAGGGGAGTTAGGGGGAGCCTTTGAAAGGGGAGCACATGCAGCCTACTCCCAGCGAGTGCTTGTTCTGGAACAGGACTGGGTGTGGGTGTGACAACTCTGGTCCCGGGCAGCTGCGGTGACCCGTGGGAGAGCAGGATTAGGGTCTTCAGCGTGGTTGCCCCTTGCTGCCTTTGATGCCACCTGTGGTGACGCAGGGTCTCTCCCTCTCCCCTGCACGTGAACTGGGCTTCTGTTAGGGAGCCTAAGGCCACCTCACTGTCCCCCCGCGCTGCAAAGCCTGCGACTGAGACCGCCAATTGCCCTCATGCTTGCTGCATGCCCATCGAGACGTGTTCTACTCCAGGGCTCTTCCCTGGATGTCCGGGTGCAATGCCTTTCATCTGCCGCTGGGACCTGGCCGTTGTTAGAACCTTGATGGCAACCATTGCTCTGCCGCGGCTTGGCAAGTGCTGGACTTGGCCCTTAGTAAGGTCCCCGGCCTGTGGGATTTGGTTGGCCATCTGTTTGTTTGAGAGGTGAGAGTATGCAGACCCCCTGCCTTCCTCTGCGGACCCCACCTTCCCAAGGACAGCTTCCGCTGTTCTTCCCAGCCCAGCTTTAGTCTCAGATCTCTAGTGTCTCCAAGGGCCAGAGGCCCAGCAAGGGTCCAGGGGGGTCATGGAGTGGCTGGTACCCTCTGGGGTAAGGGTCTGTGTGTGCTTTCCTTGCTTTAGTGGAATGGCACAGCTGATGGGGTGGCTATCACATGCCACTTGTCACTCTGAGGATTTCTGAGCACCCACTCCAGGTTAGGAGGGACCATGTGGGGCGAAGCCACAGGGTCATTTGCTTTGCCCACATGGTCTCGGTGCTTCCCAGCCCTGCATGGGCCCAAGAGAAGGGGCTGGGGGTTGCAGCCTGGGACACAGCTCCAGGGAGCAAGAGAAGAGGGTGTGTGGGTATGTTTCTCAGTGGCCAAGGAGCCAGGCATTGCGGCTCGATGGCAGACTTTCTAGTGAGTCAAAGGCCACTCCGGATCCAAAGCTTTTTCTTTTCCTTTATCCCTCACCTCCAGGAGTCGTATCCCTCTGTGTGCTGGGATATAGGCAGGCCCTAGGAGAAGGTCTCAGGCCCAGAGCTGGGCCTCGGTTGGGGTGTGAGGTGCTGTCTTGGCTCTGTGCCTGGCCCCAGCGACGGGCAGTGCCACCCTGTTTAGTGGACACTCCTGACGAGCTGCAGGCAAAGGGGCCATCATCGGAAGCCGCCGGACCGGGAAGGCAGAAAGGATCACATGTAATTCTCTCCTTTGGGAGCTTCTACTTTCATTTTCTTTTCGGCACTATTTTTTTTCTTGGGGTCTAATTAAAGACTTGGAGCCGTTTACAGCCTGTGGTTGGCTTTTTATTTGGATCCTTGGCAATTACCTCCTGCCCTAAAATAAGTTTCGATGGAACAGGGGTAGGATTCTTCTTTTTGGCCAAGTTCTCAGCTTTAATTTTGCCATGCGTGGCGTGTGCGTGGTGTGCGTGCATGTGTGTGTGTGTGTGTGTGTGTGTGTGATGGAGTATAATGAGGCCTTTCCCTCCTCCCTTTTCCAAATCATGCCTCCTTGTCACTATCCTCATCTCAAGTGTCTTGTGGCCAAGGCAGAGGCCTGGACAGTGGGAACAGTATGTCCTAGGCCTCTCCCTACCTTGAGGCAGCTGTGTGACAACAGGCAGGTCACCTGTTGACTTCATCCGAGTTTCTTCACCTGTGAATGGGGCGAGTGGGCTGGGCATGCCAGAGGCTTTCCTCCGCACTGCTTTGGAGGCAGACTTCTTGCCACAGCAGAGTATGGTGATCCTTGGGGTGGGAGGACGCCACCACCAGGCCTCATTATCCCTCCTTGATCAACACACATTGTATTAGAATGGGGGCATAGAATCGTGTTCCCAAAGCTTTTTCCCTAATCCTCTCGATGTTCCTGGCCACTATGTGTAAGTAGGTGTGATCACCCCACTTTATAGACAAGCGCCCTGTGGCCAGAGATAATTAGTGGCTTTTCTGATGTCATTTGCCGTAGAGGGGACAGAGCCTTGGGATTCAAACCCAGGTTCTCTGATCTTCCAAAATTCACACCCAGAACTGGCTACATAATTTGTGGGGCCTGATGCAAAAATGAAAATGTGGGGCCCCTTGTTCTAAAATGATTAAGAATTTCTCCAACCCATGGGGAAGCAGGCAATAAAAAAAGAAAAAAAAAAAAGAATTTCATGGCAGCAACAGCATGGCATTAAACCAAGTGGGTGCCCCTCCAGCCTGGCACCCTGTGTGACTGTGTGGTTTGCACACCCAGAAAGCTGGCCCTACCCACCCCCCCTTGAGTCCCCTTCACTTGTTTGCCTCGGTTTCTCTCCACGTGGTGAAGGGCAGGGATATGAAACGGACCACCTGTGTTCTGTGTCCCTGGCCGCTGTGGCCTCACTCCTGCAGATGGAGAGGACTCCGCGTTCTCCCGATTCTTAGCCTGTCCCGCCTGACTTCTGTTTCAGAAAGAAGCACAGTGCAGGGCTTTCTGGGGTTCCCTGAGTCTGTTAGGGGCCTTCAGGCCTAATTTAGGCCACTTGAGGTCTTAGGTCAGCGGTGAGGAAATAAAGGACAAAGAGAATTTGGTAAGAACTCTGTTTCCTTGAGGGCAGAGGGTGCAGCTTTTGGAGATCGGTCCCCACAGTCCCACTTAGGAGCTCTGTGAGATCTCTCTTTGTCAAGCAAAGCAAGTGGTGACCTGCCAAAAATATCCGGGTCATTCTGGGCTCTGACTACTTTGCTTGGGCTGGAAGTTCAGGTAGCCCATTCCATAGACTAATCTGGAAACTTCTTAGCTGGTTGTTAGGAACCTCAAGTAGCCATGGAATCTTAGAGGGTAATGGATAGGTTGACGCAGCGCATGGCTGGGTGTGAGTCCGCGTGTGTCCTGGGGCGCGTGTGTGCTCTGGGGAAGACATGGCTCTCCTGCGTGCCAGGCAGCTATTTAAATAAGAGCTGTCAGGATGAATGGCTCTCCCCAGACAGAGAGCCTTCACCTGCCCATCTGGGACCGCGTTCCCTTGTCAGTACACACCTGCCCGTGGCGCCCCTTCTCTCTTCTGCTCATGCATGCCCCACCCCCAAGAAATCTGGGGACCAAAGTTCTGGCCCCACGACCCTACCCCCACTCTCCCTGCTGTGCCACCTGCTTCCCAGAAACTCCCTAAATTCTGGGCCTTGGGCAAGCTTCAGGATAAGATGTGTCCTCAAAGCCACAGCAGCTGTTTTTATGAGGGGGGAGCAACTTCGTCTAAAATTGGGGGGCAGGCTGGAGAGTACCACAGGCGTGAGGTCTGAGGCCGTTTGAGTATAGGAGGGAGAGAGTGCCCGGGTTTCCAAGGACTGATTAGATGGTATGCCAAGTGTATTAAATTTTGCAGACATTTTAACAGCAATATGCTAGATAGTTGGGTGTCCCCTGAGGCGGCTGGATTTTTTATATCCTTCACAGAAGGTCAGAACCCTCTTCTGCCTGCCTCCCCTCCCCCGTGCTCCCTGCTCCTGTCTCCCCCTCCCTTTCCTCGCCAATTTCCCTTGCTTCTTGCTCTCTGCTCTTCGGGTGCCTAAAAGACACCTCTGATCCCTCCTGCCCCCCCTGTCAGGGGATGAGGGGTCTCCAAGGCTGGAGAGGGGTACAAATGGGGAGTTTGATTTCTATTTTTTCTCCCCTTCCGTCTACTTCCCCCCATTTCAGAGACTGTCGTAAGACCTCCTCCCTCCCTCCTTATTTTTATAGAAAAAAAAGGCAGGAAAAGAATCCATCTGGCATATGAATAATTGAAATGGCTCAACTCTGTTCCTGTTGCTGCTGTTTGTTCTCCGCTCCCCCGGCCCCAGCCCATCCCCCTGAGTATGGGTCTCCACGCGGAGGGTGTGTGGGCATCCTTAGAAGGTTCTCCTTAATCTGGAGCCCTTTCTGCCTAGGAACCGATAGGTCTGAGTGGGGGACATTTGGAGATGTGGTTTCCTTCTCACTGTCCATGGGGACAGCCAGCCTTCTGGCTAGAGTCTCCCCAGATATCACTCAAGCTTGACCAGTTCCCTCGGCCCTTGGGCCTCAAAGGAGAACTTCCCGGACCCGGATTTCTCCCAGGGTCCCCCAGGACTCTCTGGTTTATGCACAGACTCCTCTTGTCCCTCAGCCTCTGCCCCTCTGTCCTGAGGGCTCCCTGAGCTTCAGGGGCCATGAGGACGCCTGTCTGGGGGAGACTCGCCCTTGCAATACTCACCGCACCCTCAGCACTGCGTCCAGGGGCTGTCCCCACCCCAGGAACCGGCCAGGCCCCTTGCTCTGTCCTCTGCATGCTCTCCAACCCGTTCCTCTTCCTCTCCTTCCCCTCGGCGTGCCCAGCCGAGGGCTTTCCCTGGGCAGGAGGATTCCCAGTTCTTCACTTCGGCATTCAGCATTTTTGTTGGGAGCTGTGAAAGACAGACTTTTTAACTTTGTTTTGTGCGACAAGTTGGGAGAAAGCAGGAGGTGGGGCGGGGCGGGGATGGGGGAGATAATGGGCGCAGGCCTGGCTGGAATGGCTGCCTGTTCGCTTCCCGGGGCCTGGACCAGCTGCACACCAAGCCCCCGCGTCCCGGCCGAGGCTTCGCTGTCTCTTTAAAACCATTTAGAGGAAAAACAAAAGAACTTTAGTGCATTAATTCTAGATGAAGATGGGTCTCCAGATGACAGCCTGATCCACATTATTCCCTGCAAGACAACTTCCCCTCTCTCTTCTGCCCCTCCCACCTTCCTGCCCCTCTGCCCAGCTCTTTGTGTCCTCCCTGGGTCTCGCTTTGTGACAAGCTGACACAGGGGCTGCGTGAAGCCGGACCGTGTGCTTTATGCTTGAAAAGTCAATACTTTTGTTTGTCTGTTTGGGACAGCACGTTTGAGTCATGTGTGGGGTATCGACTTGCGGCTGTGGGCCCTGTGGTTGCAAAGTGCCAGGAGCCAGTGTGCGCCTCGGGACCGCCGAGCGGGGGTGGGGGGCGGGCATGTGCGTCGACTCCAGGTGGTGAGGGGGCCCTTTCCCCCGGCCCTCTCTGGGTTAGGCACACTAGGTCTCAGAAAACACCCCATAGAAAGAGGGTGTGAGTAGCACCAAAACATTCTAGATCTTTTCTAGGTTTGTTAAAAAAAAAAAAACAAAAACAAAAAAACTGCCCAGTAAGCAAAAAATAATTCAGATGAAATTCAAATCAGGTTTGTTAATATATAGCTATATATGTATAAATATAAATATATATATAAGTCATTTGTAAAGACTCCTACACATGTTATAAAAGCTGCAAAATGTCTGGCATTCCCCGGCCTGGTAGGAATAATTAGATATTTATATCCAATAAAACTGGTTTGATGGGGAAATCATTTCCCTCCGTGTGGATTCTCAGTTGAGGATGAGTTTCGGTGGTTGGGTTTGTTTTTTTTCTGACAATAAAAGCAGAGGTTTGGCACCAACAAATGTATTTCCCGTAAATATCGAAATCTCTTTTTTTCCACCGTGAGCTCTGCTAGACGGGCCTCGTCACGCCAGCTCAGCCCGCCGTCCGCGCCCGCCTTTGCATGTTCGCTGGAGCTCTGTGTGCGTGGGGGCGCCCTCCTGCACCCCCAGCCCGAGCTCCCAGCCTGGGGCCAGTGCTGGGGCTTGCGTGCACCCTGTGTCTGCTCCCCACTTCGCCCCTCCCTCCACACCCAGCCCCAGGACAGCTGCTGGTGAGGACTTTTCTTGTGTTGGCTTTGCACTTTTCTTCTTTGAGAGGGGTCCTGCTCTCATGTTCCTTAAAGCCCAATTTAAGTATTTTTTTATTTTATAAAACACCTCCTACCCTCAATTTTCAACTTCTCCTTCTCCACCTCCTGTTTCTAGACCCTTCTCTCCTCCACTTTGCTGAGCTCTGCTTGACCTCCTGGCCCCCTGCCTTCAGGGCCCTGGCACAGTGCTGAGTGGCCCTGGGGAGGCGGTCGGCCTCAAAGCCCAGGTTTGGGGAGACCCCCCGGCCCCACCCTGCTTCTCTTCCATCTGTTACGCAGCCATGACAGATGGAGCCA